>JAPDEN010000056.1:0-61978 GCA_027569145.1 Aspergillus funiculosus
CCCCCCCCCCCCCCCCCCCCCCCCCCCCCCCCCCCCCCCCCCCCCCCCCCCCCCCCCCCCCCCCCCCCCCCCCCCCCCCCCCCCCCCCCCCCCCCCCCCCCCCCCCCCCCCCCCCCCCCCCCCCAGCTCTTCTCTTCTTCTCTTCTCTTCTTCTCTTCTCTTCTTCTCTTCTCTTCTTCTCTTCTTGGTGGTGGTGGTACGTACGTGATCTATGGCGTGCAAGACGCCCTTGTATTTAAAGACGAGGACTTGGTCTTTCATGTCTCCTGGGAGGGCGAGGTTTGCCGCGACGGCGGGCTGGGAGGTTTTCGGGATGGTGAAGGCTTTGCAGGTTGCGGTGATGGCGCAGTCGGGAGAGATGTCGGGGAAGGACGAGGCGAGGCCGACGAGGTGCCAGGGGGATTGTGATACCACCATCTCTTCTTCCCTTCCTCTTATTATTCTTGTTACTATTGTTGTTATTTTACTGTTGTTGTCGTTGTGATGCTTGTGAGAGAAATCGAGTGCGATGAGCCCCACTGCGGTTCGACGCGCGATTAGTCGAGTTACTTATTATTATACCTAGGTAGTACCTTATTATTATAATGAATAGAGTTGAATAGAGTAGAGAGATAGAATACAATATAGAGTTAGAGAGTTGGAGATAGAGTATAGAATAGAGAGAGAGAGAGAGTGAATATAAAGTATCGAGAGAGAGAAAGACAAAGCTACTACATAGTGATAGAAAATTAGTAAATTAGTAAATAGATAGAATGAGAATTATAGATAGTAGAAATTAGTGAATATAAACTAGTAAACTAGTGAAGAGAGATTCTCCTGTTGCCACTCAGTTACCCTCGAAATGGCCGACAAGATCACCGAATGGCGCTCCATCGCGACGCTGCTTGCGTTTGTTTTTTGCAGTAAGTGCCGGAATCCAGAGCTTTATCGTAATTCATTAACAGTCTAGATATCGCCGTTCTCTTTCCCTGTCGCGTCCCTGTGTGTGTTCCTCGTCGAGTGGCGCACCCGATCTCGCATCTATTTGGCGCCCTTCGCATCGCAGAACCACGTCGACGAGATAATAACGAAGAAGACGGGGAGGATGGCGTGCGACTCAACCTCCCCCTCAACTTCATCACCGCGCCGCTCATCGCCAATCTGTTCCTGCTAGCCATCTCAGCGATCGGGCGCAAGGAGATCCACGACGGAACCGTGGGCGCAGACAACATCTCGCCGCTCGACGTCATGGCCTTCTTCCTGACGCTCGCCTACATCGCTCTCTCCATCGACGCATCAGGCCTCATCCGCTACCTCGCCTTCAAGGTCCTGCAAAGGGGAGGCAAAGCCGGCCACCGCCTCTTCCTCTACCTTTACCTCTTCTTCTTCGGCCTAGGCAGCTTCATCGGAAACGACCCCATCATCCTCTCCGGCACGGCCTTCCTGGCCTACATGACCCGCGTCTCGCGCAATATCGCGCATCCAAGAGCCTGGATCCACACGCAGTTCGCAGTTGCCAACATCGCGTCGGCGATCCTGGTTTCGTCGAATCCGACCAACCTTGTCCTCGCGGGGGCGTTTGGGATTCGCTTTGTCGAGTACACGGCTAATATGGTTGTCCCTGTCGTCGTGACGGCGCTCTTGCTCTTCCCGTTTCTGTTGTATGTGCTCTTTGCGGATGAGTCTCTTGTTCCGCTTGAGATTGAGATGCACGAGCTCCCTGCAGAGCGTAGGACGCGCAAACCCGTTAACCCGAATATTCGTCTTGTGCGACCGGCTGCTGCGGACGGGCTGGAGGACGGCCTAGAGGAAATCATGAATCCATTCCTTGATAAAGCTGCGGCGGTCGTTGGCTCGGTCGTCATGGTCCTCACGCTGATTACCATCTTGGTTCTTAATGCGGTTGGGGGGGATTACCCTGTGTTTTGGGTGACGCTGCCCGCGGCGTTTGTGGTGTTTTGCTGGGACGTTGGCTCTGGATGGAGGAGTCGGGGGGAGACGCGCGAGAGTATCCAGGTGCTGCAGATGGAACATACAACGGAGTCGACGAGAGTGTCTACGAACCGTGGAGATACGGGGAAGACTCTTGTCTCGCTATGCAAGGACCTCACCCGCTGGCTGCGAGAGACATTCCCCACCGTCACGACGGTCTTCTCGCACATGCCCTTCGGCCTCGTTCCCTTTGCCCTGTCGATGTTTGTCCTCGTCCAGGGCCTCGCGACCAAAGGCTGGATCGAGGTGTTTGCGTATGGATGGGACCACTGGGTTACGCGGACGGGGACGGTGGGGAGTATAGGGGGGATGGGGTTTCTATCTGTCCTTCTTTGCAACGTGAGTTCTCTTCTACCCTCTCTTTTCTCTCTCTCTCTCTCTTTCTTCTCTCTCTTCTCTACTCTCTCCTCTCTTCTCTCTCTTCTCTCTCTTCTCTACTCTCTCTTCTCTACTCTCTCTTCTCTACTCTCTCTTCTCTACTCTCTCTTCTCTACTCTCTCTTCTCTACTCTCTCTTCTCTACTCTCTCTTCTCTACTCTCTCTTCTCTACTCTATAACTAACAAATAAGTTCGCCGGAACAAACATCGGCACAACAATCCTCCTCTCCCGCATGATCCAGAGCTGGGTATCTCTCCGCGCAAAGAATGGACCCCCCATCTCGCAGCGCACGTTCTGGGCTACTGTGTACAGTCTGGCGCTCGGGGTGAACTACGGCGCGTTCAGCATGGTCTTTAGCGCGTCGTTGGCCGGGTTGTTGTGGCGGGATATCCTGCTGCGGAGGGAGATCTGCGTGCGCGGCGGGGAGTTTTTCTGGGTGAATATGGGTATTGTGGGTGTTTCTGTTGGGGTTGGATGTCTGGTGCTTGTTGGGGAGGTGTATATTATACGGGATGGTGATTATACTATGTAGAGATATTGATTGGCGAGTACTTAGTATATAAGAGTGATTAGATTACATAGCTGAATTGGATTATGGAGCTTAAGCTATGAGTAGGATATAGATATAGAACGGACTGCGTATAGTGTAAGAGGGCTATATGAGAGGTGAGGTTATACCGAAACAGCAGAAGTAACAACATCTTTATCCCCGATAGAAACCTTCTCAGCAACGGTTAACGCCTCCGCCGCCAGAGACGTCGTGTAAGAGCTCCATTTCCGCGCAGGGACTCGCTCGCGGAACAGCTCGTCGATCTCCTCGAGTGTGCGCCCCCGCGTCTCACCTAGGAAGAAGTAGACGAAGAGCAAGCTGCATGTCGCAGTTCCCGCGTAGATGAAGCCAATCTTCGCGCCTAGCCGCGCAGTCGTAAAGAGATATGGCAGCGTAAAGGTGATGAGCCACGAGAAGAACCAGAAGAAGCCGACGCCGGCGCCCATGAGCCGCGGACGGTTGCGGCCGACGGCCATCTCCGCGGCAATAGTCCAGGCCAGCGGGCCCCAGGCGGCGTTGAAGATTGTCACGTAGATGACGGTGAGCGAGACGATGGCCTTGCCGTATGCGGCTTCGGGGACGAGGAAGGCTGCTTGCGGACCGCAGGCGAGCCCGCCGACGGTGGCCATCATGCAGATCATCACGGAGGTGGTGCAGAGCAGGACGGTTCTGCGGCCGAAGCGCTCGACGATGGTCCAGCTGCAGATGACGCCGACGAAGCCGCCGACGTTCTGGATCATGCCGATGGTGAAGGGGTCTGCGATTCCGAGGTCGCGCGCGAAGACGGTGCCGTAAGTGGCGATGAAGGTTGTGCCGGTGAACTGCTGGGCGAAGAAGGCGCCGGCGCAGCAGAAGAGCTTGCGGCGCTCGATAGGGTCGGCGAACAGCTCGAGCCAGCTGCCTCGCGGGGCAGCACGCTCGGCTTCCTCGTCGCTGATGATGACGCGCAGGTCTTCCGTTGGATCGTAGTTCTTCTTCTGGCTGCGGTTGAGCTTGACGAGGGCAGAGCGCGCACTCTCGTGTCGGTCCTTGCTGATCAGGTAGCGAGGCGACTCGGGCACGAACCAGATAAAGGTCAACATGATGACGGGGATGATGAGCTGGAAGCAGATGGGGATCTCATATGCGGCTGGCCCGTCGATGCCCTCGGTGCCCTTGTCGATGCCAGAGCCGACGATGCCACCGATGGTGAGCACCAGCTGCCACGAGCCGACGACCATGCCGCGGATTTCAATGGGGGTAACATCGCAGAGGTAGATGGGCACCGAGCCAGAGAGGAGGCCGACTGCCAGTCCCAGGATAATACGGCCTCCAATGAAGGTGCCGTTGTCCGGGGAAGCAGCCTGCAGGACGATGCCAACAATAACAAGGACGTTGGCGACGATAGCGACACCTTTCCGGCCCCAGTAGAAGCCGACGATGCCAGAACAGACGGCGCCGATGAGGTCTCCCACCTGGATGATGGAGGTCAGGATAGACAGCATGCTGGCGGAGAAGCTCCTTGATCCATCGGCGTGGGTGAGGTCGCCGAACTTGTCGATGTAGGCCTGCATAGCCTGGATTCCGGTATAGTAGGAGTTGTCATATCCGAACAAGAAGGCTCCGAGCGAGAAGAAGGCACAGTAGACGAGGACCCAGACATGGTCTCGGAGGTTGAAGCCTTTGCCCAGGGTAGGGGCTTTGTTAGATACCAATTGCATCTTGTAGGCGTGATGGGATGTTGTTGAGACGATGGGAGTCTCCTCAATATATACTCACCTCTGATATCTACACTACTTGATAGACAAGCTAGGATGAACTCATGTTGATACTCGCTATACTTGAGAGATAGGAAGATAGGTTCATAGCAAGACAGCCGATTCCGATCAAGATAGGCTCATGAGCTAATCCTTGGGTACTCCAAATCCAACGCTAGACCCCGCATCGAAGATCTCCAGTCCTCATACTCTAAGGATATTCAGGCTATGAGTTGGCTCTGCAGCTACCTGACTAGATACTTGCATCTAACATTTCGCCAGCTAACGTTGGACCCCCAGCTAACAGAGAACTAGTCTAGTGACGACGGAGCACTTGATATCTTGATACATGGTTATCGTACGTACTACTAGTATGAAGAGAGTATGAAGAGAGTAGGAAGAGTAGGAAGAGAAGGAGAATGTATGTAATTTATTCATGTACTAGTAGCATCATTGGCACCCAGAGCACGCTCCAGAATGCGCCAGAACTCTGGCACGTCGAGCCCGCGAGGAATCCGGACGCCAGGAGTACCAGCAGGGAGCTTCTTAGCGATGGTGCGGCCGGTCTGGTCGCCGTGCGTGACAACCTCAATCTCAAAGGTCTCTCCTCCAGCGTAGTCAAAGCCGACCTGCTCGACCTTTTCCTCGTCCAGAATCACGGCCACGGCAATGGGGTCGTGCAGAGGGCCGTCCAGGTGGTAGACCTCGCGGTACTGGCCGCGGAAGAACTTCATCAGGTCTGTGAAGATCACCCTGGCCTTGGACGGCTTGATGGTCTTGTTTGCCTCGGGGCCGTGCAGCATGAGATCCAGGACCTCGTCGGTGATCAGGACGAGATGCGAGATGTCGAGCGGGATGATGGTAGTTTTGGCGCACAGTTTGGGGTCGGAGAAGATGGCTTTGGTAGCTTCGGGGTCACACTAGGCACATTAGTTTCATATCCACAATCTATCTATACAGATATGTATAGATAGATAGATATATATATATATATATATATATAACGTACAAAAGCGTTAAACTCAGCCCAAGGAGTCGAGTTCCCCACGCGGTCCTTCTCACCAGCTCGGTCTCCGCGAGGAGCATCAGTGTGGCCTCCAATAGAGCCTCCCATGATACTCAGTCCCTTGATGTGATCGACAACCTCGGGAAACAGAGCAAAGAGCAGCGCAACGTTTGTAAACGACCCCAGCAGCACAAGCCATGCCGTGTCCTTGGGCTGGGCCATCAGCGCGTCTCTCATGGCGATAACCGCATGCTTGTCAGTGCGTGCTGGGACTCCGGGCCTGGGAAGGTCTTCTGCGCCATCGATACCGGTTTTTCCTTATTCCTGTCATCAGCTCTGTCTCTCTCTTATCTCTTATTCAGGGGACATACCGTGGACGTCGGAAGCCCACAGAGGGTGTTCCCTGCAGAATGGCTTGGGAGCGCCGATGTAGACTGGGACATCGGTGCGGTCGAGCGCAGTCAGGATACTGAGGGCGTTTTCAGTGGTGCGCTCGAGCGTGGTGTTTCCGTGACACGCGCTGACTCCGAGGAGGTCGATCGAAGGGTGTTGGGATCCCAGGACGAGAGCAAAGGCATCCTGGCGGGGTTTAGTCTCTCTTACGTAGAGGGTTATGAAGCACCTACATCGTGACCTATACTGTCAGTTCATATGAGTATATATAATATAGATGTGAGATTGGCGTACCTGGGTCGCAGTCAATCCAAACGGGAATCTTGGAGGTCATAGTTAGAGTAGACGATATATTCTCAAGAGGTGCTGCACTTATTTCAATTTAGAGGATGTGCTGCATTTATAGTCAATATGAAGTTGGAGTTGCGCATCGTAGGTTGACTCACTCACTCAACTCACTCAACTCTACTCCAATTCTACTCCAACTCCAACTCTTCTATGCTACTGCTACTAGAAAGAATCGATCGATCATCTGATGCGATCCTGATCCTGATCCTGATCCTAATCCTAATCCTAATCCTAATCCTGATCCTGATCCTTAATCCTTAAATTTAATCCTGATCCTGATCCTTCGCGATCCCGAAGTCGGCTTCACTCGACTAAGCTAGATAGGCAATAAGGTCTGCAGGACATCCTCCTCCACCAGGTAGTAGGCAGTAGCATATACTACTAGTAGAGATAGAGTACAGCAATTGTCACAGATACTCCAGAGTAGATCGGATTCATGAGATCGGATCCTCCATCCGATTCCCCGCACTCCTATCGAGAGTGAAAATTTTCCGATCCACAACACCAAAAACTATTTATTGAATGAACTTGATGATCGCACATAATCGCCTGAGAGCAGTATCAGCTGCAAGATGGACTCCAAGGCCGAGCTGGAACCCTCCATATCCGTTCGAGAGGAAGATGAAAAGTATCCCGAAGGAGGCAGTCGAGCATGGCTGGTCGTCTTTGGCGCCTGGTGCGCGATGATTCCCTGCATGGGACTTGTAAACACGATCAACGTCCTGCACGCTTGGACAGCAACCTATCAATTGACCAGCACGTCCGAGTCCAATATCGGGTGGGTATTTGGCGCTTTTGCCTTTTTCCTGTACTTCGGAAGCGCCCAAGTTGGTAAGTTTTTGCTCTTATCATTCTGCTTCAATATCGCAAGATCCTCCTAGCGGGTTCGCTAACTCGCGCAGGCCCTATCTTTGACCGTCATGGAGTCTTGCCATTGGTAGTTCCTGGCTCGATTGGCATCGTACTAGCCATCTTCTTCTTTAGTGAGAGCACCGGTACGTATGCTCTAGTATGCACTCCGAGTAGTATGCACTCCGTGTAGGACTAATAGACGCAGAATACTATCAAATCTTCCTCTCCTTCAGCGTCCTCGGAGGCCTTTCCTCCTGCTGTCTCCTCACCCCCGCCATCTCCGCTGTGGGCCATTGGTTTAATGTGCGTCGCGGTCTCGCAACCGGCATTGCCTGCACTGCCGGGGGTGTCGGGGGGGCAGTCTTCCCCCTGATCATCATCTATGTCGCTCCCAAGCTCGGCTTCACCTGGGCCATGCGCATCATTGGAATCATTAGCTTCTTCTCCTGCTGTCTCGCCTGTCTGCTTATGAAGACCCGTCTCCCGCCCAACAAGAAAGCAGGCATTGCCATGGACCTCAAGGTGCTCCTGGACGCCAGATATGCCCTGGCCGTGCTGGCCATCTCGCTTGTCGAACTCGCAGTCTTTGTTCCATATGCCTACATCTCGTCCTACAGCCTGCACTACGGCGGCTCGCAGTCCATGGCCTACTGGCTCAGTATCTTCCTCAACCTGGGCGCCATCCCCGGCCGCGCAGTGCCGGGCCTGCTAGCCGATAAGTTCGGCCGCTTCAACCTGATGATCCCAGTATCGCTCCTCTGCTCCATCCTGACGCTTGCCATGTGGTACACCGCACACGGGAACCAGGCAGTAGCCATAGCATACATAGTCCTGCTGGGGTTGTGCAGCGGCTCCATCATCAGTCTCACCCCTGTGTGTGTCTCGCAGCTCTGTAGCATAGAGGACTACGGCAAACGCAGCGGCACGGCCTACACCGTCATCAGCATTGCGGCGCTGGTTAGTATCCCCATCGGAGGGGCGATTCTGGAGCGCAACCATGGCGAATACGAGCCGTTGATTCTGTTTGCTGGCGTGGTTTATATCGGGGCTTTTGTTGCGTTTGTGCTTGCACGGGGGGTTTCTGTAGGTTGGAAACTGAGAACCAAGTTTTAGTACATATACATATACATATACATATATACACATATAGATAGATAGATAGAAGCATCGTCCTTCCTAGACTAGGTACTGGCAAGTAGACTATCAAAACTAATGCATCTATCTTCAAACTCCCATTACAGAGTCTGATCCTCTCTCTTCGTTGCCTGACGAGCCGGTGTATACTCAGATGCTAAGACCGAGAACACGTCTACGTGAACTCCACTGGACAATTTTAAACTCGAGCTGACCTGCGTTGTCCATCGATCGTTCGCCTCCTGCGGTATAGTCAGCCGACGGTCGACTCTGTGTAGAAGATCAGCTTACTCTTCATCTGCATCGCACTGAACGCGAGTGCTTCTCGACTGGATCAGGGAGTCATTGGTTGATCTCGCAGCTCCATACATATTTGCTTCTGATGCCTGGATATGCAACCCGCATACTACGACTCATCGAAGGATGAAAGATCCGGTACCCGAGTAAGTCGGACTCCGATAGACGATGTCGATGTTATGCATGTATCTCGGTCTTGACGTAGAAGCGTCCTATACTGGGTTGATAGCCGGGGTCCGTGTATCGGGTTGAGAGATGAATTAAGAGACTGTGGAGGACCAACTCGCTGCAACAGCGTTGCAACTGCAAGATGCATACTCAGGAGATCCAGCAATCCCCCCAGGAGGTCTGGGAGGCCCTTTCGAAAGTCCTGCTGCCGCAAACCCGCGATGCGAACTACTGGTGGTGGCTTACGGGACGCCATCTCAGCGCGCTGGTCGAGGCCGCTGGGTATTCGATTGAAAGGCAGCACGAGGTGCTTCTCTTCCACTATCACTGGACTGTAAGTATTCACAGCACGTCTATTATTACAGCATTAACAGGATTAGCTCCCATATTTAGGCCCAGTCCTCACAGCCGCCGACGACGACGACGGATGGAGGTCTCTGCTAGGGCTAGACGGCTCCCCAATCGAATACTCATGGAAATGGAACACTCGCTCGAGCCCGCCGAATGTGCGATACAGCATGGAGCCCATCGGCCGGTTCCCAGGGAGTGAAATGGACCCCCTGAACCAGGTCGCCCTGCGCGAGCTGCTCCAGGGCCTCGCAACCGCGATGCCCTCGATGGACCTCGCCTGGACCAACCACTTCCTCTCGACCCTGTACGACCACGACTATACAAAGTACATGGCCCAGGAGCTGGGCACGACGGTGCAGATCTCCGCCGAGTTCTCGGCCACAGACACCTCGCTGAAGACGTACTTCTTCCCGCGCAAACTCGGCGCAAACGGCCTGATGCCCATGGAACAATGGGAAGCCTCCATAAACCAGCTCGACGCAGACAACGCAGCCCGCGCAGCCCTGCACGAGTTCATCGCAGAAAGCCCCGAGGGCCGCCTCCTCACCCCGTTCTCCGTGGGCGTCGACAACAACGCCGCGACCTCGCGGCTGAAATGGTACTTTCACACGCCGCACACGACCTTTGCCTCTGTGCGCGAGATCATGACGCTGGGCGGCCGCATAGACGAGGTAGACGGCGGACTCCTAGACGATATCCGCAGCCTCATCTGCGCGACGACGGGGGTCCCCAGTGATTTCCCCGAGGACGCCGACGTCCCCGCGGCGCCGTACTGGAATTCCTCGCGTCTCGCGGCCTTTGGGGACCTCGCGAAGATGCTCTCGGGGTATCTTTACTACTTTGATATCGCGCCAGGCTCGTGCCTCCCCGAGGTGAAGCTCTTCATCCCAGTGCGGTACTATGCGAGCAACGACTTGGCCCTTGGGCGTGGTCTGACGGGGTGGATGCGTGCGCGTGGCAGGGGGGATTTCTGCGAGAGGTATCTGCGCATGTTGGAGCGGTTGAGCGAGCACAGGAGACTGCAGGATAGTAATGGGTTGCAGGCTTATGTGAGTTGTATGGTAAAGAAGGGGGAGTTGGATATCACGACGTATTTGGCGTCGGAGGCGTTTCATCCTGAGCGGGTTGAGCAGTGGGAGGTTTCCTTAACGTCTTGATGTTGATTATATTTATTCTTAATGCACTTGGCCATTCTACTAGTGCTATGCTTAAAGGCAATTAGATTGGGCGTAGATTCCTAGTCTCACTTTAAGGTGAACTAGTTAGCGATAGCTTCAGTCTCCCTTCAACAACGACAAAGTTGCTCCCCTCAGTACGCCATATCTTCACCAGCTTCAGTCCCACAGACTCCAGCAGTCCAGCCCACTGTCGCTCCGTGCGCTCCGTCCCCCCCAGTCCCATCATGTTGATGTCCTGCAGCGTCAACTTGGCCGGCGCGCCCACAGCCGGCACCTCATACTCGGCAATCAGCACTCTGCTCTGCGGGCCCATCGCAACCACAGTGTTGGCCAGGATCTGCCGACAGACGGGGTCAGACCAGTCGTGCAGGACGCGGCGGAAGAAGTACGCGCGGGCCTTCTTGACGGGATTCGGCTCAAAGAACGAGGCAGCCTGTGGCTCGATATCCGCCGCGAGACCACCAGCAATAGCGTCGCTGATGACAGCCTCCTGATCCTGGAGAACGAACCTCCCCTTGAGACCGGGGAATCGCTGCTTAAGCCGTTCCAGTGCATGTCCTCTCCCCCCGCCGACATCCACAAGCACCACCTCCCCCTCCTGCACGGGTTCCGCGTTGAGCTCCTCTTCAAAGGGATACGAGCTGTCAAACTCCTTGACCGTCGCCTGCGAGCGCATCCCATTGTTAAACGCCCGCAGCTTCTCCTGGTCCGCCTCGAGATACTCCCACAGACCCAGGGTTGTGTGCGCGCCCAGATGAAAGGCCGAATTATTGTAGTCCTCGGGGTTCCTCCAGCCCGTGCTGGCCAGGAACTCCGGCAGCGCGTAGGCGCCTTTCCCCGCGAGGTCGTAGATCTCCTTGAACATGCTCAGGCTCTCGGGGACGAGGAACCCGCGGGACAGCGCGTTGTGCGCGTAAAGCTCCTCGCCCCTTTCGTCGAAGATGTAGCAGGAGACGAGCGCGCGCATGATCCGCACCACCATGGCTGGGTCGGCCTTGACCGCGGCGGCGATCGCCACGGCGCTGATGGCCTCGTCCTCGGCGGCGGGGACGACGGCGAAGATGTTCAGGTAACAGGCTGTCTGGATGGCGGCGTTCTGGGTGGTTCTGGTGACGGCGAAGAAGACGTTCTCGTCTGGGTAGCGCGTGGCGATGGCCAGTTTCTCTGCGGTCTGGACGAACTGCAGACGCAGCTTTTCGTCTGCGAAGACTCCGCTCTCTGGGTCGAGGCCTTTGGCGAGGGCGTTGATGTCCTCGAGGAGGAGGACAGCGCTCTTCGAGTCGGTGATCATTGTGAGGCTGCAGAATAGATGTAGATGTAGAATAGGAGATAGACCTCATCAAGCTGTTATATCTCAAGTCCTGTTTATATCTCAAGTCACTGTTTATATCCTATATCCAGCGTCGGATGCTCTACATCTCGGACACCGATATAGACGCTCGTCGGACAACCTGTACTGAGTCTCTGCGAACGCTCTGTATCTTCTGTTCTCTGCGTGTTTGCTGCGCTGACGACGTCGAGAGCGCACGATTGGCTGCGATGCATAGCAGATGTTTTATTGTCTGGGATTTGCTTTATTTGTGTTTTCTTCTTTGTTCTTTGTTTCTTTTGGCGGAGTTTGCATAACTCCGTCTCCTCTCCTCATCTCATCTCAACTCTGTCTCTCTCTCTCTCTCTGTCTCTCTCTCTCTCTCTTTCTTCTCCTGTTCTTCATCTCTCGTCATCTGTTGTCTAACATGGGCTTCCTCTACAGCCAGCTCTTCAAGCGTCTCCCCTACCCTACCGGATCCTACTCCGGCAAGACTATCATCGTCACAGGAAGCAATGTCGGCCTGGGAAAAGAAGCTGCCCGCCACTTTGCTCGTCTGGGCGCCAGTCGTCTTATCCTCGCCGTGCGCACCGTCGAGAAAGGAGAAGAGGCCAAAGCAGACATCGAGGCCACCACCAACTGCGCTAAGAATGTCATCCAGGTGTGGCAGATCGACATGACCTCCTACGCCAGCGTGCAGAGCTTCGCTGAGCGCGTCAACCGCGAGCTCGACCGCGTCGACATCTTCCTGGCCAACGCAGGCGTCGCCCGCTTCAAGTACTCCCGCGCCGAGGACAACGAGACAACCATCACCGTCAACGTCGTGTCAACCTTCCTCCTCGCCGCCCTGGTCATGCCCAAGATGAAGGAGACGGCCGCCCGCTTCAACGTCCGGCCCACCTTCACCATCACCACCTCCGAAACCCACGGCCACACCAAGTTCCCGCAGCAGTTCGCGCCAGAGGGCCAGATCTTCGCCACTGTCAGCGACCAGACAAAGGCTGAGCAGAACTGGGACGACCAGTACCCCATCTCCAAGCTGTTGGAGGTATATGTCGTGCGGTCCATCGCGAAACACCACCCTGCCACGGAGTTCCCGGTTACCATCGACTGCGTGAACCCGGGGCTGTGCCACTCGGAGCTGGCGCGCGACCATCCGACGTTTATGTTCTGGCTTATCAAGAAGGTCCTTGCGCGGACCACCGAGGTCGGGAGCAGGACCTTGGTTCATGCTTGTTCGCAGGGGGCAGAGGCTCATGGGCAGTATCTCTCTGATTGTGCCGTCACTGCGCCGGCGTCTGTGGTGACGTCTGCAGAGGGTCAAGTTGCGCAGGAGCGCGTGAGTGCGGAGTTGGTGGAGAAGTTGGAGGCGATCCAGCCCGGTGTTTCGAAGAATTTCTAGTTTTCCTTGTCTCCACTGCAAGTTCGATGTTAGTTTTGCTTTCTCTTATCCCGTAGGTAGTTATGTGGCAAGGAGCGTAGTTATTCTTTTCTTTACCTAGTTATGGACTTTGTGATTCTGTTATAGTTGTAGGAGTCTTCAAGTGGAGAGAACTAAAGGCTGTATGCTCTATAAATCTTAATGCCTTCCTTGCCTTATACAACCTAGAGGGCGTTCACACTACTAATACCGTTGTCAATGCAATTTCTACTCCCAACGTACCAATATCAGCCGCTGCACTAGTTTCATTATTTCTCATTACGCTCATTCCATTCCCGCCATTCTACTAGTATATTCCCAACCTTGCAGTCAGGGAGTTCATCTCCATGAACTGCTTACCGTCGCCGTAGCCCCCGCGCAACCCGTCGGCACGGTATACGAGCGGTTCGGGTCACTTTCCCACACGACGCTGCCGTCTGATTCCTTCTTGATGAACTTGTATTCGAATGAGGTGCCGATGGGGAGGGAAAGGGTTACCTCCCATAGCGGGTTGGAGGATGTGTATGCGCTGGCGGAGAGCGCGATTGCGTTGGACGTGTCCCAGTCTCCGAGGGCGCTGATCGAGCCGGAGATGAAGACGTTTTCGCCGTAGGCTGTTGTGACGAGTTCGTCGAAGAGGACGGCGAGGGACGTAGCTGCTGTGCATGATGTTGTCGTACTTGTTGTCGTAGTTGCCGTTGAGGTTGTAGATGTCCCTGAACTGGTAGTTGTAGTTGTAGTCGTAGTAAGTGTCCCCGAGCTGGTCGCTGTCGAAGTACCTGAAGACCCGCAGAGGCCACTCCCCGAGATCCACGACGACGGCACAAATACTCGCGGTAGTCCCGAGGCCATTGGCACGGCGAGGTCTCCGCTACTGTCTACCTCGACTGTCGTGCAAGTATAGACCTCCACCAGCTCCGCCCCGGACGAGTATCCGTGGTTGGTGAGTGTGAGGGTGGACGAGGCGCCGCTGGATCCCAGGTTTGATAGAACTGTGATGACCTGCGAGCCGCTGGTGCCCTTGCGCATGGCGATGGTGTTGCTGTCCGTGTAGAAGGGATTATTCTGTTTTCTCTAATCAGCACACTTCTAGAAGGATGGCAGAGGACACTCACCTGCGAGGTAATGTATGAGGAATCCTGCGCGATTGCAAGCTTGCGGATGCTGTTCGTCGTGGCGATGAACTCATACAGCTCCGAGGTGGTTGGATACCCTGAGAGCCAAAGAGCTTCGCGGTTAGCAGGGTCTGCCCCCCCGGAGAAGTGCTGCTCCTGTCCGGCGTACACGATGGGGATGCCGTCACTAAGGAATATGAAGGCGATGACGGCTTTGGCTTGCGAATAGTCGCTCGTGTAGCTGGCAAACCGGGGATTGTCGTGGTTCTCGATGAAGTTTCCCAGCAGCGTTGGGTCGCTGCAGTCCGAAGCGACTGAGTTGATCATATCGTAGAGGTCGCTGATACTCCCGCTCGAGTCCTCGAATGCATAGAGCAGCTGGTAGTATCTACACCAGGTGAGAATGCGAGTATATCTTCGAGTTCAAGGCTTACTTACATGGGATAGTTCAGCACGCCGTCCAGGTAGCCCTGGTAAGGACATGTGTATGCTGGGTCTCCATCCAGGACTTCTCCAACACAGTACACTCCCGCGGCTTCATTGTAGCCAGTCCAAAAGTCCTGCTCAACATGCTTGGTGGTGTCAACACGGAGGCCGTCCACTATACCAGCCGTCGTCAGCAACAGAGAACCGAGAGTAAAAGTAGGGCTCCAGACCTGAATAGTTTGCCACAAGCTCTTCCACCCAGTCGTACCATATATCGCGAACGTCCGAGTCCTGTGTGTACAGGTCGGGCAGAGACACAGTATCATCGCCCAGCCAGCAGTCTATCACGTCCGTTTGATTGTCATAGTTGGTGATTTCACAGTAGGGGTGAAAGTATGACGAGGAATCAAACGGGTTGTAGATGCTATAGTCAACGGAGGTTCCAGCACCAGCATATCCCTAGCATCCTGTTAGCGAGTATACACACTGGGTAAGATGGGGATATTGGCAATACCATATGGTTTGCAACAACGTCCAGCATCAGGTACATCCCCCTGTCATGCAGTGCGGTGGATAGAGCCAGGAGGTCAGCCGCAGTGCCGTAGTTGGAGTTGACATTGTATCTTGCAGCCGTCAGCATTATAAACAATCAAGAACCAATATACACACATGTCTTGCTGCCAATAACCGTGATAGGCCTCTCCCTCGCCAGTATCGGCCGAGATTTGCTCCGTGACAGGAGTTATCCAGATTGCGGTAAATCCCATGCCTTGGATATAGTCCAGCTATACGGGGTTAGGAATCAACGACGAAGCTGCGTGAGGAACAATGGAGTACGGACTTGGTCGATGACGCCCTGCCAGCTTCCTCCACAGTAGATCTAGAGAAGGTCAGTATTGTACAATGGCAATGGAAGTCGACGACCTACACGCTCCGTCACATCGCAAGCAGCCGTGGTAGAGCCGTCAGTGCGTGCGAAACGGTCTGTCAGAAGAAAGTAGATCGACTGCGTTCGCCATTCAGCTGGGGTGAGGCCAGATACTCCTCTACCCAGCAGTACCAAGGCTGTGGTAAATGAAAATAGTCTCATCACTTGAAGCTGAATTGACTAAAGGAGGTGATATCGAGAGGTCTGACGGCACAGAGAAGGACTGCACACGCCGTCTTTATATACTTTTCTCGTCGCGATATTTCCGACGACTATAAATTGGGCTATCTCATGACAGTTTCCAGGCTAAGCAAAGTAAGACTCGACCTTCTTCGACCGGAGGTGGAACACAATGCAGAAGCCCGCAAAGAGACATTAATTTCCATCCTGTCAGAAGATTTATCGCCATCGGGCTCTCAGAAGCGATCTGATTCAGCCTATCGGTCGCTTCTCGCCGTCTTCTGCGCGTCCTTTTCGTCATGAATGCCCGACACAGCAGTGCAGGACGCTGAGGATTCACGAGCTGCCACTAGAGTAAGGCTTGTCTGTCTGCGGTCTATCGAATAGGGCTCTTTAGTACATGCTTATTCTCTGTTTCTTGACAAGACTTGTGGAATGGCGCAGAACGAGGCTCGAGATTGGACGCCACCGGGATTTCTAAGGGGCTTTTAATATATCGCAGAGCTTAGCGTAGTCCTTCACACAGCACTTTCTCTGGTCTAACGGTCTGAACTCATTAATTTCCGAGTCTATCCAATAGACTGTCGGGCGTGAAGCCCCCGTCTGGTCAAGACAGGCACCCCACGCGGCGACAAGCGACAGGGGGCGGGATTTCTGCGGGGGAGCAGTTATTGGAGTCTGCTCCTGATACTCTGCTCCTGATCTTGATGTGTAGTGATACTGAAAGGGAGAGAGAGAAGAGAATGGTGGTCTGGTATAGTCAATATGTAGGAGTCAGTTGAACGCAAAGCCGCATGGCAGCAGGGATGTAAAGCAAGGACTCGGCACTTGAAGTACCCAAGAGAGACATAAGATACTCGAATACGCCACATACGCATTTAATCACTTTTACTTTCTGCAGACGAAGCCAAGTTTTTAGGCGGCTATGGCGTAATTTAGTAGTGCTCCGGGGAACTGAACGGTGATTTGCAGTTGAGTCCGGTCAATATCCGAACCGCAAGAGGCTTACATGCTTATCCAAGGGCTCCTGGGAATTCAGTCACGGAGGTCATATACGTACTCTAGCAGGTAAGCTAAGAGGGTGAGATTTGACATATTAATTTAACCATCTAATGCACTTGACTAAAACAGAAGAGAAGAGAAAGCAAGAAGGATCACACATTGTTTGAACAATTTTGGAGCGCGTCATTTATTAGCCAACATTTTTCGGGTCCATAACCTGGCATTATCTCCATCGGTAGATGATGCAGGCCTGGAAAGTAAGAGAAAAGATAGATTTCACTGCAGCATGCCTCGTTCGCGCAATACAAAGGTATTAAAATCTATATCTGGCATGTCGTTTTCTTCGCCGTCTGAGCCGTCTGAGCAGTATGGAAGTGCTCAAATATCTCATAAACTGTGTCTCGTGTATAAGTCTTGACTGCCTCTTCCTTTTCAATGCGTGGTCCTCCGGTTTCACTTCGAATCGGTTCGATGAGCTGTGCTCCCGTCAGGCTGTCTTGAACCTGTCCAGAGGAGTCAGTGATGGGCCAGTGCGATGAGCAAAAACGAAGAAGCAAACATTAGAGAAACCTCCCGGTTGTCGGAGGACTTGAGCGAGATATTGACATCCATGTTTGAGGCGCTGATGGAGATGCTATCAAATAGTTCCAGTATTCAGCCAAGCAGAGCTGGCTCCAGGGCCACACGGCAGACGTATCAAGTCGGCTGTAATGGACGAAGAGACGCATCAGTGAAATAAAGAGGCTTTGGAAGCTTGTCAGTTCCAGAATGACGCCAAAACGACGCGAACAGTTTCTCAGACGTGCCAAAGTTGAGCAGTCAAGAGTCATGGGCTGCTCCTTCCTGATGTAAGCGTATGGTAGTCATGCAGTTATACAGTGTCTCCCATCTCTCTCTACCAACTCAGGATAGTTGTAGGTATTGACGGCTCGCAAACCCATTCACAAGGAAAACCCGAGAAGATGGGTGGATGAAAGGTCAATTTCATTCGCTAGAGTAGGTAGTAAGAGAGGTTATTCTCAGGTAACAACTCAGGTTTTCCTAATCAGGCTAGATCACCTGAGAAAAGGGAAGGTGGTTGATAATCACATGATGATCATCTAATGATCACCTGACAAAAATCTTATAATTCATATTTTAAGAGTTGAGATGTTGTTTACAGATTTTTGACTTTTTATACTTGATTTATTAAAAATAATCTAAAATAAAGATATTTAAGTATATTAGATCCTTTCCACATCTTGTATAATGTAAAATAATATCTAAATCTATAGTAGTTATTCTGCGTGATGTTGAGATCTAAATTAATTAGCACGAATCTAACTGCATTAGGAACTGCTGGCAGAACAGTATTCGGACTATTCGGTCGTATCGGCCATGTCGGCTCAGTCCAAATCACCGCATCTACGAACATGTCTGGTATAGAAGATATAAAAGGAACTTGCTTTCTTTCACGCTCCTTATTCTATCAACCTTCTACTTTATCCTCAACATATCCACACTGATACTCATGCCCCAACTCAAAGTCCTCATCTGCGGCGCCGGCATTGCTGGCAACGCGCTTGCGTTCTGGCTCTCCAGACTCGGTCACTCAGTCACAGTCGTCGAACGGTTCCCCGGCTTACGCGACTCGGGCCTTCAGGTCGATCTGCGCGGCCCAGGTATCCAAGTCCTGCGACGAATGGGACTCGAGGAGGCATTTCGAGCCCTTGTTGTCCCCGAACAGGGCGTCCAGCTTGTGGATAAAACGGGCAGGAGTTGGGGGTATTTCCCTGCAAACCGTTCTGGCAAGGGACTTCAGAGCTTCACGACGGATTTTGAGATCATGAGGGGGGATCTATGTCGACTTCTCTATGACTCTTGCGAGAAAAGAGTCGAGTATCGGTTTGGGATCTGGGCCAACGAAATTTCCCAGGATGAGGATTATGCACACGTTTTCTTTTCCGATGGAAGTCAGGACCGCTTTCATCTTGTTGTTGGTGCTGATGGCGCCGGTTCTCATACTCGCAAGATGATTCTTGAGCCTGGTGCCGCAGACCCCTTCCATCCTCTCGGCGTCTGTGCGGCCTATTTCACCATTAAGGAGCCGGTTCAGGATGGCGAGGGGTACAATGCCACTGGCTTCATCGTCCCAGGAAACAAGGGCATCATGACTCGCAGGGCTGACGGGGAGAAATACCAGGCTTACTTGTTCTGCAGGCCCGATGCCTCGGAGCGACTCAAGAAAGCGACCAAGGGCCAGCTCCAGGAGGAGAAAGAGGGCTTTGCCGAGGCCTTCAGCGGGTCAGGTTGGCGAACCGATGAGATCCTTCAGGGTTTAGCGGATTCAGATGACTTCTACTGCGAGCGCATGGGCGTCGTCAAGATGGACTCTTGGTCTCGAGGCCGTGTTGTGCTCCTGGGAGATGCAGCTTACTGTCCGACTGCTATGACCGGTATGGGCACGTCCTCTGGTATGGCCGGTGCATACGTGCTGGCTGGTGAGATTGGGAAATATTGCGGCGAGGACATTTCTTTGGACAGGATCAGAACTGCTTTGGCGCAGTACGAGGAGAAGCTGATGCCTTTCATTCAGACGGTCCAGAAAGGAATAGACGAAAAGTATATGGATAGGTTGCCTTCGACCGCGATGGGTATCTACCTTGCGTATATTCTCTTCTGGGTTGCTTCTCTTATAAAGCTGGACGTTATTGCGAAATGGGTTTTGCGCGAAGATACCAACGGGTGGACTCTTCCGGAGTACAATAAGATGGATTGTACTTGATATAGAGCAGTCTTTTCTCGATGTATATTAGATGTGATTTTTTTGGTGTTCCTATTTGATGCTATGAAATCGGGCCCATTTGACTTGTACCTACCACACCATGTCTGCGGTAAATTATGGAATGCTTGCTATACCGTGTCTATCACGGCACTTCGTACATTGTCGCCTTGTCACTGTAAGAAAAGATTATCAGAAAACCCAAAGTCCAGGCCCTCGCCCGAAAAATCAAAGCCCACATCAAGATCTCCCAGTATTGGCATTCCCATGCCGCTGGGCGCCCAAAGCTCCATTCCCAAATCCGCGGCATGTGAGGTAGAGTCTTTGGTCCGCAGGATATCGTGACATATATCCAGACTCTCGTGTAGGGCCTTGAGAATAGATTCTTTTGCCGGCTCGCCATTAAGCCGGCACTCTGACTGAGCCAGCATCATACTCAAACACACGTAGACCTTGACGTTTGTTTCGCTATGTTTCATCCTGTCATTTGCGTGTGAAACCACCCGGCGGGCATCTTGCAGCAAGGGCTCCTTCAGAGCGCGATGCCTTCTGGCGAAGAAGGAACTGTCTTCTTCGGGATCCGGCGAAAGTCCCAGGAAAATCAGGATTGCGCTCCGTGTTATGATATCACGGAACATGCCGCCACCAGTGAGGAGTAAACGGCGGTATAGCTCGTCGTCCAACAGTGAGACCAGGTCTTGGGCCGCTGCAAGACATACTTTCTGTGAGTAACTGTACAGGGGATTTTTTTGAGCCTTGATAGCGTAGGGAAAGTGCAGACATAAGGGAAAGCGACGAAGGAGATGGCTGCAGTAGCTGGAGGCAAATCTTCCTGTTTTGCCCATGGAGGATGCCTGCTCAATCCGGGTGGCAGCATCACGGCAAGCCAGAGCCAGTTCGTTTCCAAGAGCTAGAACCTGTTCGTATGACGGTTCCTCCTGCAGGCTGTTTATGACTCTGACGACCCGTAGCCTGAGAGAAATGGAGCTTGCCAGTACCGGCTGAAGAGAGGTTCGAGCGAGGGGCCGCTCTTGATTCCCATCTTCCAGGCCATCGTCGCTGGCACTGGATGGCGGCTGGGTATTGTAGTCTTCATTTGTGATCATTGGGGACATACCCGAGTCTAAAGCCGTCTGCACATTCAACTCGAGAATGGTGTACCAAAGCCTTCGTCGCATCCCTCTTTCTCGCGTATCCATCTCCTCAAAGCGGTCGGGATCTTGATGCCAGCCCATCTGCATCGCCATCCTCGTAAGAGCACCCGCCGAGATCCAAGCCAGGTCGGCTCCCACCCGAGTGACCTGGCGGGCTAGAAGCAGAAGACAATGTACTTGAAGGCCCTGTAACGTCAGGCGGTCTTTCTCTAGCGGTGCTGACAACCATGTTTGGGTCATGTAGATCCAAGCAGAGGCTTTTTTGGCAACGCCACTGCGAACATCGGGGTCGTCGTGGATAGTACCCGCTAGAATCATGACGTTCACAAGTTGCAGCAGGTAAGGGTCCTCTGCGGTGTCTGGACTCTTACAGTAGCTTTCGTAGTCTGCCTGGAACGAGGCGTGATCAAGGATCCGGAAGCAGGACTCGAACGTGTTAAGATAGAGCTCAATCAACTCGCCCATGACCTGGCGTTCAGGGAGATATCGATGGATGTCTGCAGGGAGACTGCCCCGAGTGGGACGCTTTCTCTTGATATCTCGCGCCAGACGTTTGCACTGGGCGATTTTCTCTGCGGTTTCGCTTTGATGATTTGCAGATTGAAAGATCACGTCGTAGCACTCGCCGAACGCCTGGAAAGGCGACAGCTCTTCCATCTGAGAGAATTGTCAGTAGATGCACAAAGCAAGCGATAGACAAGTCTGAGGTAGGTACCATGGAGAAGGAGCTCATCCAATGTCCGCGTCCAAAGACCCGAGTCTTCGATACAGTGCCCCGAATACGTGTTGTGCTATCTGAGGCCGACTCCCCTGATAGGCTCTTCTCTCTCTCCCGGTGCCTCGCGTGCAGCGTACGAGGATGTTCCTCGTAGGTACACGCAGAGGCTGCATTCTGCGCTGTACACTGGTTGCAAGGTTGGCTTCGGTCGCATCGGACCTTGCGACGACGGCACTCGACACAGGAATACGCAGGACGGCGACGTTTTCGATTCTGAGAGGAGCTGTCCATTTGGCTGATCCGTGGGGAATTGTTTGTCCGTTAAATTGCTTGCTGTTCTTGATTTGGACCGATAGCTCCGAGCGGCTGTGGTGTTTGTACTCGCGCAAACCTCCCGGCAACAGACGAGAGCACCCGCTAACCGTTTCCGGTCTTATATCGATATGGCACCTGAGTTACTACACTCACTACAGTGATAATAAGACTGCCTCTCAGTTGCGGCATCTCACTCTCTGATCGAGACAAGGCTGAGGATAGAAAGTAATGAGTGCTGGTAATTATAGAGCCTTCACTACAGAATATATATACTGCATACAAACCTCCAGTAAACAAATTCAAAAACGATTCCTCTAGTAAAGTTGATACTAGACGCACGAAGCAGAGGCGATGAAAGGTGTCTAAAATAGGCTTCTGCATTGTTGTATATCCTCTGTATATACCAGATATTCTATATAGATTCTAATTAATCAGTATCGGCTTTGTTGCAGTGCCAAGGGCCAGAAAAAGGCTGCGAGACAGCCTCCCATACAGCCGGTTGCTAGTATTTCACTCTCAGCCTCGCTCTGCCCGTACCTGTACTACACAGGTAGGTTGATTTACTACTGTGTACAGCAAAGCGCGACTGGGAGCAGGAAGAGGAGCGTGAGGTTCGTTTGCGAGGAGTGGACTGGCACGTGACTCGGCTCGCAAGACGCGCGATTTGCCGGGCGGAGTAATGACGGTCCGCGGCGGCCGAGAGACAAAAGAAAGGTCATGTGAGATGTGCCGCGTCATCACGTGCCCATCCACTTGGCCATCACGTGCAGCAACTGGTCGCGGTGTACGGGTTTGCTGATGCAGTCGTTCATCCCCTTTGCCAGGTACGTCTCTGCGTCGCCCTGGAGCGCATTGCCTGTAATTGCGATAATCGGCACGTCGACTCCCATCTCCCGGATCTGCGAGGTCGCTGTCATCCCATCCATCACCGGCATGCTGACGTCCATCAGCACCACGTCGTACGAGAGTCGCTTCTGTTTAATCAGTCGCACCGCCTCCGCCCCGTTCCATGCCCCGTCAATGCGCTCGAACCCCAGCCTGTGCAGGAGCTTGAGCATCACCGTATGGTTTACTAGGTTATCTTCCACCAGCAGGATGTGCTTCTGAGGTGCTACCACGCGCATCCTAGCAACGAGGTTTGCCCCTTCTTCTTTGGGCGTCGACCCGCCAGATAGCTTCTGGGGGAGAACCGGCAGTTGGTAACCCATTTTTGCTGTGAACCAAAAGACGCTTCCGACACCCTCCGCATTAGGTCGATATCCCACCTTTCCGTCCATGAGCTCCGCCAGACTTTTACAAATGGAGAGGCCAAGACCGGTGCCTTGGTACCTGCGGGTTGAGGATTGAGCAAAACGTGTGAAGGGAGTGAATAATGTGTTGAGAGCGCCGTCTGGGACCCCGATCCCTGTGTCTGTGACTTCGGTTGTGATCACATAGCTGCTGGGTTCCTTCCTGTCGGGGGAAAAAGACGCGGTGATCTTGACGTATCCTTTGTCGGTGAATTTCACCGCGTTACCCACCAGGTTTTGCAGAACTTGCCGGTACCTCAGCGGATCCCCGCGGATGGCCTTGGGGAAGTCTGGTGGAATAGCAGTAGTCAACTCTACACCAGGCTTGAGCGATGACCTGCAGTTGCGTACCACCGCCCCAACCACACCCTCAACATCCACCACGTCGGTATGCAGAGAAAAGGAGCCAGATGAGAGCTTTGAATAGTCGAGCACGTCGTTGACAATCTGTAACAAGACGGACATTGAATCTTGGATGATGGAGGCGTACTCCCGCTGTTGGTCTTGTAGCCCCGTGTCGGCGAGCATGGTTAGCGCCAGGTGCATCCCGTTCATCGGAGTGCGGATCTCGTGGCTGATGTTGGCCAAAAAGTCCGTCTTGAGTTTAGAGGACTCTTCGAAGGCGTCAATCATCCGGGCCTCGGCCTCCTTCCGCTCAGTCAAGTCCCGGGTGACTTTTACAAACCCGACATGCTGACCGAACTGGTAGATGGGAGTGATCGTCACGTTGGCCCAGAAGCGCGACCCATCGCGTCGGTATCGCCAGCCCTCATCCTCCATCCTTCCATCGCGCAAGCAAACGGCGAGTCCCTTGCCGTGTTTGTCGTGTAGACGATCCTCCTGACTGTAGAAAATGGAAAAGTGCTTGCCAATGATCTCACTGGGTGAGTAGCCCTTGAGAATAGCAGCGCCCGGATTCCAGGTCGCGATATGGCCGTGCGGATCCAACATGAAGATTGCGTAGTCCTTGACGGTGTCAACGAGGATCCTGTAAGTCTCATTCACGTAAGTGTGCTGGCTGTTAATGGCGGCCTTGGTGACCTTGTGCGCTTCCAGAACAACGTAGATGAGCGTCGACTCTTCGAAAACCGGAGTTACGCGAAGATAGTATGGACAGTTTCCATTGACGAGAATGCTCTCAATGACCTGGACTTCTCTTGTCGTGCAAGCGGCGCGCAATGCACCGTAGAGAGTGGGGATGTTTGGTACGGGAATGGCGTCAGGATCGATATCACCGATGCTGCTGTTGAGCAGGGAGTCTCTGGATCGACCCGAGAAAGCGAGATGGCTATTGGAAACCTCAACGACAGCCATAGATGCGTCTAGAACGAGAGTCGGAACGGGCGTGTAGCGATAGATGCGACTCAGACACGGACGTTCTGTCTGCACGGCCGGGCCATCTTGTCGTAGACATGTCTTGCGTGCGTTTGAGATCCTCGGCTTACTAGTAATAGCGATTCCATCATCATCATCATCATCATCATCATCATCATCAGTATCATCAGTATTATTATTATTATTAGTAGAATTACCACTCGCATCTGGAGTCTTTGGCTGGTCCCTCTCCAGGACGAGACGCGACCGCTGCTGGCGACTGGAAAACATCACTTCGACTCCTCGAGAAACACGGGGCGACAGAGCGAGAGAGCGAGTCGGAGGAAATACTGTCTCTACTCCGGAGCGGGGGGAAGAGGAAAGACATAATGATTATGATTATGATACGTGCATTTCCCTGTTTTCTGATTTCTTGACGTGGCGCTAAAGTGAAGTTGGGAACTGAGGGGCAGCGAGAAAAGAGCCCAACTTGACTGGCTGGACTGCTTATGGTTTTAGTCTGTGTTGGAACTGGTAAAAAATAATGGGAATTAAACTGCAATATGTCTCTGTATATATATATATACATATGTATATATGGAAATCAACAGCTACTCCAGCGAGGATCGCCACGCAGCTCCCAGAGGTCTGACTCCTGGCGCCTCGAAGATGCAGGTCGAGGTACGGCGCATGAGATATATATTTTAATATATATATGTCTACATAGGGAGTTCTCGAGTTAACGATATACAAGATAGCACAAGTACAAAACTGATCCCATTAACACTGATCACTGATCTTCAATAACTCCAACAAGTTGCGCTGGACAGTCTTGCCATGTGTCCCAATAACACACTGCAAGTATCTCCATTCACATCCACAATGATCAGTCGATTCACTGCCGACTACCTGTGGCTATTACTCGACTCATGCAGTGAATAGCGATAATATTAAGATTATTATCTGCCGACGAAACAAAGAACCGGTCAACAGCCAGAGTGTGAGACACGTCGACTCGCTTTGTGACAAAAAAGCCCTGGTCTCGCCTTGATTCGCCACCACCAGCATTATTGCAATATAGGGTCTCAGATTGCGTTGCGAGAGCATGGCTGAAGCAAGAGCAAATCAACAGCAGCTTCTGCAAGGAACTCGTGTTGTCGCCACATAGTCGGTTTCAGGTTGAGCATCGGCTGTGTGTGAATAGCCTCGTTATTGGATGCTGCGCGAAGCTTGGCCGGCTTTTCAGGCGCTACCACTAGTAGTCTAGCGACTCTAGTCTAGTATAGCTCGCTAGACATGCAAGGAGGATGATTTGGGCTTGCTGTATATAAAGAGATGGGCCTTTTCCCTCCCTGCAGCTTTTCTCTCAGCAAGCTAGACTTCTGTCGTTCCATTCCTTCTTTCGTGCCGGGCGCTTCTCTTCAGCCACCATGCTGACCATTCCTTTGGTAAGTCTTCTTTATTGTCTTTATTTGTTAAGTTATATTTATTCTTAATGTAATTCATACTGACCTGACCCTTCAGATCTTGGCTGCTGGCAGCCTTCCCACTCTCATTTTTGGGGCTCCGATCCCGTCCTTTCCCTCCAGCATGTCGGCTGTTACTGAAGTCTCCGCCTCTCGCTCTCTCCTCAAGCGCGCCTACACCGTCCTGGGTGGTACTGGAACCGTCGCTGATGGTTGGCCGTCCATGGATGACTGGTTCTCCAGCCTCGATGAGATGGTCGAAGCCAACATGGACACCCTGAAGTCCTCCTGCACCCAGTTCGGTGTCGACAATAACTCTGATGACGAGATCGAGGACCTGCGCAAGAGTATCGAGTCGGTCGCTAGTTCTACAGGTGTCGATGCGCGCTTTATCTTCGCCATCGTTATGCAGGAGAGCAATGGTTGTGTGCGTGCGCCCACTACTGACAACGGTGTCGTCAACCCTGGTCTCATGCAGAGCCACGATGGAACCGGCTCTTGCAACAGCGGCAGTGTGCAGAACCCATGTCCAGCCAGCGAGATCACCCAGATGATCCAGGATGGTGCCGGTGGTACTGCTGCTGGTGACGGTCTTAAGCAGTGTATCGAGGAGTCTGATACCACCGATGTGACTGCCTACTACAAGGCTGCTCGTATCTACAATTCCGGCTCCATTGCATCCTCTGGAAACCTGGGCCAGGGCATCGCGACGCACTGCTACGCTTCCGATGTCGCCAACCGCCTCACTGGATGGAGCACTGGAGCAAGCAGCTGCAACGCGGACACTGTCGGCGATCTTACTTCTGCTCTTGGAACCTTTCTTGAGAATGCTGGTCTGGGTGACTCTACCAACAGCGCCAGCACCAGCGCTAGCACCACCACCAGCGCTAGCACCACCACCACCGCCGCCGCTGCCCCAACTACCACTACTGCCGCTGCCACTACAACCACTGCGACCGGAAGCACAGCCACCACCAGCACAACAACAACCACTATCACTAGCACTACAACTCACATTGTCACTGTGACCGGTGTTCCAACTACCACCGCTGCTCCTGTCCCCACTACTACGACGACGACGACCACCACCAGCACGATCACCGTGGTTCCAACTACCACTGCTGTTCCAACTACCACTGCTGTGCCCGTGCCTGCGTCCTCCACTGCGTCCGCAACACCCTCTGCCTCTGCTACGGCTGCCCCCATCTACCCCTATGCAACTGCTTCCTGCCAGGAATACTATACTGTCGTTACAGGTGATTACTGTCTCAAGGTAGAGGCCGAGGTGGGCATCACCGCCGCCCAACTCCTCGAGTGGAACTCGGGCTTGGACGAGGCTTGCACGAATCTATGGCTGGGATACCAGTACTGCATCAAGGCTTAAAAGCTTGTTTTTCTTATTCTCTTCTCTTGTTCTTCTTCTAAACCCCCTTTTTACTTCTCTTCTTTTACCTGTCCCGCGGTTCTTTTGACAAGTCCGTGCATATGCTTGTACATATTCAGAGACAGCCCTTTTCCAAACCATTTTGACGGTGTTGTAGCTAGTCTACCTACCCTGTCGCTTTGACATGACGAATCAGAATTTATGACCATTAAATCATCGTGCGCAGTTTGTAAAAGCCAACACGTAGTAGTTGTAGTCAGATATAACAATGTATCAGTAAAAGGACACACGTCTTCTCACGAGCCGATTTCACAGGCTCTCGAATGTTCCAAAGCAGCGATAATGTTGGCAATGCCACATTGTAATAATAATAGAAGATGAATGCTCCTGGAGGAAGTTTGAGACAACTACTACCTAGTGATATTCTTGACACCACCACAAAATGCCGAAGACGTAATATCGAAGGCCGCATAATTTTTCGCTGTCCGGCCCGACCAGGATTCATTCTGGTTTACGCCTACACTTAGGCTGATTTACTGGGTTGACATCACGAAAAAATACCTATGAATCGAGATAATAATATGAATGGTCCACAATTGCACTATTTTCTGACCTTGGATCTAGCGGTCGATCTCCCTTATCGAACTACGCAGTACAGATTACATCTAAGATAGGTATTGGCTTAGCTCGTTTGCAGGCCTATTTTCTGACTACCTAGGTAGTGGGTTGCGTTTCCTGCGGATGATCATTCTCTGATGTTTACAAGTCTCACTGCTCAGAGTACATGGTGTATAATCCATGTATGATGCTGAATGCTACACCCATGCCCGCCTAGGTAGTGCTCTGGAAAGCATGGATTTATAATTGACACTGATAACTATACCAAAGTAGAAATGAGATGCAGCATAATGCCATTGCACTAATCTTTGATTATTCATCATACATGCACATTTTATGCACTGTGAACTGCGCCTCACTTTAGAGTGAAAAAACCTGACTTGCGCAAACCGTGGGTCTGCAAGGGTTTCTGATATCGGGCCACACATGCGCCAAGTCGGCCTGCTGTGTAATACCATGGATTAATGGGATTGTAAATCTTACCAGGTTCTTCCCAGCCACTAATTCTCGCCATGAATTTCAAATTTTCAATGGATTCGGACACAGCGTTGCATTGAGTGTTGTGGTTCTGCCCCATAACCTGCTTCCAGGTTCCCCACAGCTACTAGTACTACCTACAGTACTAGGTACTTCTCGGCTGGTAATTGGTAATTGGTCTATCGTCACCACTGCTGGGAACCACAGGTTTTATAAGTTGCGTACTCCTGCATTTAAACCCGATTTCCAGGCTCTATTGGGTCTATGAACATAGATATCAGGACAAAGAGCCAGTAGAGAGTGACTATAGAACACTGGGGTGGAGGAAACTCTCCATGATCAACACAGACTTGTCGAGCGCCGCTGATAACACTCCAGAAAATGCCTGCGTTTTGCCTCCAGTCAGCAGGGCCGGCACTGCGTTATCAAAACCTTAACCTGTGCAACTTTAAAGCAAGTAGCGTAGAGGCGGCGACTTCCTGGGTATTGCCTAACCCAATTGTGTCATCATGATTGAGGATCGTTCACCAGACGTCCCCTCTCAACTCGCAGTCTCCAGAGTCCAGACTCCCACCCCGCGTTCTGGGTTGACGATTTTCGGCAGAGAAGCAGCTCATTCTGCGGAGAAGAGACGAGATCCTCGCAATAAACCATACTTAGCAAATAGAAATTTCGATTTATCTCTGTTATCGATCATGTTAGTCACACAAACCCAGGACAACCGAGAGATCCCGGCCTGCCAACTGCTGATGGTTGCATCCATGGCATTTGGGCCGCGGGGATTGGACAGGACCCCTGTTCAGCCCCATGTGGCCCATCTCGGTCAGGCCAGTTACGATCGCGCCACAAATTTTTTTTAGTAAGGTCATTTATGCTGATTGGCTGTCTTCCGCAACAAGCTAATCACAGTGCGGCGATCCTCGCGGGACCCACTCCCGCCTCCCCAGGCTCTGGCTGCAATTACCCAATTCGGCCACTTTTTTTGCCTGAGCCCACAACTACCTACTACCTACTATTGCTGCTTTCCTCCATTGCACCGGGCACGAGGTTCCTTTCTCTCCATCTTCTCCTCAATCTCCTCTTCTTTATCATCCCCTTATCTCACTCTTCTCTCCCTCTTTTCTTGTCTTATCCCTCCCCGTTCGACTTCATAAACCACACCATCATGGCGTCTTTTTCCGATGAAATATCCGACACCGAAGCCAAGAAGATCGCCATGGCTCCCGGAAGCGAAAAAGGCGAGGTTCTCGCTGGCCTGCCTCAATACGACGGCGAAATCGTGGCTGAGATGAGTGAGCAGGACAGAGCCGTCTACGAACACGGCATCCAGAAATACAGTCGCTTGGGTTGGAAGCGACTCACTGTTATCCTCATCGTCGAAGCCATTGCACTCGGAAGTCTTTCCTTGCCCTCCACCTTCGCCACGCTAGGCATGGTTGCAGGTGTCATTTGTACTGTCGGCCTTGGTTTGCTTGCCATCTACACTAGTTACGTTGTTGGACAGGTCAAGCTGAAGTTCCCACTCGTGGCACACTACCCCGACGCCGGGCAATTGCTGTTCGGGCGTGTTGGCTATGAGGTGATCAACGCCATGCTTATCCTGCAGCTGCTATTCCTTACCGGCTCGCACTGCTTGACTGGCGCCATTGCCTGGATCAACATCACTCAGAGCGGCGTCTGCTCAGTAGTGTTTGCTGTCGTTTCTGCTGTCATCCTCCTGCTCCTGGCCATTCCCCCGAGTTTCACCGAAATGGCCATCCTTGGCTACGTCGATTTTGTCTCAATCATTGTTGCTATTGGGGTCACCATCGTCTCCACTGGCGTTGAGAGTACAAATGCTGCTGGAGGCCTCGCCGCCGTCAACTGGTCCGCCTGGCCTAAAGAGGATATCACCTTCAAGGAAGGGTTTATTTCTGTAACAAATATCATCTTCGCCTACAGCTTTGCTATGTGCCAGTTTTCCTTCATGAATGAGATGCATACACCTAAAGACTACGTCAAGTCTATCTGGGCTCTTGGGCTGACCGAAATCGTCATCTATACAATTACTGGAGCCGTTGTCTACGCGTTTGTTGGCCAAGACGTAAAGAGCCCTGCACTCCTGTCCGCCGGCACTCTGATGAGCCGAGTCGCCTTTGGTATCGCCCTGCCTGTCATCTTCATTAGCGGATCCATCAACACCGTTGTTGCGGGCCGAGTCATCCATGGCCGTATCTTCAAAAACTCCCCCATCCGCTTCATCAACACTAAGATGGGATGGATTACGTGGCTGATTGTTATTACGATTGCTACTGTTATCGCCTTTGTTATTGCCGAAGTCATTCCCTTCTTCAATGACCTGCTCTCTATCTCGTCTTCTCTCTTCATCTCGGGCTTCACTTTCTACTTCCCAGCCCTGATGTGGTTTATGCTCATCCGCGAAGGCAGTTGGACTTCACGCAAAAACTTGGCTCTTGGTGCCTTGAACGTCTGCGTATTTTTGATTGGTGCCCTTACACTTGGAGCTGGTACCTATTCTAGTGTAAAAGATATCGTAAGTTTTGTCCAGGCCACGCGTCTCCGGTTTCTTCCGCATTTTCACTAACCTTGGGGATCCCACAGATTGATAAATATGATGCGGGGACGGTCAGAGGCGTCTTCAGCTGCTCGAACCCATCATAAATATCTGTCCTTCCTTCTCTTTTTGTCCTTTCTGCCTTGCGACCGGCAGCTGGTACTGCGCATGCATTTTCAGCCTAGACTTTAGAACCATCTTGTTTACTAGCGTAGCCTGATCCCATCAATGTATATATATGCCTATAGCTTCATGATTTCTTGTTGAATGTTTCAATTACATTAAATATGACTTTATACCACAAAGACCTACGACTCGATTGCATGACTTGGCAACTTGGCAACTTTACAGCTTCATAAATTCTTCATCGATAGATTCACTAGATTCATAAATTGGAGAAATTGACCATGATTAGTCATCCTTTTTTTTCAGCTCTATGCGGATCACGTGTCATTGGCGGTTATGCGCCGGCCACGAGATGGCGCTCGTGTTGCCTTGTAGCCTAAGAGCTCCTGAATGCTGATGGCTGTGCTCTCGTTTGTGCGTATATATAACCCCTGTGGCAGTTTTTCTAGATACTGCATAGTATTCATTCCTTTTAATATACGGTAACGGGACTCCTGGGCTCTTAGTTCAGCTACTCTCCGCGCCATGGTGAGTGCTCCGGACGTGATCACGTACGTGGGCGTCCCCCTGGCGGTCCTGGGGGTCCTCCCCATTTTCTACACGTGCGTCCGGTCGATCATTGCGCTGCGCTCCATTCGACATGTTTTGAAAGCCAACGGCTTGGGCGACGGCGCGATCACGCGTGGGAGTCTCATGTCAGGCGTGGTGGAGGTTGAAATCCCACGGCGCCGAATCGCGCCGCTTGATCGCGAGCTGGATGCGGCTTATTGGAAGCTGAATCCGCACCAGATATCTCTGCCGGGCGGCACGTGGGCTATTTTCTCGTGGAATCAGATCTTGACTGGGCGCACCTTGTACCGGTGTCAGTATAAGGAAGAACTTCGCGTTCCGCCGGCAGAGATCAACTTTGAGGAACTGGTTGGGTTTCTCTTGGATCGAGGTGCAATTCCAGATGCGAAGGGGTGGAAGGTGCTGAAATCTATTGGGCTGTGGACGCCCACGGGTACGATACTATTGCGTGCGCCGGTTGATGGGTCGCCTGTTCTCAAGCTGGCGCCTCCCTATGACGGCGACGGTATACTGAGGCTCTCTGTCGCCTGGAGCGCGAAATGGGACCAGCGCAATGTGAACAGTCTCCCGCCGTTCTGGATGCGGCTTGAACGACCTACGTCCTACGGGGAGGAGGATAGCCCGCAGTCTCTACTTGCTCAGATTGAAGAAATGCACGGCTCGTCGGAGACCGGCGCTTCAAGCGATAGTATCCGCTTCCACGCGGTCGAGGGCCACGTACGCCACGTACACTTTGAGCGCAAGGGAATGCTCACGGGGGATGAGCGCGTGCTCTGTGGCGGGGAGGACTCGGCTAATCAGTGGTTTGCGTGGACGGCGGCTGCCCTGAGCCAGAAGAGTGACTGTGGTCTGTGGAATATCTCCATCCCACCGAACATTGCCGCTCTGGCAAAGGGCTTTATTCCAAGCGGCGTGATGGTTCTCTTGGGCATATTGCAGGAAGACGACGTTCCCCCGTTTGCTGAGCCCCCACCCAGACCGGAGACTGATGCTATGGCGCGACACCGAAGTTTCCTTGACAGCCAGAGACAGCGCGCGCTGGAGAGCAAGATGCCTCCGGCACAGGCTGAGGAGGCGAGACGACAGCGCACGATGGCTGAGAGTCGGGCGATTCACGACCAGCATATGCAGTCTGTTCGGGCTCGACAGGAGTACGAAGAGCGACGGCTCGTCGGCGCGTTGAATTCCCAACCACTGGCGATTTCGGTGGTTGCTGAAAAGAACCTTACCCATCTCATCAAGAAGGAGGTGATCCCTTGCGAGTATACCTTGGACGAGCTCGCCAGGGGGGTCTTGTATCTGATGGCGATTAGTCCGGAAGAGGCCAAGCTTATTTTGGAGGTGTTGGAAAAATGGCTTGCATGGAGCCAGCAAGGCGGACTTAAGGAGCAGCATCTCAAGTTTCTTCAAGCAAATACAGTCGCATTCTGTTATGCATCTGCTTTGCTTGCAGCCATTGAGCGGGCTGAACGGTTGGATCCCCAGGGATCGTCGGACATCATGGAGTGCTTGAGAATCTGGGAGACGGTCCATTTGGGATAGCAAAGGCTCTTATATAACAAACGAATGTCTACATACGTATTTACGATGTAAATGGTAGATCTCGACGAGAATGTTGCAAAGTCCAGACAGAGACTTGGAGACTAAACATGACGTGTAGGCGATTTATAATCACGATTTGCTGCTTATAAACAAGTCAACAGCCTTGCCAGGAATATATATTTCTGCGTCCAAAACCGTTCTATCTAAATAATATCACGACAGGTATCATGACCGCACAGACTGGAATTAAAGCCGTCTTCTTCGACTTCATGGGCACGTGTCTCGACTGGCACGGAAGCGTAGTCCAGTCTTTGCCGCCGTCTCTTCCCAAGCCCGACGCATCCAAACTGGCTCTCGAATGGCGCAGACAGTATTTTATTGGGATCAACAAGCGCTTCGTGCAAGGCCTTGCGCCCGAAGACATCGATGAAACACTGGCACGCACTCTAGAGTCTGTACTCAAGCAGTCCCCGGACTCCTACAAATCGCATTTCGACGCTGAGGCCAAGCGACGCGTTATTGAGGCATGGCACTCGCAGTCGGCCTGGCCAGAGGTTCAGAGGGCAATACAAGCGCTTAGAGATGACCTGGGACTCGAGGTCTTTGTACACGCGAACGGAACGACGCGGTTGCAGCTGGATCTTGTTCGGTCGTCGGGGCTGAGGTTCAACATGCTCTTTTCTAGTGAGTTGTTGGGGCTGTATAAACCTAGTCCTGATGCTTATAGGAGAGCATTACAGCTTGTCAAGCGCAGACCGGAGGAGGTGGTGATGGTTGCAGCGCATGCGTATGATCTGAGGGGGGCGCGCAGTGTTGGGATGAAGACGATTTATATCCGCAGGTGGACTGACGACGTCGATGAGGATATGCAGAGGGTCGAGAGCGAGGTTGACGTCTTCTTGGAGAGCATGCAGGGTCTTCCGGATGCGATATCGAGGATTTAATCCTTATACTACTTTCTACCTCTTTCTAGCTATTTTATTCGAGTCTCCTGTCCTCAGAGCCTAATCCGAGTATAAGAGATGCACAGCCTGTCGTCAACTTGACAAAAACGCGATTCAGCCATCATCAGGACTACATTCTCTCACTATGTAGTAGTTATCTAGACTTGTAGACTTGTAGACGAACTAAAGCGGCCCAGAACGACGGCGCGTCGGAGGTGCGTCGCCAGCCTGTAATAAACACGATTGTTATCAAAGTCTGTCTGATTGCGACTCTGCTATCTATTCTTATTTGATTCTGATTCTTATATCTTTGTGGTAGTTTTATTCTCGCATCGTCATGCCTCTTTTGGCTTCGACGGAGTCTCTCCTCCATTCTTCTACCCTCCTACTTCTCTCCTACTTCTCTCCTGCTTCTCTCCTACTTCTACTCTCCTACCTACTCTCGGTACATCCACCGACAATAGCGATACTGTATGTGAGAATGGCAGACGCAAAAACAGCCGTCGAGATCCAAGATGAGAGTCGTCTGGCGCAGCTCGGGTACAAACAGGAGCTGAAGCGCGACTGGACGCTGATGCACAACTTTGGAGTGTCCTTTTCCATCATCGTGAGAGCAATCCCGATTCTCAGGCCGTGAAAAGGTGGTCTGATGGGTTCTAATTCTGGTCGCCTGTCAGAGCGTTATCACCGGCATCACCACGCTGTTCAGGTATTACTGCCACAGTATCGGACTCTTCTCTTCCCTACGAACCGGCTGATTTCGCATAGTTATGGACTCAACACGGGCGGACCAGGCGTCATGGCCGTTGGATGGATCATCGTCTCGTTCATGACCTTTTGTATTGGTCTCAGCATGGCGGAAATTGTCTCTGCGATCCCAACCAGCGGAGGGCCGTATTTCTGGGCTGCAATGCTGGCTCCGGCCAAGTATGGGCCTTTTCTCTCCTGGTTGACAGGATGGTTTAATTTTGTCGGACAGGTACTCGCTTCTCCTCCCTCTCTTCCTTTCCTTTGAGAATATTTCTGACTTGTGCCGACAGTTCGCCGTCACGACAGGCATCAGTTTTGGATGCGCAGGCCTCATCGCCACTGCAGCGTCTATCAGAAGCGATTTCGTCGCGACTCCCGGGCAGACAATTGGCATCTACGCGGCAATTCTGGTCAGTCACGGTCTGGTCAATACCTTTGGGGTGCATGTGCTGCGATATCTCAACAACACGTCGATAGTCCTGCATAGCCTCGGGGTCGGCAGCCTGGCTATTGCAGTGGTCGCAAAGGCGCCAACACATCGCTCTGCGGCTGAAGTGTTCCAGCATTTTTACGATGTGTGTCTATACATAATCGAGCGTGTCCAGAGCGGAAAAGAGAGGCTGACTTTGATTAGGGCACCGGAGATCCAGGCTGGTCCGTTCGAGCGTCCCCTGCGTACGTTGCGATATGCGGCATCCTCCTCAGCCAGTATACCATCACAGGTACGTTCTAGCGAACGACTGATTGAGTCAGTATATATGTGTAGTAACACATGCGATCGCAATACTAGGATTCGACGCCTCTGCGCATCTCTCCGAAGAAACACATCGCGCAGACTGGAGCGCCCCGATCGGCGTGCTCATGTCCATCGGCGTCTCTGCGCTCTTCGGCTTCTTCCTGCTTCTCTGCTTGCTATTCTCGATCCAGGACTTTGATGCGACCATCGACCCGGACCAGAACTACGGCCAGCCCGTGTTCAAGATTCTCGTCGACATATTCGGCGAGTCTGGCGCCCTCGCCCTGATCAGCCTCATTATCATCTGCGTCTGGCACTGCGGCCTCTTCAGCTTGACAAGTAACAGCCGGATGATGTTTGCCTTTTCTCGCGACGGCGCGCTGCCCAGGTTCTTCGACCACGTCGACAGGCGTTTCCAGAGTCCCATCCGGACCGTGTGGCTGGCCGCGTTTCTGGCGTTTTGTCTGGCGCTGCCCTCGCTGGGGAGCTCGGTGGCTTTCTCGGCGGCGACGAGTATCGCGACGATCGGGCTGTATCTGAGCTATGCGATGCCGATTCTGATTGCGGTGATCTGGCCGGCGAATCTGGTCAAGGGGCCGTTTGATTTGGGGCGGTTTTCGTGGCCTGTTGGCGTGACTTCATGTCTCTGGGTATGTCTTTCTCTTTTCCTGTTCTTCCTTTTTTCCAACCTATGTAGAATAGAGTATATTAACTGGAATGGTATAGGTCCTGTTCATCACAGTCGTGTTCTGTCTCCCGACTGCCAATCCCGTCACAGACCAGACCCTCAACTATACCCCCGTGGCTGTCGGAATCGTGCTTGTTGGCACTCTGGGGACCTGGGTTCTCTGGGCCCATCGCTGGTTCAAGGGCCCCATGCGCCAGATCGAGCTGGAGGCAGCGGGAGTGTCGATTGAAGAGCAGGCTGTGCTGGAGGAGGAGACCGCAATGGAGGAGAAGAGGCCGTGAAGTTCTTAGAGTTGAGATGAGAGAATAGGAGAATCCAATACCATATAACTAACTAATTGTACTATAATAGCGTACCCTAACAGAAGAATCCGGCCGCCTCATTGCCGAAACAACGCTTGAAGCTGTCGCAACTAGTCTTGCAATGAGGCGTCAGGATCCAGTTGCTACGACGAGTACAGTTAGTGCTGGCGCTATGTCTCTCGACTAGTAGAAACAACCCCGCCAGAAACGCTGCATAAAAGCTTTATCCATAGACGTCTCCGCACAGTAAGTACCAAGTATTAAATAGTAACACTGGGGCCAGATAAAGGATTTTCAGTTGGGGATGGGATAAAAGCTGCGCGGCGCCACCCAATGGCCTGGCTCTGCGATGACCCTTTTCTCTGCGCAGGATCCCAGTTACCAGCATGGAGAAAGTCGCTGTTGACAGGCACGAAATGCGTCCTTCGACTGACTCCAGTGGTTCTTCTACTGACTTCTCAGCGTTGGGGGAGATTCGTCGTCAAACTCGCGATGAGCCCGAGGTGACTGTTCCGGGCCATGACTTTGACGTCGAGCTAGAAGAGGTTCGCTTCTTTCTTCCTTTTCTATATTACGTCTATTTCATATCTCGTCCTGACAGTCAAACGACCTGTAGCTTCGCCTCCCCCGAGACCTCGAGAAGATCGAAACCCGCGAGAGCGCCAAAAGCAAACTCTCGCGCATCCTGAGCGCTGCCAGTTCGCGAACCAAAGATGGAGCAAGTCTCCGCCGTGACCTGATCCCAGTGACGAATCTCGAGCAAGGAATCGTCGGCTGGGAATCGCAGGACGATGCCGAGTTTCCCATGAATTTCCCGCCGTGGAAGAAGTGGCTGCTGCTGGGACTGGTGTCGCTGGTGACGCTGACAACGCCCTTTGCATCGTCGATTCTCTCGCCTGCCATCCAGAGCGTCGACGAGGAGTTCCATAACGATAGTGAGACCGTGGGCGCCCTGACTGTGAGTATCTACCTGGTTGGATATGTCATCGGGCCTCTCTTCATGGCGCCTCTGTCGGAGATCTACGGGCGACGCATAGTCTTTGCCTCTGCCAATGTGTTCTTTTGCATCTGGCAGATTGGATGTGCTCTGGCGCCCAATATGGGGGCGCTCATTGTCTTTCGGTTGCTCTGTGGCATTGGCGGCGCAGGCTGTATGGTAGGACTATCTATATACGACGCGTTCTCTGGAAATATGGCAACTGTTGCTGACACTGGGATAGACACTCGGCGGAGGAGTCATCTCGGACATGTTTCGAGTCGAACAGCGCGGCTTCGCGATGGGATTCTGGACTCTGGGGCCCTTGTTCGGTACGTGCCATCTCTATACAGCCTTTCGTTATGTAGCTAACGGCAGGTGTGTCTCTAGGCCCCGTAATAGGCCCCCTGGTTGGCGGCTTTCTAGTCGAGACAATCGGCTGGAGATGGGATTTCTGGATAGTTCTGATGCTGGGCGGCACTATTACTGCTATAATGGAGATCTTCACCTGCGAAACAAACCACCGCATCCTCATCCAGCGCAAGGTTACTCGTCTGCAGAAGGAACTGCAGAGAGATGACCTCAAGAGCTGCTACGCCGACGACGCAGAGAGTCCCTCCAAGATGCAGATCCTGCGACGCGGCCTCGTACGGCCCATAAAGCTACTCTTTCTGTCGCCGCTGGTCTTCTTCCTCTCGCTTTACGTGGCATTCGTCTACGGGGTCTTGTATCTCCTCTTCACCACCATCCCCACCCTCTTTGAGACCGTCTACGGCTTCAGCGTCGGTCTCACGGGCCTGGTCTACCTGGCCATGGGCTTTGGCAACTTCACCGGATGGGCTGTGATTACTCTCTGGTCAGATAAGTCGGTCATCCAGCTCACCAGGGCAAACGGCGGTAGATTTCGACCGGAGATGCGCCTGGCAATCAGCATCGTCTTTGGCGTTTTCCTGCCCATGACCTTCTTCTGGTACGGCTGGAGTGCATACTACCGCGTCCACTGGGCCTCGACTATCCTGTCGTTGATCCCGTTTGGCTTTGGCATCATGGGCATCTTCTTGCCCATCATGACCTACCTGGTCGACTGCTACCCCATGTATGCGGCCTCTGCTCTTGCGGCAAACACGGTGCTGCGCAGTCTGGTCGGCGCGTTCCTCCCGCTTGCTGGGCCGTCGATGTATGATTCTCTTGGTCTGGGATGGGGGAATTCGCTGCTGGGGTTTCTGTGTGTTGGGATGATTCCGCTGCCTGTTATTTTCTACAAGTACGGAGAGCGTCTGCGCAAGGCACAGAATTTCAAACTGTAAACAGCCATCAATATTACTCCAATTTATGTACAGGTCCAACAGTTTTACTTCTTCTCCTATGCTTATATATCTTTTGGAATACAACTCCTAAACCGCTATCTAGACCATAATATAACACACATAGACTTGGCGCTGCTTACGTGGCCGATAACCCCGCTGATCGACTATCAGCCATCGTTAGTTGAAGTTATGAAGTCACAAATATCAACAAGAAGTAGAATGGCGCAACATGAAATCGAAGAACATCGTCGTGAACGCACAGCGCTGTTGCAACGCGAGAAAACAAGCAGACATGACTACGCCTTCAAACAGGGCATGTCCCCCGTTGCCAAAAAGGCCGCAGAGATCGTCGCGAGTATCCGCCAGAAGGAACTGAGCTCGTACTGGACATCGCCCGTGAACAATGACTCCAACCGTGACTTGAAGGACGTCATGTTCCCCGGCATGTCCTTTGCGCTGTCCAAGGAAAAGATGGAGAAGACCTCGCTGTGGAGGATCATCTCAGCCATGCCAAAGGGCTGTCTTCTGCACGCCCATATGGAAGCCATGATAGACATCGACTGGCTCATAGACCAGGCCCTTGAGATCCCGGGGTATTTCATAGCGAGTCCAGAGCCCCTGAGTCCGGGGAGGTCGAAATGGGTGCAGGAGTTTGCGTTTCACTATCGTCCGGGGATGCAGTGTCAATCCAAGGCGAATATCTGGAAATCAGAGTATCCTCCGAATCAACTCGTCCCGGCTGTAGAAGCTGCGCAGACTTACCCTGGGGGTCCATCGGCCTTTAAAGCATGGGCCGCGTCGATGATGGTGATTAACCAGGATGAGGCCTTGCAACATCACCATGGCATTGCGGACATCTGGGCGAAATTCACCGCTTGTTTCCGCAGTATAGCGGGTCTGTTCTATACAGAGCCGATATTCCGACGCTGCGTCCCGAGACTCCTTCAGCAGCTGCACGGGGATGGCATCAAATATGTGGAACTCCGGCTGGCTCTAGGCCATCCTTTCTATCGAGAAGGCTCCGACACAGCTGACGCGGCCTTTTCGTACTTTCTCCAGTGCTTCGAGGAGGAAGTACACGCCTACATGGCTTCCCCCAACGGCGCTGGATTCTGGGGCGCAAGGATGATCTGGACGGCTATACGCAGCCTTTCCGAGGAGCTCATCCGGGACTCCATGGTGCAGTGTATCCGGTACAAAGAAGCGTATCCTTCCCTCATCGCAGGCTTCGACTTTGTCGGCCAGGAGGACCTAGGTCGCAGTCTGCTCGACCTACTACCTCTATGCAAGTGGTTCGAGCACGAGTGTGCTGCCAGGGATATCTGTATCCCCTTCTTCCTCCACGCGGGCGAATGTCTCGGTGACGGAAACAGTACCGACGAGAATCTGGTCGATGCGATCCTCTTGAACTCGCGGCGCATCGGCCACGCATTCTCCCTGTATAAACACCCTCTTCTCATCGACTTGGTCAAGGAACGGAAGATCCTCGTTGAAATCTGCCCAATCTCGCATGAGGTCCTGCGGCTGACCTCTAACATCCTCATGCACCCGATGCCTGCGCTCCAGGCGCGCGGCGTGGCTGTCTCGCTGAATAACGACGACCCGGCTATCTTGGGCCACGGGGGGAATGGGCTGAGCCATGACTTTTATCAGGTGTTGGTTGCGTTTGACAACACGGGTCTCGCGGGTCTTGCGGCCATGGCGGAGGATAGTGTGAGATGGGCGGCTTTTGAAGACGAGTCGCATTCAGCGTGGCTTCGGGGGGTAAATGGCGATGAAGGAGTCAAGGGGACTAGAATGGGGGAGTGGAGATCTGCGTTTGAGGCGTGGTGCGAATGGATAGTACGTGAATTCGATAGTACAAGTTGATAGACTTCATACTCAATAGAAATGGAATGGTCATTATCAATTTAACGTACATGATTCATAGATTAATTACTGTCCAACACAATAACCTCAGCTTCAGCATCTCCCACACTCTCAACACTCAACACATCGCCCACATTGACTCCTGTGATAAACGCGCCGTCTCCCTCCTGTAATACTGCATCTTCCCGCTGATCCAGGCGGATCCTGGCCTTCCCGCCCTTGGTCATGGGCAGATGAATGTAGACATTCCGTTTACTCTTCTTAGAGACGACATCATCCCCAAACCCCACGGTCCAGGTGAACTTGTGCGCCGGTTCGATGATTCCCGCCCCCATGACAAAGTCCGCGTGGATTGGGATGGTCTCTGGGATCTTGGGCTCGGCCGCCGCCTCCGCCGCTGCAGAGGCGTTGGGACCAGCAGCGAGAGGGGATAAGATGGGGACAAAGGCGCTGCGTTTGGCGGCCTCGTCAAAGGTCCTGGTGTGGTACTGGGGCTTCAGTCCGTGTTTCCAGGGGAGGGCCCAGATCTGCAGGAAATGGACGGGCTTGGTGGATTCGTTCTGCTCCGAGTGGGCGATGCCAGTGCCGCCCGTGGTGAACTGCACGTCGCCGCGTTTCATGCGGTAAAAGTCCTTGCCCTGTGCGCCCTCGGAGCCCTTGCGCACCATGCTGTCGCGGTGGGTGAGTTCGCCGCTGAGGATGTAGCTGAAGATTTCGGCGTCGCGGTGTGGATGTGTTGGGAAGCCATTGCGAGCGGCGACGCGGTCCTCGTTCAGCACGCGCAGACTGCCGAATTGTGAGAAGTGGTGGTCGTAGTAGCTGGCGAAGCTGAAGGTGTGGAAAGTCTTGAGCCAGCCGCCGTGTTCGGCGTATCCACGGTCGCCGGAGCGACGGGCGACGATTTTGGCGTGAGCGAGTGGTTTAGCCATATATACGATATAGATATAAGATAATAATGGTTGATTGAACGAGATGAACGAGATGAACGAGTTGAACTTGAATGTGTAATTTGATGATTGTGGTTGCTGCAGTTGTGGTTGTAGTTGTGTTGTGACGTAGCCTTATATACAGCGACAGCAGCCGATTGTAAGCATTCAGTAACCGCTGACAAACTGCGCCACTTGGTCAACTCTAATAACTAATAACGCTCTAATAAACTACTAATAACTAATGCTTAACTAGTCGCTTCTTTGAGCTTCTAATTCTATCTACGTCATAATCAGATCGAGTGGAAATCGTGTCAATTGAATCGCTAAGCCAACTATGTACAAATATTGAAACAATCTCGGTTATTTTTAATTCTACAGCTTTCCCCCCTTGTTGTACCGCTCAAAAGACGACACAGGAGGAGCAGAGTTGGGGTTGGGATGGTGCTTCTTAACAGCCATCGTGACGTTGTACTCGAGGTCGAGCTGTGCCTTGGGATCGTCGGTCTTGGGCTTAAACTCAACGACGAGGTCGTCCTTGACGGCAAAGACCGAGTCAATGTCGAGATGGGGGTCGTCGCTGGGGTAGATCTGGTTGATGACGGTGGCATAGTCTGGGTGTGTGATCATGAGGTGGATGTGGGCTGGACGCATGGGAGAGCGGTCCATGATGTTGAGGAGCACACCAGCAGGCCCGTCGGTCGGAAGAGAGTAAGGAGTAGGATGATAGCAGTACCAGAAGAACTCGCCCTTCTCGTTCGACCTGAACTTGCCGCGCAGGTTGTTCTCGGTCTGGTTGGGGTCCTGGAAGTCGTACTGGCCGTTTGCAGAGGCCTGCCAGATATCCAGCACGGCGCCTACGATGGGCTGTCCTGTCTCCATATCCTTGAGGACTCCGTGCATGTAGGTGACCTTTCCGCTGGGGTTGGGATCTTGGATGATGCTATCGCCGAGCTCGCGGAATGGAGCATTTGGCGACCAGAAGGGGCCGAGAATGACGTTGGAGGTGGGCGAGAGTCCCTGTTCGGTGACGATTCTGTTTGCGATCTCGTCGACGAGGCTGTTTTATTTAGTTCTTGGTTCTTTAAATGTATATAGATATACATATAAACAGGTACGTACGATTCAAGACCGATCACATCGCAAATGCGGTGGCACTCGTTGCGGATAGGAGTGCTGATCTTGCCGATGGAGTTGATAAACTCGACGCCCAACATCCATTCGGCTGGAGTGAGCTCAACCTCGCGCGCAAAGTCGTGGATGTGTCTGATCAGAGCACCCAAGACCACACGAGCGCGCTCGGGGGTTTTGGGGCCCATGGCGTTGACGACATAGGGGGTGAAGTTGGGATCGAAGCGAGGGTTGGTAGACATTGTGTTTGGATTGGAGATGGATGATGCACGATAGATGCAAGTGAGATTGAGGAGTGGTCGAGGCTGGATGAAGTATATATAGAGCTGTACCGGCAAATCGTTCGGCTCGTATGCGTGGTGCCAGACGAAGGCTGGTGCGACATGCCGATGAGAGTTGTTCTGTACTACATGCCTACCTAGGTATTGAAGGAGACTTACTGCAATAATAATAATAAATAATAATAATAATATACTCTACTCCAACTCCAATAGTAAAAGTAACAATGGTAATAGCAAGAATGCAGCGGAGAAGCTCTTAGCCGCGGGTAAAATCTCTGCTCCCCCGCCGTGCACGTGCCCCAAGGGCAAAAACGCGGGGTCGACTGCCGATACACTACAAATTTATAATGTACTATATTATAGATGGATATATATATATATATATACTATATTATATAGGTAATATATACACTAGGAAATGAGTGTCACTTAAAGAAGTAGCTATGTAGAACAACTCGCACCGCTGGGAACATTCTCGCAATCCCCGTAATCCTCGCCCCCAGTAACGTCGACGCTGTCCCAAGTCCAGTCGGAGCAACCAGAGCTGCCACAGACAATGGCGATATTATACCCATCCGAGTCCACGGCGTCCGTTCCGACAATGTTCTCAATAGTCAGGTCGGTTATGGGGATTCCAGACGTCGGATCTCCCTTTAGATCGCCACCATCATAGTTTTGCTCGATGAGAATGCCGTATCTGTTGATTAGATCAGCAAATGTGCACACATTGAGACAAGTAGAAGACATGAGATATCTTACTTTTCAATGGAGCTTAGAGTAATCCCCGAGTATGTTACTCCCTTAATTTCACCCGTGTCGCCCTTACTGGCTTTGATTCGGATGCCTGGGTCACTCATTAGTCTAAGATGGAAAATAACTCATCAACTCCCTTACCATTATCCGAGTTCTTAACCTGCGAGTCCTTAAAGGTAACAGTATCAACAGTATTGTCCGATCGGCCCCCAGCACTCCCAATAGAGAGTCCGTGGCCGCCCGAGCAAACGCCGTCGCTGAAGGTTATATCAGTGCCAGAGTTGACGGCAACGCAGTCGTCCTGGTTGTAGACAGTGGCACCAGTAATGATTACATTCGAGCTGGCGCCAATGTCAAAGCCGTCCGTATTATGGCCGCCCTCACTGTCGCCGTCGGAATTGTCAATCGTCATATCAGTGATGGTAAGACCGTCGCACCCGTTGATGCTGACTGCCTGAACGGGGGTATTCTGGATATAAAGATTTGTGATCGTGGACGAGCTTAGATCATGGGCATAGAAGAACTTGGGCTTTGTCTTTCCACCGTTGCTCCCTTCTCCATCCCACCAACGCGCTCCGTCTGCATTCAGAGTCGCCCCGGAGGCGCCTTCGACAGTGATGCTGGTCCCGGAGATCTGAAGCAAAGGACCATCCCATTCTTCGTAGCCCCAGGTTGTCTCGCCTTCGAAAATCACCTAGATGTATCCCATCACATTCTGCGTTAGTCTGGGGAAGACTTGTTAACTCGGGAACTATAGAAGGGCTCTTCACCTTTGTCTCGTCTTCGAGGTCGCTAAGATCCAGCGTCGTTCCAGACGGCACTGCGATGTTGGACAGGACAATGGTAGAGCATGACTTTTGAGACACACTGGCAGAGGATGCGCCATTTGACCCAGAAAACGTGCAACTGGTCGCCCTTTTCGCGAGGCTTGGGGCCTGCGTGATGGTAGGCTCGGCGGCCAGTTGGGCGACTGCACAAGCAGCGAGGATTGCAATCACTAGGGAGCTGGAGAGCTTCTGCATGATGATGGTAATAATGAAAGGATAGGATGCTTGTCTGAGCCGGTCAGACCTTGGCAGCTCATCGATCTCATGGTGGACGAAGGTTATTTATACGGAGTAGAGGTAGAAGTACCAACTATATCTGATACGCTCGTTGAATAATGGATACTTGGATGGACTGATTCTCCTCCAATCTCCGAAACTGACAGTTCCACATTAAGATTTTATTGGTGGGAAATCGTGCAGAAGTTTCATTTCAATGGAGTGGTAGTACTTTTGTATACTCTGCAGATAACGAAGAACCTATACAAGCTTCCAAAAGCTTCTCACCACCGGGTATCCGACAGCCTGCAACGAGGTCAAAGCCTCGAGCTTTCATGCTAATTAATGCCTAGTATTGATAGTCGCATAACTGCTTCGATGACGTACATCTACCTGGATTGCACTCACGCAGCTCATTCACTCCGTACTCACTTTTTCCACCAGTCATTAAGGGGCAGTACAACGTTTGATCTGCACGTCTGTTACTCCGTCTGTAATACAACTAACGACCAGAGAGGCTAGCTGCTTCTCTTAGGGCGGACTTCAAACAGTGAGGGGAAGACGATCAGCGCGTATCCTCATGAACTCAGCCCAGCATACCACGGAATCACCGAGTCCTGCCAAAATGAGCGAACGACTATCCATCCTTTGCTTTGGGAATTCTCTTACCGCGGGATTCTACCACTTTGGACTTCACTACCACCCGTACGCGTGGAAACTCGAGGAGCGGTTGAAAGCTGCCTTTCCGGGCCGCGCAATCCAAGTGGACGTCGATGGGCTGCCGGGAGACCTGGTGATAAATCCACCGGGCCGCTTCTTGCCTCGACTCCAGCAGAAGTGTGAGTTAACTGCTCCGTACTGCTAGTTGAAACAGGAGGTAAAACCGTCTAGTTTCGGCTTCTCGCAGAAATTAATGGTTTTTTCTGAGGACTTTCGAGATAGGCGGCGAGTTTTCTTACGATTGGGTGATCATCCTGGGAGCGACAAAGTAAGGCGCCCTGAGATGACTCTTATTCCGTCGTGGATACACTTACGAATCCCTATTACTGTGACAGTGATCTCGGGCACAGATATCCACCCTCTAGAATATTCCCTGCGCTAAAAGAAGCTTGGAATGTGGCCCTCAGCAGCGGCGCGAGTGTCCTGGCCTTGACAGTGCCCGAGTGTGCTGCTGTGAACAAAAGACTGGACAACAACCGCGACGAGCTGAACTCGCAGATATTGAGCCATTCAGCAGAGAAATTGTAGGTTTATCCTCTACCCTTTAACCTCAAGGATGTCCTAATTAGTTTATTTCCAGCCATGCGTTTGACCTCCGCAGCCGCGTCCCATACCATTCAGCAACGGACGAGTTCCGAGACAAGATATGGGATGATGGACTCCACATGAAGCCAGATGGCTATGATCTGGTCGGAAACTTGATTGCAGATCATTTGCTGTCGCTGCTAAATGCCTGAGTGGCCTACAATTAGGAGACACAGATGAATGGGAGAGCAATCCAAGCTTCACTTCAGATAGCTCCATACATGCCAGAATGACCATACCTTGTCTAGAGTCTGTTCAAGATAAAGACTGGCCTTTGACCGTATTTCTGCCAAATACCATGAGCCGAGCTAGTATTAGACTACTATTGACGAGATTCGGACTCATCGCTGCATGAGCTCTCATATACCTGGGATTGCGAGGCTGTCCCTCTGTCATATAAGGCAGAGTAAACGCCAACTGTGCAATGAAAGCTCTACAACTACTTAAATACCTTATAATCCAAGCATAAACTGCAGATCAGCTTCATGCCTTGGGAGCCAATGGAATCCAGGTATTCAAGGCATTCTGTACCAGCGATTATCACAGTCCTTTTGTGCATATAACTACAGATTGGTCTCTATTAACATAAGCCTATACGACAATAGCATTTTCGCAGATCCCACCTTCGGACTCTATATAGGCGTCAAAACGAGAACTGATCAAGTGTCGAATATCCCGAAGATGATCACTTCTCGTGCTCATTTATCTAGTTTCATCACCAATTATTCATCTTTCCAGGCCCTCCCAGCATTTGGAACCGCCACGATGCTTTTTACTGCTCAAACAGCCCAGAAGTATACTGCAGTGACAAATCCAGGGGTAAAACTCATCGTCGGCCCGAATTTCCTCATGGCTTTGCTCAGGGCTTTGGAGGCGCAAATGTCTAACTGCATCTCGCTAGTTTGGCGAATCTCGTCGCCTAATCTTACTCTCGCCTGCTGCATTTCTTCATGCGAACAGCCTCACGACAGTAAAAGGCTAAAATCACCGAAGAACATCCCCAAAACTCCTGTTAGTCGACTCCACTATGGCTGTGAACCAGACTGTGTGGTCCATTTTTTTCGATAGCCATGTCATTACGCATTCTCGACTCTCGTCTCTCGCCTTAAAGAACCTGATGCGTTCCCAATCTTCATCCCTTTGTCTACCCCCGAGTTCTGGTTGATTTGCATCGTGTCAGGCGCGATTGATCGCATCATGGCTCTTGCAACATGCAGTCCGGCGAATGTCATTCTCGGTGGTTCGTCTGATTACTCGGCATATTGGACCACGAGCGCGGGTCCGATTCTGGAGAGCTTTCCAGTCGTCAGCACAGGAGGTCCAGATGGAGGATCTTATTTGTCAGTAAACAGGAAGTTAAGAGCGGCAGAATTTGAAGAAGCTGACCAGATGGCCTCTTAGAGAAGTGAGCGACTTTGCCTATAGTTATGCCTTGATCCGCCAGAACATCGCCTCCATGGCTGTGGGAGAAGAGTACGAAGCCTCCATGGCGTGGTTTCTCTCCACTGATTCTTCGACCGCTGCCTCGTGTACTTTACAGGCCCAAATCAACTCCCAGACGATCCTTTCGTCTGGGATGGCTGTTCCTGCCGGAGGATCCGGTTCCTGGGAGACGGTGACAGCAACCTACACCCCAACCACTTCAACAGGAATCCCTTTTGTCATAATCGTCAGCTGCTCGCAAGGGGGAGGAACTAAAGGCAATCCCATCGTCGGCCTGGCAGATATTGAATTGACAAATGTTTGCGGCAGCTCAACCACAACTGGTGGAACTTCCACAACTTCAACTACGGATATGCCCTCAGCAACCACGACAACAGACACTGCTCTGACGAGTAGCGATGGCTCTCTCGGTACTATCCCTCTCGATGGTCTCACCACTATGACTTTCTCCACCAGTACCGATTCTTCCGGCACCATTACCACCACGGCTGCCTCGTCCAGCGCAACAACAGCTACAACAACTACAACAGCGGATTGGACTGTTGCTACTGGTACCAGTGCAACTAATGACGATGGATCTACCACTCTGTCCGCCACCAGTACCGACGGTGCCTCTCTGGATGCGACAGAGCCTGTTGAGATCGACAGCGATTTACCCAACTCGCTCTCAGGAGCCTGGTCTGTATCCTCATCGGATCCGTCCACAAAGCGGAAGAGATCAGCTGTTTCTTGTACTTTGGCTGTCTATCAGGGCACAGACTTGATAACCAGCAGCGAGTTGACTATTGGGTCGTCAGGCTCATTTGCCTCGTGTCTTGCAAACAGTCAGTCCCCAGGGAGCACCTTGATCAGGCTCTTGGTTGTGTGCACTGGACCGGGTGCAACTATTGAGGTCACCGGTCTCAATGTACTCACTGGTCTGGCTGCAGCTGAACAATGTGCTTCTGTTTCTGCTACCCCAAGTCATTCTCCCTCGTCCTCGATTATTCCACAAAGCTCATCCTCTGTCCCCTTGACGCGCACTCCCAGCAGCCGTCCGGGGAGTACTCCTGTGACGCCAAGTCCCGGCTTGAGCTCTCCAACTCGTTCGAGTCACTTGCCGTCGCAAATTACAAGCACGGTTTCCGGTGCTACGTCTATGTCTAGCTCTGGGTTGACTTCGAACTCGGGATCAACTTCAAGCTCTGGATCGACGCCTAGCTCTACATCAACGTCTGCCTCTGGACCGACCTCCAAGTCTGGATCGATTTCTACTTTTGCACCAAATACGAGCTCTGCACTGACATCTAACCCTGATACAACTGCTATTGCATCAGTCACCAGCTCAGGAACTCTCTCTTCTTTTGGTTTTGGCTCGAGCTCTGGAGGTTATACAACGTCGATTGTGTACAGTACATCTTTGTATACAATCACAGCATGTGCATCTACTGTCAAAGACTGCCCCCTGTCGGAGAGGAGCACCTATATTACAACGGAGACTATCACCTCTTATACTACCATCTGCCCGGTGACTGCTACTGAGACCAGCTCTAGTACCACATTGACCACTTCAACCGCCTCGCGTGTGCATACTTCAAGCTCTCAACCCGATTTTTCTTCGATAGAGTCCAGTCTTTCCCTTCCAAGCTCTACAGAGGCCACTACCAGCGCAGAACAATTATCCACCGAGATGGGCACCAGTCTTTCTAGTGGTGATTCTCCAAGCACCGCGGATATCACTGCCAGTAATCAAGAATTGAACACCGGCATAGCCTCGAAAAGTACCATCTACCTTGGTGTGGCGCCTGGGTCAATTTCCGCAACCTCGTCTTTATCATCACTTAGTACAGCACTCAGTACGGCAGCGTCCTCAGCAACTACTCAAGAAAACTCACCAGACACCTCTCCTATTGTACCTGCATTTACAGGAGCCGCTTCTACATTCTCATTTTCTTCCACTTTGGTGTGGTCACTGATCATATGCATCGCTATTCTCATTTAATATTCTACCTCACCCCTGTCTTTAAGATATGGTTCTGTACATATTATAATATATACTTTATAATAATTGACTACAATAACCAAAATGAAGTGAAATAGTACTAATTAACAATGGAAAGATATTGCATTATTATACATGACAGGACCTGGGGTATTGATTCGGTTATTAATACTCTATAGCAACAGATGTACCAATAATACTAGTATGCTTCTGGGATTAATGCATAAATGCAGGAAGGTATTTACAGATGCTCTACGTTCGAATCAAAGAATCCCAGAAATTGAAAATAGAAGCCTGTTCTATTAGCATGCAATCAAGTCCGCCGCCTCTTGATCATTGGATTCTCCCCGGCCCAGTGCAGAGAGATTTCGGTTCCGAGCGAGATTGGACAAATATTTTCATCAAGGAGCAATTATTCCTTGCAGTATATGGACTGTATGTGGCTCTCTATTCCCCAACTTAACTTGTTCGTCTTCCGTAGGGGAGTATAATGACACTTTCCGAGTGTTATAAGGCCATGTTCCTAGGCGTTGGCCTTGACACTGTCTCTTTCACCGAGAAGCACAATATTACCGAGCGAGGCCTCTGCGCTGAGAGGGTCATCGGCTTTCTCCAGAAGGATTACCTGGATCACGGCAATTGGAGTCTAAGTGCACTTGGAGGTCTTTTCCCGCCCAGAGAGATCAGTCATTACGGAAAAAGGATGCCTACTATGTCTTGGATATTGGATTATCATCGATAAATCCGGGCCCACGGCGGGCAAGATCCTCGAGCTCTCGCCAGAGGGACATGCAGAGTCCTTGCGCTTTATCAATCTCTCCCAAATGGCCTTGCAGAAGACCCATCAGCAAGCGCATGTTTTGGGCCCATCTACTTGACGGATCTAGAGGCAGCTTCTACTGTTTCAAAGCCGAATGAAAACAGCGAGTAAAACTGTTTCGGACGGAAACAAAGCGTTTACCGGAATCGCTCTGGTTGATCGAGCCTAGATCTCTGTTATATTGCGGTAGTTCATACAGCAATCAACAAGCAGGGTAAACAGAACCAGCAGAATCGAGAGTCGTAGCATGGGGCGTACAGCACGACTTGGCTCCTGATCCGACATCGGCAGATAGTGTGCATTAGGGATGCAGCTATACAGGGAACTACCAGTGCTCCTAGTCTGCATGCACGATAGCGTCCGGTTGGCGTATCCTTCAGCTTGCCCACTTTATATTTATTCCCGGGGATCCGTCGTCGTGCCATGCAAAATGTAAGATCTAAGGTTTCAGAAGAGCGGTGATAGACATTCCTTCATCACGCGATCCCGGAAGCTTTTCATCAGGGGATTCTACTCAGATCTGCTCTGTGGAGAGGCAGCTAACCTAATCTCTTAATAAGGTCTCAACACTGGTTATACACAGAGAGGGGAACAGGCTTCTGTAGCTTCTTCCCTTTCATCTAATGACCGATGATATCTCGCCCAGTCTGGGCAAATAAGCATATGGAATACTCGGTGTTTCTCCGACGGGACAGTATTGAAGTGCTCACATTATAGTTACATTGCATTGTACTCATATATTAACTAGTACCGGCATTGTCTGTTCCCCTGCTCTCTAATGACACTCCGACGGATGACGCGTTTCGCTCCTTGGCATAAAGTGCTTGTATAAATCCAAGAACAGATATTCTTTCTCTTGGCAATAGTCTAGAAAGGCTTGACGCGTCATTTAGGGCTCGGAGCATGTCTTGAATTGGGTAGTGAACTCCATTCCCGAGTCTGCAGAGAAGCGGAGTCTCTCCTGGGCCTCTCTACAACTCTAGCCCTGGATATATATAAAATCCCCCAGCTGCACATCCAACTACAAATCCAAGTTGACATGCAAACTGCGACCTCCCACCGTCATCTAAAAACATGTTGTCTGCTCATTTAACCCTCTTCGGCGTCTTGCCTACTCTAGCAGCCGCATATGCACCCGGCCTGCAAGTCGCTTACTCGCTGGAACGCGCGACTCAAGGCATCAGCATCTCTGCCGATGGTCGCAAGTTCCTCTCGCAGCGCTACTCCTTGACCAATCCGCCACTGGCTGTGGAGCTCCTTGACGACAATACAACAGTGCTGTATCCAGACGCGGCTTGGAATTCGTATAATGCGAGCAACTCGAGCTCAGACCCGCGGACCACCTTTGTCAGTATTGACGGCGCCCGTATCGGACCTGATGGGCGCTACTGGCTGGTCGATGGCGGCTCCCAGGGTGTTAACGGCTCGACAAAGCTGGTGGGAGTCAACCTGACGACAAACGCAGTCGACAAGATCTACTACCTTGACGACATCAAGGCAAGCGATAGCGGCATTGACGATGTGCGCTTCAATGCCGCGGGAGACGTCGGCTACCTCAGTGACACGGCGGGCGCGCTCCTCGTCCTGAACTTGACGACGGGCGATGGAGTACGTGTGCTCGCTGACGACGCCTCAGCGGTGGCCTGGTTCCCCATGATGTACAACGGCACTCTAGTCCCTGGTTATGGGGCGGCTGGTAGCACGCTGTCGGTAGGCCTGGACCAGATTGAGGTGTCTCCCGATGGTATCTACCTTTACTACCAGCCCTGCAATGGGGGCATGTACCGCATAAAGACGGCCTATGTTGATGCCACGTTAACCAACGCCACACTGGCGGCCTCTCTCGGTGATTACGCTGAGCCCTTTGCCCTCACACCCAGCACCGGTGGCACGACTATCGACGGGGACGGCAACATCTATGTCAGTGACACCAACCTGCTTGCCATCTGGAAGGTCACCCCGGAGGGCCGGACTACTATCCTTGTCCAGGACGATGCCCTGGTCTGGACCGACCTCATGTGGGTTACAGCCGACAAAAAGCTCTGGCTTCCAGCTTCCCAGATGCGCCCTGGTGGCGACGGCCTGATGGCAGAAGGCCCAAACTACATCTTTACCTATCCCATTGATGCCGGACCTTCGCCTATTGATCACGCCTAAAGCAGCAGAAGTACAATGATGCGATTGTTGAGTATGGTCGATATACCTAGGTAGCTTTCCTTGACTTTCTGATTGTTGAGGGGTATTTATATATACATACGTATTGTTAGGCCTAATAAAGTGCTTCAGCGTCGGAATAAATCTTGATTAATTACAACTTGTATAATTTCTGTGCTCTCATCGTCGGCAAAAATAGGCCTATATTGTTCCCATTCCATGTGCCATATACCGAACTGCTCCCAGTGACTCTAGTAAATCATTTATCCAAATGAACTACTCGATTACACCAGCCTGTCCTCGGGCTTAATGAGCCACGAGCACAGTGATCGTGTCGCTCTTCGGATCGCAATAACATCACATTGTCGTCCCAGGCATCATCACGCAGACAACTACTTTTCATTACTATCAAATAAAGTAAGTGAGTAATATGCATTCTAGAGTAATAGTTATTTGTTTCTATAAATAAACCAGGACGAGGACTTGCATTGCTGGAGCCTAATCAGAATTAACGGCCTCTCTAGCCGTAAAAAAACCTGTAATTGTAGCGCTTGACCAGTTCGGGTCCCCGACGACAACAACATTATTATATAAGAGTTATAATGGGTTGCATCCCATATCCGTTTCTCAAGACACTACTCTACTAACTTCAAACTGTAGACTAGTCCCCCAGATCACCAGTGAACCCAGCAAGCAATGGAGGACACGACAACATATGAGTTGTCAGACCTCGACAAAGCAGGCTTCACCAAGAGTGTGAAAGTCGTGCTATTCTATGACCTCCAAGCCGCTGCTGACCCAGAGAACGTGGTTTCCTCCCTATTAGAAGGAGTGAGGAACGCAACTCGCCACGTACCCTTCATGGCCGGGAATCTACAATTCAACAAATCCGGGAAGCTGTGTATCGTGGTCTCTCCGGACAGCTCAGTCGAAGTCAACGTGCTCCGGTTCACGAGCACGGAACGCGAGCCTTTCTCGGTCTTGGCCAGGGACTCGTTCTCTCCCAATAATCTGGATCTGACACGATTTTTGCCTGAAGAACCAACAGGAAAGCACCCAGTCTGCCTAATGCAAGTGAGTCTCATTGAGGGGGGTCTGGTTGTAGGGCTTCGAGTGAACCATGCAGCTGGGGACTGGGTGTCCATCGACACCTTCTTCTCGCTGGTCTGTCAAAGCAGCAAGGCTCACCAGGAAGGACGTGTCTTGCCCAGCTACATCGCGGACCTCAATCGAGCTCCTTATAACGCTCCTGTACCCGATCCGACCATCTCACGACAAGACCGACTAGCTCAACTGCCCCTGTTCCATGTCGTGGAGAAGAGCCAGTTCCAATTCAAGCCACCGCCGCCCACTGGCGCCGGCATCTATCGCATCACCGAGCCCACCATCCAGCAGGTCAAAGCCCAATGCGCCCCATATTTGGACCAGGTGGAATACATAACCTCCTACGACTGCATCTCCGCCCTCATCTGGACAGCCCTCACCCGGGTCCGCCTGCACATCTACCCCGACCAAACCAACTCCTCATCCCGCTTCGTCCACCCCATCGACGTGCGCTCCCGAGACCCAGAGCACAGAACCTCACCTCGATACTTTGGCAACGCTGTGATCGCTTCCCTGGCCGGGCCAGTGCCCAGCCACACCCTCATTGCCAACGAGGATCGCAGCCTCGCCGCCGCAGCAACCCGGATCCGCCAATCCATACACGCCGTCGAATTATCCACAATCGGCCATTTTACGGCGCTGCAGGCCTCACTCGCGGACACAGAGATGCTTCTTCCGAACGCTGATTTTACGAACATGGACTTCTTCATGAATACCTGGTATACTGGGGACGCAGCTAAGTATGATTTGGGAGGGGCAGCAGAGCTCGTGGCATTCCGAGTGCACGCGGGGATGCCAGGGTCGTGTGCAATGATTCTTCCGAATCTGTCTGGAGGGGCTACGAGGGTGTTTGAGGTTTACGTGCAGGCACCAGTACCAGAGTATGAATTATTGGGAAAGGATGCAGAGTTTCTGAAGTATTTCGAGCCGGTTGCATGAACGAATGGTTGGAGGGAATAGACTTGATATGGATTAGTATATTCACTTGGCAGCTGAAATGATGCTTGATATATCAGTTATAGTAAAGAATACCGAAGTATCTTTCGCAAGTTGATAAATGGACGGCATATGTCAGGTATAATTCCTCGTTTGATGAACAAGATAGATTGCTGGTAGCGCGAATCTACATAGCTAAGTAAACGGTAAGCCATAACTGTTGTTCTCCCGCATATATTATTGGAATTCCAGTATCAAAGTCTTTTGCGAGAGTAATCACCAGGGAACATTAGTCCCATCATACACGTTCGGCCCCTTGGCGTTCTCCCAGCCCTTGATCAAAACCTTGGGCAGTCTGCCATTGATTTCCTTGTTCGGTCTGAAAAGAATATTGAACGACGCCTTGGCCCCCTCCTCGGGAGTCAAGTCTGCCATGTCGCTGCCCCCGAGATCGGTTTTCATCCACTAAACATGTTTTAGTATTGCGAATGGTAGGAAACGAAAGCAAAAGGATGGGATACATACTCCTGGGGCAATGGCCACAAAGGCAAAGCCATCCTTTTCGTAATCCAGAGCGTATTGCACAGTGAGCGCGTTCATCGCTGCTTTGGAGATCTTGTAGGCCGGGGCGGGGAGGTAATGGGCTCCACCAGCCAGCGTAATGGAGCCCAGACTCGTTGAACTGGATGATGTTAAAGGTGAAAAGAAGAGGCTAAAGAGCTTTGTCGGTGTCTTACATGTTAGCAACCTTCTTGAGGGTGCCTTTGTGCAAGAGAGGGAGAAACGCTCGAGTGACCCAGTGGACACCGAGGACGTTAATGGCGAAGCTCTCTTGGAGATTATCCCTGAATATATTGAGTCGATGGATCTTCTATGGAAAGGAAAAAAAATCTTACATTGATTTCACTCCATCTCCAGCGTATTGGCATACCCCAGCGTTGTTGATCAAGATGTCTAGTCCCTTGCCGTCCAGCTGTCTTTCGACTTTTGCTGCAGCTTGCTTTATGGACGGTTCGTCGGTGACATCGAGTTTGACAACAAACGACTCGGCCAGATGACTTTTTGGCAATCTCTCCTAGTGCAGGAGACTCTCATCGTGCAGCGGCGAACACTTTGCGGACCTCGGAGACAGGGCGAGATGAAAGTTCACGAACTAGGACTAGCCCGAAGCCTCTGGAAGCGCCAGTAATGAGGGCCGAAGCCATGCTGACGGTATTGTATAAAGAGACTACTTGGTTTGAGAACGAAGAGAGAGCGGGCAGTTGTGGAAATGGGCCATATTGGGGATCTTTAATGGCCTGTTTTAACCCCACTGTTCAACACTGCAGTGTACGTCCCCTGCAGAGCATCATGAGAAGGACAAAGAAAAGCAGGCAGATTGGTAAGCAGCGGCATTTCCGGAGATAAATGGCGCTTCATATCCAAGATCATGTTGGCAAATGAACCGTGGTTGGCGCGAATCATCCCTGGACAGTTGAAGGCCGATGCCCGATGGCCAATACAGCGTCGACTACTGGCATTTCTGGGGCTTTATATCCATCATACCACCAATGCTACACTGATTGTTTTCTTAGAGGCATTGAATGGGGCATCTTGCTCTTTGCTGACAAAGACACACACTAGAGAACTAACTAGTTAACGAATAGCGAACTATTCAATCCAACATGGCTGACTGGCGCCTCACCAACGGCCACGGATACATTTTGAATCAAAGCCGCAGCCACGCTGCTGCCTGTCATCTGAACCTGCAATTCTACCTCTGGAAGGATGCCCTGAAGTTCGACATTCATCCTTCGATCTTGCCGTCACTTTCCACAACCGCCATCATCGCTGATGTCGCTGCAGGAACTGGCATGACAGCTCCCGGAGGCGCCTTTAGACGGTCTTGACTATGATATTAGCCAGGCACCACATCAAAAATGGTTGCCTCCGAATGTCACGATGAGGTACTGGAACATCTTCGAGGACGTGCCAGACGATCTGGTTGGCAAATATGATTACGTCCACACCAGGTTGCTGGTCCTTGTCGTTCAATCGAAGAATCCCCAACCGATCATTCAGAATCTCCGCAAGCTGCTGAAGCCTGGAGGATATCTCCAGTGGGACGAGCTCGACACGGTCAACATGTCCATCAAGAAGGTGGATGCCAATCTGCACACGCCAGCGCTGGAGCAACTCCGAGACTGGTCATGGGCAGAAGGCCGGCATGACTGGACTGTCCGACTGCCCGAGTTCCTCACTGAGCAGGGTTTCCATGACGTGGCGATCGACTTCTACGGAGATGGCCCTGAATTAGCGAGAGCTTTCAACGAGCAACATCTCCTTACAACTGAGGAATTTGCGGAAGGGTTGGCGAAGCTCGGGAACTCGGAGGCGGCCTCCAAATACTTCCGCATCGTCGAAGAAGCGTACAACGAGTCCATCGCTGGAGCTGTCCTATGCGTCCCAAGGGTTGTGTGTGTTGCACGGAAGCCACTTTGAGGCCCCAATAAGTGATAACATCTTACTAGGAGCTTTATTGAATGCGTTTTTGTACTGCTTGATGTGTTGTGAAATTGCGCATTAGGGTTAGCTTTAATCTACAGGAAGGGCTGTCTTTTGAAGTAAAGTATGAAAGCTAGTGAAGGATAAAACTAAATCAAAGCAACTACTGGTTGCAAGAGCCTTGTCGTAATGCTGGCAGCCCGCGCGCTGATGCTCAAGCTCGGGTCCAGTATCTGCCCCTAGCTGAGGAACCTCTGATCGTGATTCTTGAAACTGCAATGGTCTGGACAGAAATTGATGATGCGCGATTCCACCGACGCGGCTTTTTTTGCAAGATAGCTATTCTCGCGTGCTCCTGTTAGAGATGGAGAGGACTGCCTTTTAAGTAGCCTTCAGCCATATGGAAAGATATAAACAGTCAAGTTGCATGAGGTTCTTCTGAACCGCGAACTTGGAAGTATTCTTCAACTTGGGCCCTCAACCACAGCTAAGTAGGGAACTTATAAGCTAATTAGATACGGCTATTTGGCTGTTTGAAACTGCCACCCTACGAGCCTTCGAGTTGCTCCAGCTTTTCTGACGTCAAGCTCGCTCTTACTAGTAGTAGTTACGGTCTACTGTGTAGAAGACAGGTAAGTTACGAATCCCGGGAAGACCAGTTCTCAAGAAAACAAAGGGCAACATTGAATATACTGTTGACATTACATACCTAGGCAAAAAAGAAGGCATTCACTTTCTTCTTGACAGCAAGCACTATATAAGAAGTCAGTTATAGGACAGCTTCGTGATGATTATACAGGTGACATGTGGTTCAGAGCATATATCTTTAGCCCTACATGATTAGATGAACAGGCACCGGAGGCACGGGGCCCCATCTTGGAAGGCCTGCTATTGCTCTAGCATCTGGATCCAAAATTCTAGTGGTTAGATGCTCCTGGGAGCACGGCCAGAGGCTCTGGGGAGCTTGAACGTATCCTCCTAGGAGAAAAGTGTTTCCCCGGAACTCGGCTACGGTATCTTGTCCTGGACATCCGCTTTCTCATCCTAGAGATATCTGCTTTTCTTACCTTTGCAGGGTATGCTGAGACGCTGCCCCAGAGGGCAATATAATGCTTACCTATCTAATGAACCGTTTATCTCTATCTAGTGCATGGAGGCTCCAAGTTGAGAAGATCAGCTGATCACACACACGATAAGTTGTTTGTAATATGATAATAACTATTCCACTGGTCATTTATTTGGTGTAATGATACAAGCCCACTGTCGATGCGGAGCCAGATGCAAAGCCGGGGGATGAATAATGTCTTGCTGATCGCCCATTAATTTGATCTAGATGGTCTTCCTCATCTATGGCTATTCCAGACCATGCCTTTGATGGAGAGTCACTGCACGATTGTGGATGGTGGTTTGGCGATCCGGAAAGGCCATGGCATGCACCCAATATGCTTCCTTGAATGAGGAGTTCCCCCTGGCTGGGGGACTTCTCACACAGATGACTTTACGATTCCACTAAGTTTCATCTCGCGGGACACTGAAGAGACAAACTACAGAGGGGGGAGTCCACAAGGTGGAAGAATCTTACAGTCGAACTCCGACTAACGGAAACCATGACCAAAATAAGAACTTTACACTCATCCAACAACTAACCATCAAATGCTCAGTCATAGTATATCTGGGCATGGCTATTCATTTAGCCAAAGCCTTGTAAATAAGCGTATCCTTTGTCAATATTTCTCACGCGTTGCACCGATGCTATATCTGCTCTCATAGAGTTGACTACTTGAGGATTGATCCCATTTCCCGGAGTACAGTGTTTCTAACTCTTATTTACAGGTTCTTCCTGGCCTGTTCTTGTAGCTCATTCAAAACCCTTTCTGTTTCAGCATCCTGGTCTTCAGCGAGAGTGTCGAAGCGAGCGGTAGCTAATTTCGCATGCGTGCCCTGCTGTTGTTTCTTGACCCATTCCCGTAGACCCGTGTTTTTGGCTTGCGAGTTGACTTGTAAAACAATATTTTGGTATCGTTTGTCGATTAGTTCACCAGCGTCAAGACGCAGCTGGTAATCTGCGTCATTTTTGGTCGTCTACGATGGGAGGATGCGGCTACCGGAGGTGAATGTTACACCCAGTTTTCTCACAACGTCGTAATTCTTCCTGATTTTTGAGAAGAATTCTTTGATTTGCTTCGACATTATAAGGGAATAATGCTGAGTGTGTTAGGCATACTCGTTGAATTCTCGAGAAACTGAGCGCACCTCAAAGCAAGTAGGCCAGTGAGTGGCGGGTATCGGATATGCTAGACAACAATATATGGCACTGGTATACCGTGATGGCGAAGAAGCGTGATTCAAAGACTGATGTCCATTGATACTTCAATTGTAAAAGCTCAGGATAATTGGGATGTATTTATAGTTTATTCCCTTTCAGCTTCAGGGTTAGTAGAGCCTGAATACCTATCCTTACAGGTTTCCATTAGCGCCAGGGGCTCCAATCAAAAGGGCCCGATATGCACTTTGTTTTGCAAGCCGCCGGTCACTAAGTCCGAAACACTGAAAGAGGTATGTGATGAATCACATCACATGGCGAGTTACTCTGTCCAATCCAAGGACTATTGAGGCGGCAACAGAGCGTTTTTTATTAGTGCATGGCAGGATGGCAAAAACACTCACCGCCTTAAAAGGGACCTGGGACATTTCGGAGCTGGTTCAGCTTCCTACCAGATAGATATTCAGCAGACAATCTGCATTATGCTCCGACTCTGGCAGCAGTTGAGATTCCCTTCGCCAGCAACCCTGCATCTCCAACACGCATACTTTTCTCAGCGCAATCTATCCGACATGGGGCACAAATTTTGCACAGTGTCATTACAGCCCACCCCATGTGAGTAGTACCATTTACTCCGAAGCACGATCACCTGGAGGGGCATTGTCCTTGCTGACTATACACTAAAGGCCATGATCTTTATTCTTATACTGGTGGAAGATGGCTCAATCGGGACGAACTTGAACGAAACTCTCGCTATATTCAGTTCGACTTCACTGCGCTCTGTGATAGGGCTATTCGGGTATGTCCAGGAGCAACCAAGGTCGTTGGGTATGAAAAGCGAGAAGGTGGGTTTAATAGAGTCTTTATTTTCACAATGGACAATGGTTCTTGTGTTGTGGCAAGGTTGCCGACCAGTATTGCTGGCCCACCAAAGTTAACAACCAACTCGGAAGTCGCGACGATGACATATTGTAAGCTTGATCTACATATCTTGCCCCTTGAAGATTCATCTCCAACGCTCACTTATTGTTGTTTCATATAGTACAAACCAAGCTCTCGCTTCCGATACCGAAAGTCCTGGACTGGAACGATGATCAGTCAAATCCAATCGGCGCAGAGTATATCATCCAGGAGCACGTAATGGGTGTGCATTTGCACCAAATGTGGCCCAAAATGGATTCAGAACAACATATGTTGTGCACAAAGGCACTTTCATTAGCAATAAAAGAGATGGCATCCCTGGAATTTCCGGCCTATGGTAGTCTATACTTCTCAGATGCGCCGATAGACTCGAGCAGGAAGGTTCCCTTCGAGCAGGGCTTCTGTATTGGGCCGAATTGCAGTCCGATTTTCTGGAACCGGAATCCGGGGGAACTTGAACTCTACGGTGGTCCAAGTCCCAACTGCGGTCCCTGTTAGTTCTACATGCTCTATCCTCTCTTCCACAACAGTGCTAACGCCAAGTGGGAAAATTAGGGAAAGACCTTACAAGCTATGTTCAAGGCTTGATAGAGACCGGCTTCTCGCGTTTACCGAGGGAGCCCATCACCCACGAGCTTCTTCCTCATCAAGGATCCGTTCAAGATCACATCCGTTTATTGAAAATCAGCCAAGAGATGATGCAGAGGTTGGCTGAGGATAAACGCATTCAGGACGCTGCTTCTCCAACTCTGCTGCACCCCGATTTTCACATGAGGAATATCTTTGTGTCAGCCGAGGAACCAACCCTCATTACCGGCCTGATTGACTGGCAATCCACAAGTATTGAACCTGCATTTATTTACGCCAGCGACACGCCTGATTTCGCTGCACTTCCCGAGGAACCCGAGGAAGACACGTTCGAGAGCGGACACTCTGAACAAAAGTCACCTAGCCGCAAGGAACGAGAGTGGAAGGATGCCTCGATCTTTTATCAGACATACGATGTGTGCATGAAGGGACTTGCACCCAAGTTACGCCCTGCAAGACTACTTGACCCGTCTTTGTTTCGACTCTTCCAATACTGTCACACGACATGGAGGGACAGTGCCGCAGCACTCCACCAAGAGTTAATTGAGCTTTCTGCTCGCTGGACTGAACTGGGGCTAAAGGGAGCTTGCCCGTTTTCTCCAACCGAAAATGAGGTGAAAGACCATGCTCGAGATTATGAAGATTTCGAGACCTTCCAAAAACTTAAATTATGGCTAAAACGCTCCCTCCATACTAACTCCGACGGATGGGTTCCGAATGATAAATGGGACGCTGCGAGAGATGCCAATCGCGCAGCGTATGACCAATGGATGCAGACGGCCAGAGAATCTGAGTCTCGTGGCGAGGGTCTGACAGTAGCAAAAGCGGACAAGCTGTGGCCATTTGATGCTAGATAACGGAAATCCCGCCGAAGTCGAGCTCGAGCGATGGCTTCTTGCTTCTTGAGAAGTATTATTGTCGAACTCTAGGGCTTCCATTTTTTAGACATAGATTTCTTCCCACGAGCATTGCTGTTCAAACCCCCGTGCTGGGTGTAACGGCCTATGCAAAACTTGAAGGTCATAGATAGAAGGGTTAGGGTTAGGGTTAGGGTTAGGGTTAGGGTTAGGGTTAGGGTTAGGGTTAGGGTTAGGGTTAGGGTTAGGGTTAGGGTTAGGGTATGTCTCTTATACAAATAAAAATCTGACGAAGAAAAAGATACAGTGTAAATATATGTGTAAGACGTATCATTAAAAAAAAATATTGAATGAGTATGAGGGATTAGGGTTAGTGTAGGGGGTA
>JAPDEN010000057.1:0-49233 GCA_027569145.1 Aspergillus funiculosus
CCCCCCCCCCCCCCCCCCCCCCCCCCCCCCCCCCCCCCCCCCCCCCCCCCCCCCCCCCCCCCCCCCCCCCCCCCCCCCCCCCCCCCCCCCCCCCCCCCCCCCCCCCCCCCCCCCCCCCCCCCAATGAGTCTCACGTTTCTAGGCTCTCGATTCCTTTAGGATTGTAAACGGAGACGTTCTGTGTTCGAAGATCTGAAATCTTTCCACGAATTTCGTCGATCGTCGACTGCGCTAGCATCTCCTTCTGATATTTCTCCATTCCATCCACGAAAAAGGGATCGCCCAAGTTGGTCCTCTGGACAAAAGCCATTAATATTTGCGCAACAAAATTGCATAAAGAAAAAGGTGCATATAAACATACCAAGCCATATCCAAACCTAATCGCCTCGTCCATTCGATGTGTGCTGAGGTTGACGTTATCAGGGCCGAAGAGCGGATCGTATGTATCCAAAACCTTCAAAATATTCAAGGCAACAATTCCGCTGGATGGAGCAGTTGTACTAGTAACTTGGAGCCCGCGGTAGTCAATCTGCGAAACATTTCTGATTGCAACTGTATAGTTGCGAAGATCCTCCAGCGTCATTGATCCATTGGCTACCTGCAGTGCTCTGATCATCGACTCTGCAATTGCGCCAGAATAGAAGGCATCCGGACCCTCGGTTGCTATGGCCTCGAGGGTATCCGCGTAACGCTTCCTCGTCATTGTATCTCCAAGTTTGACTCGAGTTCCGTGAGGAGCGAAATCAATAGCCCATGATGGATTATTCGTCAAAAAGTCTTCTCCATCTCCGACACCATAATCCATGTAGCGAACCAAGTCCTCACCAACGGGAAACCCATAACGTGCTGTACGTATAGCAGGCTGTACAACCACCGACCAGGGAAGAGCACCATACTTCTTATGCAAGTACTCCAGACCCCGCAGCTCTCCTGGTACACCACTTAAACAAGATTAAATACAGGCCATACATCTAGACGATTCGGGTTTCATCATACCTTGCCAAGCCACCATAGATAGCAGCGTTCGTATTGTTCTGGTACATCTCCTCAAAGGCAGCAGCCGGAGCCGTTTCCCGAAAATCGATATACTCAAAAGAGCCCTCGGGCGACTTGACTAGCATGAATCCCCCCCCTCCAATGCCACTGTGATACATTCCTAGTCCTTTGAATCAGTGGACTGTAGTTACGCCGTAAGGTTTCATACGATCGATATCTTACCAACAACCCCAACACACAGCATTGTGGCAATCATCTGCAGAAACAAAGTCAGTACTACCTAGGTACTAAGTAGAAGAGCACGTAGTATGGGACAAAAAGGACAACCACTAACAGCATCCGCAGCGTTTCCCCCCATGAGAATTATGTCCGTTCCATGCCGACTGCAAATGGCGCTTTCGCTAGCTACAGCCCCCCTCTTACCCTTTCCAGTTTCTAATTGCGCGCCATTCTGGAGGAAATTCTGACCCGATGAAATCCCAAGAGGCGATGGGAGTGCACTTGGAAGATGGACAACCAGCAACACCAGAAATACGGTCGCTAGAAAGGAGAGTCTCAATACACGAAACACGGCCCTAGAGAAGGAGCATGTCTCGTTGGGCGACAAGGCGGACGGGGGGTTTTTAGCGGACACAGCGAATGTAGTAGCACCCAGGAGGGGCTGGCGTAAGAAAAAAAACAGGTCAATATTAGCTGCTGCTACTAATTCTCCGTATATCAATTCTGAGGGTGTTTTGAGCAAAGAATAAGGTGGATTTACCTGCTTCTCCACATCATCCCGGGTGGGATACCCCTGCATTTTTGCCTGGGAACTATTAGTAGCTACTAGCTAGGTGGTACCAGGCCCAGATCAGAGAGGAGAGATTCGTGAGTGATGGTGTCAAAACGAGGGAATATTAACAACAAGTTGGTTATCACATTGGGAATCTGGACGTCGGGTGGGAACTTTTTTCGGAGGATTCCACGGGCGACCTCGTGGAAATGATAGGTTCCAGCAAAGTTCAGGCAAGGAAATCTAAGTGGTTGTCGATAACGCCCGGAGTCCGCAGCTACCTAACCTTACCTTATCGATTTGCAGATCGGAGCCTGTCGTCAGGTACTAAGGGATCAATGATATGAGGTCAAAGGAGCTTATAGGATCAACTCATTTATTTTACTGTCACTATGACTAGACCGGCCAAGCTTCGGCCATCAAACTTTCGAAATTCATATTCTTTCGACGATTTAGGTCAAGATGCGACGCCCAGCAGCCACAGGAGACGATCGCTAATTAAATGCGAACCCCCGCATTTACCCGTTCGAGGCCTTAAATTGGGGGCTGCAGTCCCTACCCCCGCAGAATCAGAGATATTTGTTGAAACTTGTGTGGAGAGAGTTAACTAGTATCATTTCCTTCTCTAGACTCTTTCTTTTTATTCTACGATGTGGCCGAGTCCACCGCCTGTCTGGCCCATGCAACAGTGCCCTTCCAAGCAGAAGGAACCTCTTCCTGAGGCTGGAATACTGTCGCAACAAGGCGACGGCCCCAGACCCCAACGTACCATTTATCTGAAATAAGGTGCATGCCTACACCATAGTGTAAAAATATAATTCGAGCCATCCAGTCTCCATCCCCGAGTAAAGACATAAATTCCTCACTAATATAAATCGGGAAGGCCAGGATTCCACCTTTGGCCTTCCCCATTGGCCACTCCCCAATCATCTCATGAAGGACTTCCCAAGTCTCTGTATACACCTTGGTCCGGTGGGGCTCTGATGTAGAACCTATCGCATTCTTGACATTGTCGAGGGACTCCAAAAGCTCACTTCTAGTATATCAGTTTTCTTTGTTCATCCTCGACAGGGAAGTATCAAACATACCGTCGTAATTGTTCGAGTCTTGAATTGTTTTGCTTGCTAGATGCGCCTTAAATTAGGATACCAGCTAAATGGTGTAGATGAGAATGAGACGAGAAGAAAAAAAAGGAGGGGAGTGTTACTCTTCTACTTGCCCATTCTCGATGAACACTTCTGGACGCTTATAAGCTAGCCATGCCTTCAACTCTCCCGGTTCCTCCATATTATCAAGCTGTTGGAAAAGAAACGCACATCCAACAAGTAGGCGATGAATCTCCAGGACTTGGGATATAGGATCGAATGTGTCTCGATCTTGAGACACACAAGGATAAGCAAATGCACATAGCATAATAAATATTGAGCAAATGAAAGCAGGCCCCGAGGTTTCAGGATCGAGCTCAACCAGCACTCTGCTGAAAGCCGAGCATGCTCGGTTCTGGTATTTCAAAGCGACCTCCAACCATTTGGGATCACTCTGTTCAAGAAAGGCTAGGTGCAAGGCTGAAAAAGCCAGGATAATGTCCAACAAGAAAGGATTCGACGTGGCGAGACGCGGAACGGCGACCTGGAAGTGACCAGCTTCTAATACATCCCGGCGGAGAGTAGCAGATGCATCTATCAGGTAATGATGGAAAAGTTTCATTTCCAGCATTCTTGTGTGCAGTAGATGCCCTTCAGAGGCTGTTGCTGAGTCATTAGGGTCTTGTGGCGTGAGAGGATACTGGCCTTCTGCCTCCCCAGCTGAGGGATAGGTGCAGTCGAGGCCCCGTTTCATACACAAGCCACACCTAGGAAGCTCTTCATCGCACTATACAGTTGTATAATCAACAAAAGCACACATATGGGCTGGGAAGTAGGATTCCCGGAGAATACATGGGTCGAGAGGATAATGGATCATGTCCACGATTTAATAAAAATGATTATATGCTGATGAACGAGCGAATGGGAAGGACCAACCTTTACATGTCTTCGCTTACATTGAAGACAACCCTTCCGGGACTTTGTATGACTGCGGCGGGAGGGCATCTGTATTGGGAGATCAAGTAATCAAATGCTCGTGATAAGCCCGGGTCTCGGTCGGATAGGAGCGTAGAGTTAGGGAGAGAGATACGACCCGTATTACGGCAGGTGAGGGTATTGCTGTAAACTGGGACATAGGTAAATAAGCACTACCTAGTAGTACATACGTAAGTCTCGCTAGCTTCCGAGTTCAGGAGCTATTATTCGCATATCCGTTTTCTTCAAAGGTAAGCGACTGCAATCATTACCTGCGTAGGTATCTGATCCTCGCGCTGATACTGGTAGCACCGAGGCTGATGTTTGGGTGCCTGGTCAGCCCATACGATCCTGTGCTCACTGGAGTCGGTGGAATAATGCTCCTGGATCAAGGATGCTGGCGCCTATTGGCTCTGCAGTCTGACTAATACGGCCATCTTGTGGGGAGACTCCGACGTCGGACTTTGGCTTTTTCCACTCCGCACTTAGGTTCCTATTACTGTATTATTAGTAGAAGGCAAGCTCCTTACTAGATACCTTAGTACATTATCAAAACCTGAGGTTTACAACAAACAAACCAGGAGTCCTTTATAGCCGATTAGTAGTTGGGTGCGTCAACACCAAGAAACAAGCAACCCTGGTGTTTTTATCAATTTATTCAGCTACAACAATTTATTTAAAATCCACTGTAACATAATACCAGCGCAGTATGGCAGTATATATACATATATGTGAATGTAGCCACGGGCGAGCTTAGTTTCGATAAAACAGGCCATCCCGAACGAAATAATGACACAGAGCAGATGACTGACTGCGATTAGAAAGGGCGAAAAAATATAATGGTAAAAAAGGTGCTCATGTGCCTCCAACGAGAATCGAACTCGTGCTTGCGGATTGCAACTCCTTTAGATAGGAGATGTCATGTGATATGAGACCGCCGTCCTGACCACTAGACTATGGAGACTTGATGGAGGGCAAGCCGCAAATTTGGCTATACATTTCAGGGTTGTGCAGATAAGGCCTCTATCTATATAGTTTAACTATGGTCCCGAGTACTACTCATTACCTACCTAGGTAGTTTTACCAACTAGAATACCGGGCATATAGAGCATGGTACCTGCTTCTATCTCGCCGTCGCTCTATAATAGCCTCTTTCGGGGATAGTCTGTATGATCTGGTCTCCTTGCCCCATTTCAGGACCATAAACGGTGGAGCAACGAGTGCTAAGGACACAAATGCGAATATCGATTAGGCTGGAGGCTGAAACAGATAAGTAAGCTTTCCAAGCTAATTATAACTTAAGCCGCTATTCTTGTAACTCCTACTTAGTAGTAGACTAGTAGTACTAAACTTTGACGTGCTTTTCATCCGAAACTACTACTGACCGCTAGAGACACTACTCCCATACCTAGGAAAGATGGGGCCCCCGGATGGTCTATTCGAGCGCACCAAGTCTCACATACACGTCGAAGATTTCAGCGGCCATGGACTACGCTCTGCCCTGGAGACGCAACACATTGAAGCCGAAGTGGATGAACCGTATTTGAGGCCTATGGCCCACAGCTTGATCCTGTTGTGGCACTGCTCTCCGCGAAGACGTGGTTTGGCTTCGATTTGGACGACACGCTGCATGAGTTCCGCAAGGCATCCTCCCCTGCGTCCCGATCCGTGTTCGAGGCGATCCAAGCCACCCATCCCGATGCCGGGGAGACGATAGACGACCTCGAAGCAACCTATCGCGATATCATGCGTTCGAAGACAGCCAATGCTTTTACTGATGGGAGAACATCCGACGACTACCGCAGGGAGCGATTTTCTCATCTTCTCAAAGCCCACAGACATGAGCCCTCGCCAGAGATACTAGAACATCTGTTGGAGGTGTACTGGAGCAGCCTTCGTGCATTCTTGGCATTGAAAGCTGGTGCGCGCCATCTCCTGGAGAACCTGAAGGCTCGTGGGAAGAAGATTATCATAGTAACCGAGGGACCACAAGATGCACAGGAATGGACGGTCGCAGAGCTTGGGTTACAGCCGTTCATCGACATTCTTGTCACCACAAATGAGGCCGGAATGTCTAAGGTGGATGGCCTTTTCTCTGCTGTATTAAAAAAGCACGACGTCACCCCAGGGAACATAGTCTTTGTGGGTGACAATGAACAGCGTGACATTGTTCCAGCACAGACAGCGGGAATAGATACTGTGCTGTACAGCGAGAAGAGTACCTGCCGGTTTGATGACCCTCACAATCTTCGGCTTAACTCGCTTCCAAAACTGGAGTATCTGGTAAATTGTCGACAGGTTGTCTGGGCCATGGCAGTGGTAGACTAGAGAATTTGGTAATAGCTTTGACAGGCAGTCCTCTGCACATCATAAATACTAACTGGCCAACAATTGAAGAAATATTAAAAATATAACAAAAACATACAACAGCCCGGATTCCCATGTGGTCACCCACCATAGTACTAACGGGCCGGCAAGTGGCTTGAGTACGGCTGAGCGGACGGGAAGCCCTATTTTCCACTTCCTGTGGTCGTATGTACTATCTGTTAAGAAAGTAGGAAATATATAGAAGAGTAGATTCAAAAGTGTATGTAGGGATGGGGATTTACGAAACTTTGGTATTTCCAGAGGTGAGGTAAATGGCATAACTGAGACCCTTTTAAATCCAATTTTAGCCAGAAATTCAAGTGTCTGCATCTGATTCCAATCTTTTACTGGCGTCTTATTATATCCTAGGACCTTCAGCAAATGAAGTATCTGCTTGAAGCCGTCCTTATCCACACATTGTAGAGGGTTTCCCTTCTTGTTTCATTTGGCACTTTTGAGCCATTCGGCTAGATCATGCAGCTTCGACAAGGCAGATCCTTCAATTTCAATAGAGCGTCGGTGACACTTTAGGTTTAGGGTATAGTCAAATGCACTAATCCAAAGAGATCTAAATCACAGGAGGATCGTGGGATAGAAAAGATTGAGAGCGATAGAATTTAGCGGTTGCACTAGGGTGGAATGAAGACGTAAATAGACAAGGAACGTGAGGAGGAAGGTCGGTTTCGTGGCGAGGTAGTGGGTAATGTTTCTTGGATGCATGCCCGACAGTTGGCGTTGATATCGGCAGAGGGTTTGGATGCTGAACTATATAATTCCCTTGTCACCCCATTCAATTGAGACTGCAGTCGCAGCCCTCCTGAGCACTCTGGTCGCAAGTACTTTCATACAGCAGCTGTCTGTCCCATTTCACTGCTATCGTCTTGGTTCAAGATATCAGCGCGATGAGAACCATTCTACAGCTACAGCCCGTTTGTATGGCTCAATTTTATTCAAAAAGACCCCTGCAGTCGAGTTGCCGCGGAGACCTGTTTGCTTTAGTAGAGATCGAATATCAGACCATTAGATCATCTGTCGAATTTCCGAAGGGCTGGACCAGCGAATCCCCTTGACCAGTCACAAATGTCGGCATTGAGAGTAGTTTTTGTTATTTTTCAGGCACCCCTGAATCTAGTTTTTCCCCTCTGCGTGGCTTTCCACACCACTTAATTTTCCGCCCGACCCAAATTTTGGCAACCCTCATACTATACAAACGTCAAAGAGAGCAGCAGAGGAAAAGAAAAAGAATGCATCGAGTAGCAGCTGCTGACATTTCGCCGTACTTCAAATGCCTTTTATTGAGTCCTCACTAAGCCATGGATCTTCAATGAGTTCCTTGGCAGTTCTCCTGTCATCTGGGAGCCAGCAAAGCATCTTTTTGGCGAATGTTAGGAACTGCTTTTTCTGCTCCCCTTCAAGCGCATCAACTGTATTCTCAATTTTGAGATTGTGCGGAATCAAGTCTTTGTGCAAAAATTCACCTAATTAGATAAGAAATTAGCTTAAAGAAAGTGAGTAGCATGTTTAAGCAAGATTTCACCATTCTCATCAAAGAAGGGAACCCCCAAACCATTCTGATGCGGTGGTACACATTTTTCCCGCCGCATTCTGTGCAGCTGGGGCCCATTTCCAAGTTAGGCCTTGTCTTTCATGAATCATGAGTTCTTTTGGTGGTGGATCGAGCAATGCAATCATTTCTGCAAGATGTGCTTTAGGGCTGTATTTGCCCTGACCATCATGAATCATGGAGAATAAATCCTGTTGTTGAAGCATGTTCCACATCTATCAATAATTAGCGGACCTGTAGGCATAGCGTAAGAAATATTTAGGCTTACCAGAACGCCTAGATTCCAAATGTCAGCACTGTAAGTCCAACCAGCGCCCAAGATGACTTCGGGAGCTCTGTAGTCATCTGGCTGGATCGGATGTCTATTCAAGTCTGAAATATTTTCCTGTTGGTGTGCTAGACCAAAATCCGTGCTTTTTGGAAGAATATAATAAGATCTCAGTCCACCGAAGTCGTTATGGGAAACGTAGACATGACAACCGTCTTTAGTTTTCCGGGCCATTGGATTCGATGACTGTGCACGCGCAAAATCTTGTAGGACCGAAGATCCTCAAATCCGACCAGAATATTATCCACCTTCAGATCTGCTAAGGTAACGAATATGACTAGTAGGTAACACACGACCTTGCAGGCTCGACTTGCCTGTATGTATGATTTTGCATTCGCTGTGTAAGTAATCCGAGCCTTTCGGAAGCAGCTTCAAGTAACCCTTCAAAAGACCCAGAGGAAGCCTCTGGTTCCAGCAGCGCCTTTGAAATAGCCATAATGGCTCCCGCATCGGCTCATAATCCAAGCATATATGCGTACCATTCAAGCCCTTTTCTTCAAGACTTTCGACAAAGGTCCGGACGTAGTTACGACCGTCGTGGTAGGGGTTTGCCTGCGCAATGAGACTTTCAATACGAGTCTCATGCGAAGCTGCATTCGTGTCTTGATAATCACAATTTCCAACCTTCATGGTCAAATAGCGTTCGGATTGACAGCTCCAGCTAGTGGATTTTTATCCATCAGCGCGCACCCCTAGTAAGAATAACCCTTGATGCCTTTACCGTCGAACATCTCGAACAAGCACACAGTAGAACAACTGCCCCAGCCAAGCTTTGTCAATGCTTCGAATCTTCCATTGAAAACATAGCCTAGCTCAACAGGAAAGTAGTACTTTGCATCATATCCGGGGGCGATTTCTTCTTCAATGGGAAATTCTAAAGGCAACTCCGTCCCTGCAGTATGGAAAACAGTACGAGGCTTTCGAAAGAAAGAAACTCTGAGACTAGACGACTGTAGTAAGCGCATAACTACCGTCTACTAGTAGTACGCTCAGATAGAACGAAGGTATGTGAATGGAATCGAAATTTAGTGTTGGGTCGAGATGAGTGATGGAAGGGGTTATTTCCAGGCTTCGGTGGGCATTTTAAACCGTTCCGAAATGAGTGACTTGCTTCCAGCTCTCACAATTCTTACTTTTTGTGGTTTTATTCTGAATGGTCCAGACCCAAGGTTATGTGGGAACACTTCAATGTTGGTGGACGGCTGACCCTGCGCTTACGCAGACCGATCGGCAGCTCAGCTGACGCGAGTATCCTGTCCTGTCGCAACATAAAATCACCTGGCTTTGTCCCTAGGCCAAAAGAGTGCAACTTCTTCCAACTCTGGAAGGTTGGTAAGGTATTTTATGTTTATTTACGGCTGACATAACCGTGCCAAGGCTCCGGTTACAACGCTAAGTGGGCTGTGTGAGCACAGATCAGTCTACCTATCTATACTCATCAAAAATTTGGCCGTGGTCGCACCAATCGGGGGACAGAGAGAATCACCACATGTGCAGTGGTCGATATATACTAAGCTATTAAGCTATCTCTTGCATGAATCCTACTATCTACCCTAAAGAGTTTTAGTAAGTATATCTTAGCTTTGTAATGAATGGGTGTAACCTAGGCTTTAAGAGTCTTCAAGTTGATGTATGTATGTTCTCGGGATCGAAGGTTAACATACCGCAGTAAAAATATGTGGTTTAGCCTATTATTTCGGCTCCTCTATGACTTTTAACTCCCACTGTACAGTCCTACAACCAGAAATAGCAGGAATTGAGATGTGGTCACGCCGGGCCCGATACGGTGCTTTAAATGCGGCACAGCTGCTTTGCAGCTATAGCAGGGGACTCGGGGATTCCGCCAATTAATCAAATCGTCCTCTGCTCCAGCACAGCGGCTGACCCTAACGCAGCCGGACCAAGGTGTTGGCCACATCAGCATCTCAACATGAAGCTTCAATTCCGGCACAGCCGCTTTGCAGCTATAGCATGAGACAGTAAAGGACGTTGCGGTTAGCCCGCGATCTTATTTTAAGGATATTTAATAAATGCTTCAGAGAAATTTCTACACTGTAAATTAAACAGTGTTGCCCGCGCCTTCAGCAGGGGCGGTATTTGATTTGAATTGGTGTGTGATTAAGGGCCGCACGACACAAAGAGATGTGTCAAAGCTGGTCTGGAACGTGGAAGCACCACGGCAGAAGACAAAACGGACAAGGAGGATGACTTATTCACGCTGCACTCGCTGCACTTCAGAAACTAGGCAGATGCAGCCTAATATATCAGATGCATATTTGCCTTCAACTCCATCCCAAAAATATCAAAGCGCAGCTGCCATGCACTTAGAGTTCAGATCCGGCTCAGCATATCGGGAGATCCGACATCCATGACACCGCTGTCCTTTCTCAAATCCTCCCCAATGAATACAGTCTGTCCCATATTCCATTCTGTTGACAACTGAAACTGGCGAAGAGCGCTTTATGTCCATTCTTCATTGACCGTTCCCTTTCTATGCGGGTCACTGAGATATATATTTTAATTTCTAGAAAGTTTTTATTTCTATATATAATTATTATTAGACAATATAATTGCTCTAGATATGTTTAGATATCTATATTATAATATATAAAGATTTAAAATGCACAAATACAAAATATTAGAATTAAAAACTCTGCTATCTACATAAAATTTAAGTATTTAGAATTAAATTGCAATACAGTAAAACATGCATATATTTTTATATATATATGTCATTTCAAGACACTGCAGATCGACTATGTATCTACGGTATATTTTACCCTGGGTTTTCCCGTAAGGTACTAAGGTAGTAACTACTACTATACTACCACAACTAATGTCCTTGTAACATTACAGAGCCTTTCAGGTAACTAGGATATATCAATCAGACTTGGTGTTTGACAGCTTTACAGGACTTTAAATTGATATCTTTCATGTCAAATGCTGCGCAACAACACTATTGCCTTGCTTGATGCATTTTCTCTCCATAGAAGGACCTGCAGATTACCTCGGATAGCCGACTTCATTCCACTACACCAACCTCTTCTCAAGGACATCAGCCTGTATGGCCCGGCCATTACAGCTCTCCCTACCCCTCTTGTATTATATATGTGCCGTGCCAATAACTAATGTCTAGGGCGAGGGTCTGTCAGTGCAAGAAAGTAGCTCAGAAATCACATATAGGTATTTCTAAGCATGATGTCCAAACAGTTCCAGTCCTACTACTAATGCTGTTAAATGAGATGAAGGATAAAATCTGGAAATGATTAACTATATTTGAATCGATGACATGCTTAGTTTTTATTATATTATCACTTATTTCTCTGGCCTGTGTTCACACCCCATATAACCATCCCTCCCTGAGATGTTGCTATGCTGGTTTGTCTGCAGGGTGTGCACAGACCTAGATACCAGAAGTGGGTTTGGGGGTTAAATACTAGGTCGAACCCACAGCCAGGCTATAATCCTAAGTCATCTCCCACCTTCAAGTACAACTTCGGCGCAGCGCCAAAAAATATGGTCAGAGAAATCCATCCTCCACACATGTTCATAGCTTACCTTTTCTAGCGGTCCCATTCCTCCGGTCGAGGAGGTAATTGTCCTGCCTTGCGAACATCTTAATACCTACCATACATTCGAGAAGTGCAAAGTATATTATTTGTCAAGCTACCGGGAGGTGGTGCTTATGCAATGGGTGTGGAGACCACCCCGGAAGTGGCACAGAGGGCACTGAACCAGGCGGCTGGATTAGGGCGAATAAATGCTTTGAGCCACCGAATGAGTAAGAGAGTCTTGAGTGTCAAGTCCGAATTCTATCATGTGGATATTACCTGTCTCCATTGGCGGATATAACTACCCCTGTCAGGATGTTCAAGAGTAGATAAGGAGGTGGAAGACAATGTATTGTCATGGTTATGTTGAAGAAGAAAGCTAAGCCATTCATGTTTCCAATATTGCCGGTCATCTATTCTCGTGCCATCCTTGAATAATATCCACGAGAATATATTGCAAGTTGCACGAGCCGAAAGGTCATGATCTGTGTGGGAATAGACAAATCCCATGCTGCTGACAAAAAGGAGAAGGCCAGGGAAGAGAATCCGTGACTAGTTAAATGGTTAGACACATTTTACCTAGAATATGAAGAAAACTCACCTTTAGCTTGAAGACAGTTGATGTAGTAAGAAGAGCTACAATGCCAGCTGCAATTCTTATCAATCCTAATCCACAGCCATGATCCTGTTCTACTGCGTAACCTAATCCACGGTCATTTATAGATTGCCCATTTTGAGATATCCATTCCCAGGAATGGTAAGACAGCCGGTGGCCACAACTTGCGTGTAGTCTAACATCCAAGGATGAGTCTTCAAGGTTCACAAAACCAAAAGGTGGATATGGACTAGACGGGGGGCCACCATAAAACTCTGACTCGGTATCGGTAAGAAACAGTAGACGAAACTCATCCTGGCGTGATATCATATCTTTACCATTAACCCTGTGTATTTGCACGGGGCGGTGATATACAGGGTGGATAAATGACTGAGGTGAGCAGGTCCAAGCAGCTGCCTCTAAACAAACTGGTGATATATGCGCGCGAAATACTTGACACATTCTTGGTAAAAGGCATGATATAGTAGACGCGAGCCATAATGAAGCTATCCTCGGTCTGCGGTGAGACATGGTATGGATAATATGGCCAAATTTGTTGCCTTGGATAAGTGAAGGTATCATGTGCTTCAACGGCGTGTTAAGCCATTCGCTCGCTATATTGCAGTTAACGCCTTGCTCCCAAAAGCAACTGGCCAGGCAAGATGTTACAAAGTCCGACAAGCAAGAAACCATCATGAATTGTTGAATTTCGTTTGGACTTGGTAATAGAGGTGCATATGCTGCTTCAGTTGATAGGGATATCTCACTACAGTTGTGCTTTGGTTGCGGTAGTATAATGGGAGCTCCAAATGTCCAGTGCTGTGGTAGGGTAATATTGGTGATAAATGCAGCAAGTAACTGATCAAAGCAGTTATGGTATCGAGCAAAATTATATAAAAAATTTTGCGCTTCAGCAGAGGATGGGGGACTGGCTCGTGAGTGGAGATTCAATGGCAGGGTGTATTTGATCTTGAATGATATATCCTTCTTCAGATGGCATTGCCATGGAGGATAGTATTTCTTCCCGTTGCGAGCCAATGTCGCCTGCCAGCCACATCCTGGCGCAAGGACAGCAGCCCACCATCTGATTTCTCTCTCATTATGACTCCCAATATCGATGCTAAAAGATTGGCTAGTATTCGTGTCATCTGAATCATATGGCGCCTTATTATCCGTGTAGATAGTCTTGTCAGTTGATGTTGCCCTTCGTAGCTCTACCAGTCGAGCAGAGAGAACAAACGACCAGCCTAGGACAAGTATAGAAAGGTAATTGCTTGATGATTTTGGGAGGCAGCCGAATCCAGTCCATTCCGGGAATTGAGCCGCGGATAAGTCGCATGAACTTGGCTGGGAGACACCAATATTGACCCTGCGCGGACTGGCTTTTTTGACGGGAAAGATAGTACATTCATTATCAGCAGTAATTGACCATTTTGAGTAACCACCTATGTAAAGCGAGTAGCTGTCACTAGTCTCCAGAACCTCTGGCGATTGTGGAATGGTAGGAGCTCCTTGAATAAGACTGGCCAGGTTACTACATGAAACCGGCAACGACCGCCGCCGCGGGAAATAGAGAGGAGCCCATATCAGTTTAGAGTAAAGCGAAATTCCTAATGAGTGCAGGAAACAAGGGCGGAACAGGTCAGACTCGCTGTAGCTTGAGAAAATCATAACTTATTCAGCCAGTGATTCTAGAAAGCAGCTCATACCGAAGTGTTCCAGGCTTGAATATACTAGAGCAAGCAAGAAAGTTTATCCATGCCAAGGATTCGTCATGGTGGCCAGTTTATTCAGGCAATGATATGACAAAAAATACAAACCCAGGATTGACCAAATTAGCTGCGAAGGCTGCCGTCAATGTCGCCTACATAGCGATTGCCCCTGATATCTACATGTAGATGCCCACCCAGATCCCATAAACACCAAACCTCCTCATTGACACAACTGTTCATTTCTCCTGATCTATCGAGAGCAAAACCAAATAACTATCGTTAATTCTAGGGGTCCTCGCAAATATGCATCTTTTGGCAATGCAGGATCCAACTGCAGCTAAATAGTACGACACTCAAAAAACTGCCGATATCACATATATATACATTCATGTGTCAGACCTTCACTATTCTATTCTCTTGCGCGAAACTAGACCTCTACATTTGGGTTGGGTTGGGTCACATTGTATATCGAAATGGAGACTGGGCTACGTAGACGGGAAACGGATAAGGGGAAATCAGGCTGTTATATTAGGGCCCAATCTAAGCTGTAGATAATACTATGTCTCGGGAGTGATAGCCAAATAGAAGGATGGGGAAATAGGAAAAGGAGATCATATAAATGGTTGGCACTTTGTTGCCGTGCTGGCAGCCCGGAATATATATTTACACTGTGGCAACGGCACACCAATGGTGACATAATTTATGAGCCGGGCTCTTATTTATATATCTGGAAAATAGTGGAGAAACCAGCCCGGATGGTCTAGTGGTAAGCATTTCTCAATAAATGCGTCAGGATTTCATTATTCTAACAAAAATCTAGGTATGATTCTCGCTTTGGGTGCGAGAGGTCCCGCGTTCGAATCGCGGTTCGGGCCTGTCTTTTTTTTGCTTGGCTCAATTTTCTTACTACCTACCCCCTCTCATACCATTTTGATTTCCAATTTTCTTCATCCGAGCCCGGATGGTCTAGTGGTAAGCGCCCTTCCAAAACTACGCTAGACTTTCATTGTGCTAACAATATCCAGGTATGATTCTCGCTTTGGGTGCGAGAGGTCCCGCGTTCGAATCGCGGTTCGGGCCCTGTTCTTTTTTTTTTTTTTCTTTTTTTCTTGGCTCAGTCTTCTTACTCCTTTTCTTCCTACCATTTTGAAATCTATCTTTCTCCATCCTTTTATCTACCCCCTTCCTCCTTCTCTTTAGTCCTTAGACTGTTTAAAGTCTGTCTCTTGGTCCAGTTGACAAGCCAGTCTCAAAGGAGATGCGCCTTTTTGGTGATCTTTGCCTATCGCATTCTGAGCACACTTTACCCAAGCACAAACTGATGAACGTCAAAAAGCTTCTACCTTTAATTCAACGCTTCGAGGAAAATTGGCATAAAGACGGAACGCATTTAATAGGTCATACAACTAACATCACCTGGAGAGGAAGACTCGCCCCCATCATTATGCTCTTTCACAAACCCCAGCTTGCTACAGGTATACAAGCCGGTTCTATAATAATACCGCGTCTTCAGATCTATTAATTGTAGCTAGAGCGAGATCTGAATGGTAGATGACGTTGTCTTCTTGCTCTTTTTGATCCCGATACTTAAGTATATACCTGTACTTTCCCCTGTTCTCTAGTGCGGAAATTTCTTAGATCTACACCACTCTATTTGAGTCTGCTGTTAGTTGTTTCTCAACCCTTTGGAAGGCGTAGCTATGCTGAGTATTGAGGCAGTAATCCAACGCATACAAATATGAAGTATGTGGTCCGGCCTTCGTATATAGTGTAGAGTACTGTATATCATGGAATATAATTATAACAGATGCAATTCCTGGTCAGTTCCAGTACATAGTATATCCAGTGTCTATCTTGTTCTGATATCTATATTATAACTCTGTATATATGTGTGTGTGGGTATATATAATTATTTTACCCGCCCTATTACTGAGTAGGGACTAGGAATTACATGGCAGTAAGAGCGGTATTTAGTATTTTCTTTCCAAGATGGCCATCACTAATTATCGGTGAACTTTTAAATATTAACCGACCGAAATCTGTAGGGAGAACTTACATAGCTCTTAGCTTTGAGAAAAGCGTGGTTAACGAGGGTGACAGGAGTGTAAGCTCAGCTCTACTCGAGTATTCATTAAGACTTATTCTATCTCTTCTCTTTAAGTGATCAGTTTGGTATCTTACCAATGATCGAAGGTTTCGACTATCGGTACAATTTGCCGAGATTCATACACTTACAAGCAGCGTATCCCTTCAAAGGGCAAATCCTGCTGCAATGATTGTTGGGTTCTTGCCAATCAAAACAAGCTCACGATAACTCCCAAGAAAAATAGCATTATAGAATGCGAGAACCCGCTCAAAAGCGTTATGGATTCGCCATGCCCTCAGACTGCGGGAGGTATTGATCCATAGGTAGATAGAACCAAGGTGATACGTCGGTATTAAAATTATCACACAATTCTCATGAGGAAAGGAAGGTCCGAAGAAAAATCCAGACGATATTCCTTAGAGGGAAAGCTCCTTATTGCCCATCATGACCCGAGCCAGAGGATGCTTGAGCTTGGATTTGGGAATAGATGGACTTGGCCTGATCGTATGTTTCATGCGATGTCCAGCCATCTCTGCCCATAATTCCTGATAAGGAGTCCCAGAAGTCCTGTATTTCATTCCAACCTTCTCCGTCTTCATAATGCCTGCGAATTTCTTCCGGAGAGAAGTCAATTGGACACGTGACGGGACGGTCTAAGGAGTTCCATTTCCTTCCAGTGTTTTTCAGTATGGTTGGTTGGCCAACAACAGCAGGGTCAGCCTTTCCACTTACTTTTGTATCCTGATTAAAGACTCACGTAAGGGTAAGATGTCTCCATCCCATGTATTCCCGACAAACCGAACTGGATCTGTCATGGTCATGCCGTTTGGATACTGGAACACTCTACTTAATATTGGGTTCCTTTCTGCTGTATATTTCTCATATAGGTATATGAGTATCGACTCGGTGACTTGGTCCTTAACAGTACTTTGGGTATTCTTATCAAGCTGCTTAAAATCCTCAGGCAGTTCTAGTATCAGTTCACCATTGTAGTCAAGGAAATGTGGATGACGGCCTTCCAGGAACAGGGGCCCAGCCCATACACTCTGCCAGTCAATAATGCTGGTGATATTACCATTGTCATCAACAAAAATATTAGGAGTGCGGAGGTCTGCATGCCATAAGAATGAACCTAAAAGATCTTCCTCCCGAGGAAGCAGATAAGGAGCTGCAGATAGGTATCTGTGTAGAAGAGAGATATGTTCCGCAGGGGAATTCTGGCTGTGTGAAATGAATAATGGATCATTGGGAGAGCGAGGGCTTGTATGCTCCTGTATCCTAGCTATCTCTCGAAGCGCAAGAGCTTGTAAGTAATCCCTTGCAGATGTCCCTATATAATAATCAGTTTTCAGCTAGTAAAGAAACTGACTTGACACGCATACATGGCCCGCGATCAATATTCATATCACCTCGCTCCTTACACCAGATTGCCGTGTCCACCGCTGGTCCGATAGAAAATTGTTGAGCAATATTTTTCTTAAGTTCATCCGATAAGTCATCTCCTTCAATTGTTGCAGGATGAGAGCCTGGTGGTGCGTCGCTACTAAAAAAATAGACACCCATATCTACTTTAGTCAGAAAGTCTGCGGAATATTCGGTCATTAAGCCGTGAATGTGTTTACTCGGAAAACCTCAGTGATAACAATTCTTGCTGGATGATTACGATATCTTCCATCGTTCGTACCTTATGCTCAAGGTCCATATCAGCCCAATGATCCGCGAGATTTTTACCCGGGGCATGCTCCATAACGATGTACTCTGCGCCTACGCGGTTCGCAGAGTCAACCGCGGCATTCCACGCAAGAACCTTAGGGACAGGGACGTGGAGTGTGTTCCTTAACTAAAGATTGTGTCAGAATGCCAGCGGGGCGTAGTGAGTGCCAATGTGGTTAATAAGGCTACTTACAAAATCTATTGTTGCGACCTCTGATGCTGTCGTCAGGAAAGCCGGTCCAGCATTTGGATTTGGTATTCGAGCGACAACCGCCTCCCCATTAGCCATGGTGAGTCGGAAAGACTTATTATATGACCCTTCGCCGATCTTCTCCATACTGACACAGGGCCCAGCAGATGCAGATTCCATGGCGACTTTTTGCAGCTCAAGTATATCGAATTCACGATATCTTTCCCGCAGCTGCTCCTCCTCATCCCAAATCCATCGTCCACTGGTATAACTGAAGGAATCATGCGGATTTCCGATAATAGTAGCCGTTTGGCGTTCTGGATATCGATAGGGACAGCTTTGACTTGAAAAATGAGATCTAGCCTCTCTAGTTGATATTATAAGAGCCCTCCGAGATTCTATTAAGATGCGAGATAAGACAGGCATAGCGATTGCAGTGTTTAGAGACAATGATGGAGAAAATGTAGCAGAAGTTGTCTGCTTTCGTGGACGCAGCGAGCAAGCAGCGCTCGCTGCCTTGTAAGCAAGGCACGCGCAACCGTGCATGCACGGAATAAGCCCTATTCCGACATTTAGCCATCGACACTTTTCCCTGCAGGACTTCAATATTACTCGAGGTTACTCAATAGTGAGGTGTATTAACTAGAGTGTGCATACAGGTTCAAAATGTCTTGTGCAAGAAAGAAACAAAAGTAAAATGACCTATGATAAAAGGGATGGATTTTCCAGCATCAGAATCAATGACAGGCTCCCTGTTACACATATCATTCAAACACAACAAAGAAACAGACTTATTACTCCATGTCAATAAACGCTATAAAATATCCGTACAGGTATAGCAATTTTCAAGCGGTTGACCTGCTCCTCGAAAGAGCACTTGGAAGCATATTACCCCTTCGATCTTCGATAGGCATATTTTATAAGAAAGGAGCCGTCTGCTGCAAGTATAGAGACTTTGATACTTGGACCCCGATCAGTCCGAAATGAGTGGCGTGTAGACAATCTTACCATTTGTTTCCAAAAATTGGCGCCAGAGTTCAAGAATATAATAGTCGTGAGTTATACAATACACAGACATGGAACTTGTTGGGAAGCTCAGTGGGCTCCTCTAGTAGAATTCATTGGCTGTAACTAACCATTGCCATGCTTATGCCCGCTGGCAGTCAAGGATAACTAGGTACCCAATGCTCTGCCATAACTAAATTGGACATGCATAATGAGCCTGAGACAAGGTCCCAGTCAATACTCAATCTTTCTCCTCATTAGTACTTCGTCAGCTGTGCACATGCAGAAATATCATTCTGAGCCACTACTGTACCCCAACCATCCTCTTACTGAGCTCCCACAACGCCTCTTCCTTCTCCCGATCAAAAGCCCAACTTGCATATCCATATTCAACAGCATCTCCCTGGGCCGGAGTTGGATGCGCTGCAACCGAAGCCCCCTCCAGATAAAGCCCACCCCTCCCTTCAATTTCCTTCGAGACTGCACCATAAACCGTCGTGGCGCAGCCCTGCTCAAAGCTCATCAGGTATTTCCGTATCACCTCGTTGCCACTGGCTGCCTCCATCTCCTTCTGAGAATGCTTTTGCAGATTGGGACTCACGAATGAGCCGGGGTGTAGACTGTACCCATGCAGTCCACGCGATCCATACAGGCGCTCGATTTGGTTGGCCATGTAGATATTCGCCGTCTTGCTGGAGCCATAAGCAAGCCATCCATCGTAGATTCCTTCGAAGTTGATGTTGTCCAGACGGAGCTGGCTGTAGCGGTGCGCTAGTGAAGAGACATTCACCACTCTAGAGTGGAATTGCGGCGTAGAGCTAGCCAAGAGCATATCTTTCAAAAGGTGAAAGAGCAGGAAATGCGATAAATGGTTCGTCCCGAATTGTAATTCGTAGCCGTCACGCGTCCGGCTCTCTGGCGTATTCATTACCTGCAGAAACCCGTGCAATTAACATCCTCCATAGAAATATAAATATGGTAGGTAGTAAGGTAAGGTACACACTCACCCCAGCATTATTAACCAAAACATTAAGCACCGCACTCCTCCGCCGAAACTCCTCCGCACACCCACGAACACTCGCCAAATCAGTCTGATCCATAAAGAGAAGATGCACATTCCCCCCCTCAAGCACAGACCCCAGAGCCTCCCTTGCCCTCTCGAGATTCCGCGCCGTCCCAAATACCGTCGCCCCTGTCAATGCAAGTGCCTTGACTGTGTCGACGCCAATCCCAGAGGACACGCCAGTGACGAGGATCACCTTGTCCTGCAATGCGCCAACGAGACCCTCGTCATTGATGATTTGGGTTCCTGTTACTCGTGAGTCGCCGGGGCCGTCTAGGACCTCCCACCGGTTCGGGTCTGCGTATCGGCCTACCAGTTGGAAGGGTTGAGCTGATGCCTTTGTCATTGTGGATGTGATGAGGGTTTGTTGGTGGGAATGATATGAATCTGACTTTGTATGTATATATAAATAAATATATATAGTTGTGTACTTGTAGTGGGTAATAATATCGTCATATTATCGTCCAGACGGGCTGGCTCCGACATCTAATTTGCTAAATCCGGTTCTTCAGGCCCGCTAAGCCCGCTAAGCCCGCTAATTCCGCGTGTCCTGCCGATGATATCAGAGCATCTTAATAAATTAAGGGTTGGAGTATAGTAAATCCCGGAATATATACATGATCCACAGAGGACATGAATCACATTAAATACAAAAAGGAGAGACTTTAAAATAAACCTAACTATTAAAAACCCGCTGTTTGCATCTAGATAGGCCATCCCACTGAGTGGTGCTGGCACGATGCAAAGCCACAGCCCGCTCAATTATAAACAATGCACAGCGTAATGCTATCCAAGAAGCTCAAAGCTCAAGAAGAAGAATAAAAAAAAAGAAAAAAAGGAAGAATAAAAAGTCGACGCAAAAACAAAAAGGTATCTTAGAAGAAGCACAAGATGGTCATAAGAAACCTACCACCCTGTCCTTCGGGGTCATATACATGAGTCGTGACTGAATTCTAACGCGCAAATCATAGGCTATACTCATTACGCCCTGCGCAATCGCCTGACCCCATAAAACATGTATCAGACAGCCAGTGCTCGGTCATCACTCGATGCGCGGGGGGCTGTTGGATTTCTTTCCCAACGGGCTCAAACTAACTCTTCGCACCCAACGGTCAGTGTGAGAACGGGAATCTCCAAGGGAAAAATCGCGGGCAGGGGGCAACGTACGATCTTCGCCGCTCGCCTTCCTTTCGGAATCCCTCGATGATTTTGGCGATTTCCTTTCTCCCCGAGCGCGCGTCTATCTTCTTCCCGCCTAGACTCATACTGACCTTCTCGTTCGAATTGGCGGTCAGTAGTCGTTTGAGCAGAAGATGTCGCATACTCAAACAAACAAAGACACCACAATCGCTGCCGTTTTCCTGTACGGGCGAGTCGTCGAGGTTAATGAACCGGATTGGCCGGTTAAGAAGAGTCCCGAACTTCATTGTAACTGTGCGCGCCTCCCAGTAATTTCCGGGAGGAAGAGAATCATAGTGAAAGGCAATCCCGTCCACAATCGAGATTAGAAGTAGAGACCAGTGGGTTCCACCTTCAGCCTCCGTCACATTGCGGCAGTCATTGATCGGGAGGAAAACATGTGTGGTACGAGTGAAATCAGGTAGTGCCTCGCGCAACGAATGCGGGTTCGGTGTCTGCAGGATCATAAATGACATGCTCGGTCGAAGAAGCACGATATTGGAAGTCTTGTACTGCACAAGGAACTCGCGTTCCAAGTACCTATCGAACCAAGTCAGATTTCGCTGACGTGGCCATAGAACAGAACTCTGTAGCAACTTACTCCTCCCAGAAAGATATGATCTGTTACCAGGTTAGCACACATGTCTCATTAACTGTACAGCACTTGTCTCACGAACATTATCCGTAAGCCAGTCATCCTTGAGAGATTGCAGGTCCCCTCGTGTCACTAGAAAGTAGAATGTCAGGAACACCTCCTCATATCAAAAATACAACAGGTAAGCGGGGGTAATTGCGCGACATACACCTGACATCATGATCTGTGAGCTCCGACCGAGTTAGAATTCCTTCAAGCCCAAACAATGAATCCAGGAAGTTAGTTATGCGACTCACAGCTGAGGTATGCGTCATCTGGGTTCAACTATGCAACCATTAGCCTCTATCCTCAAGAAGAAACGCAAATAACTCGAAAGAAAAGAACACAAAGGCAGCTGAGCTCAGGGACGTACTGTATCACCAAACCGCCTCATACGCTTATGGAGTCTCCCAAGCCCACCGTCCCGCATCTTGTAAGCCTACTAACCCCACGGCGATATTCCTGCCCACAGCTCCTAGGTAGACACGAGCCAAGACCGCAGACGACCCGATCTATCACGAAAGTCACAGGCTGGATCGAGCCGCTGGATGGGATGGACAGCGGAGATTCCCCGGTCAGGATTCGAAAGGCATATATGGTTGATTCTGGACTTCAAGGAACGAGGTTTTGATACTCAAATTGCCCGTTTAGCTCCGTAGATTTCCGGAGGCGATTGTGCAAGGAGAACGTGGTGGTGGAGGAGGAGGAGTAGGAGGAGTAGGAGGACCGGGCTTGGTGAAACAATCCCCTGTCGCCTCGAGAGATACACGAAGCGGAAAGAAAGCGGTTATAGGACGAAAGAAGTATAATGGGAAACTCGCAAGACAAAGTGAGATGCGATGAAGCCTTCCACCACCAGCGAAAGACAGCAGCCTCGCCAACCATGGAAGAAGTTGCCTGATGACGATCGGCCCTCAGCCTCTCATTCCGGGGCAAGCTGTGGCGCAGCACAGATATCGAGGGCCACACGTCATATGTGGCGCATGAACTCCCGAGCACATGAAGTACACCACCACCACTCCTCCTCCTCCTCCTCCTCCTCCTCCTCCTACTACTACTACTACTACTACTACTACTACTACTACTGAAGCAGAAAGTAAAGCAAAGTTTGACTCTTATTGTTATCAGGGGGTATCTAAATATACATCCAACGGCCGTCCTTTTGAAGATGCAGTGATTTCATCGAAAGCGGCCAAATAGCAAACACCAGCGCTGTAGAACAGAACACAAAATCACTCTTCCAGTTGCATCAGACTCGGAAGGAAGAAAAGAACCAAACAGAACAAAAGAATATATGACCAGACATGTTGCCAACAGATATTTGTATCCATTCCCACAAAAGAAAAGAGCAAGTTAAAGAGCGATTCACCTTAGATGTGGAATGCCTTTTGAAAGATGGAAAGAAAATAGCAAAAAAAAATCGTCACGGGCATCACAAGTAGGGCAAACCAGGAATACCTGAGAGAGAGTTGCTTCATACACCAGAAGAGAGCCTTATATGCCCTCCTCGAGAGTTTCCCACATTTGCTTTAGGGATAGCACAAACCCCTGATTCACGCGAGGAGTGGTAATTGCGGACACAACAGGTACAAGAGGAAGACAATGGGACGTTTCCGAAAAGAATGCAGACTTAGGTCGAAAGTTTGGCAAAATGCTTGTTCCATATCCATCCCACCTGGTTAGTAGGGTCGTCCTGGTTTTTAGCTAGCCAAAGTTCGCCTTTCTCAGCGATGACATCAAAAATTTCCCCAGCGACATATGTCAGATAGGGATATCCAGCCTCGCGGCGAGCACGATCTATATTGAACTCGTATATGCTTGCAGCGAGAAATAGCACTGTGGGCTGTTTTGTTTGCGTATTTTCAGCGCTGGAACTTTCCTGCGGATTGTCTGACATAGGCATTGCTGATGAGAAAAAGCCAGAATATCGACCGCTAGGCGAGGCAGGATGGTCCTCTTCTCCTACGTTACCATCATTCGAAGGGCGAATAAGGTCTGCTAAGAAGGGCGAGTCAAGACTCAGTCTAGGGAGACTTGGGAATGGTTCCATAAGGGAATTCGATGGGGGAAGCGGCCCTGATGATGTGCTGGTGACTTGCTGGAGCATTTGACTTCGAGGCAGCTCCGGTGTATCCGGCATCGGACGGCCAGAAAAAGTGGAATCAGCACGATGGCGTCCGACAGATTGACTGTCGATGCTTGGGGATTGGAAAGAAAGATTGGTAGTGCTAAAATCATGAGAGACTTTAGGAGACTCTTCCATGACTGATCCCACACGAGTGCTCGAACTGTGCACCGTTGAGGGACGACGCGGAGAGCTGACACCCGCGCCGGTTGAAGGGGTATTGAAGTTGATGAGGTTGATAGTGTCGGCGAGCAACGAACCATTGCAGATGCCCAATGATAAAACCTGTGCCTCTGAGAAATTATAACGTGAAATCCAATCATCGACAATTTTCTGGACGTCTTCGGGGAAGGAATCAATCAAAGGTCCGAGTTTCTTCTGCAACACCTTGTACCAGGTGGTCTGGATCTGGACGAAGTTCTTCAAGCATGCTTCCATCAACTTGGCTGTTAAAGAATAGAGCTTCGGAAGCTCATCCTTCAGAGTTTCATTGAGAGCAACATACTGCTCTCCTTGCTCGGCTGTTTTCTTATCGGGTTTATCTCCCCGCTCCTTAATGCTTTTGAAACGAGCATAGTCCATGAGACGTTTATCGCGTTTTTTCATCACCCTCTGCGGCCCGTCGTGGAGTTTGAGCAACGTCACCATTGGATCGATGACGCTTTTTCTAACCACGTCAAGCTATAAAGCTCCAGTTAACAACGTAAAGAAAGCAAAAGATTGGTTACTCTTCGACTTACATGCTCAGGTAAAGTTGCAGCCATAATGTCCTGTACGGATATCTTGAAGACACGCCACTTTCCCTCTAGCTCAGGATAATTGGTCTGAGAAACATCGATGAACGATTCGATTGCGGTGACAAATTCGAGGAAACGGTCCATCGAGGCCTGAGTCTCACGTGTATACATCTCAGCGTCACGCATGACAACTTGCAGCTGAAAAAAGTTGTCACCGAATCGTTGAGATAGAGCATCATATTCTTTGTCAGCAACCATATCAGATAAACCCACTTGCTGTCTCAACTTTTCCGTGCGGCGACCAAAAGCCTTGGACAAGCCGGTCCTCACATCTGAATCCTTTCTCTTTCGTCCAACAACCTGCTCAACCAAATCTGCGCGCTTTTTCATCTCGTTTATACGGACAGATATATTTGTCACTTCTTCAAGAGCCTTCGCAAGAGAGGTATGGTCCGGGTGATCTATGGGTGTTGAATCAAGGAGCTCGGAGAGCAAAAGTGGGTACTTCAGAATTCGCTGCACTGGCTTGACAAGGAGGGAATCCAAGTCCCATGCAGTTGTAAGATCCGATGCCCAGTCTCTGCACTCTTTCAACCAGATCGCCACTTTCGGACTCCGCTGTAAAGCTTGAAGCTTTTTATTGGCAGCATCGTGGTTTTTCAGGTATTCGGCATAAATCTTTTCCATGTAGGACATGTGGGTTAGGAAAGCTTGTCCAATGAAAGTCGCTGCGTCCTTTTCCAATTCTGACGGTCCTGTTCCATCCACAGCCTCCGGATCAGGTTTAGGAGCACTGTGATTTTGTCTATTGCGTTTGCTACTCCACCGTTGTGATTTGGGCATAACATATACGCTCTTAGCTGCTTCCTTCAGGGCGTCTTGGAAGGCCATGGAAAATTGCACAACTTGATCAGAATTGGCAAAAAGAACCTTGACATCTTCCGCAGAGAGGTCTAGGCATGAACTCGAGGTTCCCTTATAAATATCATCCACAACCTTCATATCTCTTCCAAAGGTATATTCGGTATCGACTAGCTCCTTGATCACATGTCGTCGTTTCTTGAGGCGCCGTTGGTCTGGAGAAGGAGACGAACTGTCTTTACGTGGTTGATCCGAGCTAGAAGGTACCAGAGAAGTGGCAGATGAGCCCACTGCCTGGGGAGATGGCGAAGGCTCGAGCCGCCTAATAGAATCTTCGCTGCTGCCAGTGCTGTGGACGGGACCGAGAGGAGCAAAATAAGCAGATGTGGAAGAATTGGCAGGCTGGTGGACAGGTTGAACTCCACGATGGGGCTCCAGGGACTCCCGAACAAGGGTATTATCTGGGTGTGTATCTATGGGTGGGGGTGGGGGTTCATGATGTGGCAAAGGTGGAGCGGCGTAAGGTCCTTGAAGGTCAGAATCCTGAGGTGATTGAATATTTATAGCCAACCCCAACCCTTCATTAACCTCTTCGGGGTATGATACCTGGGGATGAGAGGTCACGAGCCTCGGTGTTGGAACGCCGTCGTTTTGGGAACTAGCATCGCAGCCAGAGGTATCTTCTGCTGCAATTTGCATCCAATCCATAATCGATGGCGACGCATGTTCCCAGTCGTCCCGTAACACTAGGCTTGATGAATGAGCGAGTGACGCAGACAAGTCGTCGATTTTAGATACCAAGACGGGTTCATCTGTCAAGCTGTTGGCCCTTCCGTCCGCTCTGATATCGATATCGGAGAGGCGCGGCTCTGGGGAGGCGCGAATATCCGGCATCGGAAGCTTGTGGTCCCTTCCACGGGCGAGTTCTTCCATGTATAGCTGAGTGACACGCTTCGGATCCCAGCCGCCAAGCTTTGCTAAACTAGGTGCTTTTGGATGCCCATATACTTTCTTGTGAGTTTCGTCCTCCTGTTTTGCGCTGGGTATTGGCCTATCGTCATTGGGCAAAGTGTTCGGTATGTGTATACCAGTGATAGAGGGGTTGCTTGAAGAAGCAGAACATGATTGGGTGGCTATCTCACTATCTTCAGGGGATTGTCGCAATTGGGAGAGGTCATCTCCACTGCCCTCACATTGGTCATCGGCGGAGTGTTGGTTGCGTAGTGACGATGACCAAGAGCTCATGCTCCATCTGTTCGATAAGTCACCATTGGCTTGGTTCTGATGTATATAAAGATCCTGGGATTCTTGACGTGCACCACCACCATGCATTAAGTCGTCAAATCCCAACTTGTCTCTTAACACAATCGGAATCGATTCTTTATCGTCGTTATCGGAAAATGCGTATTCTTGTTCATCGCACGAGGAGCTGCTTGGGCTGGATTCGCGAATGCGCATAATCTCACTTAGCAAAGTTCTGTGGGAAGTATGTAAGTTTTGTCCAGAAATCTCGGGCTGTGGTTCCGGGTCGAAAGTAGTCACAGGAGACTCGTTAGAGCAAGAAGTTGCAGTGGAGAATGGTGGCATATCAGATGATTTAGGACCAAAGCCTTCCTCATGGACTACGTTCGGCCGCCCCAAAGTCGGAGAATCCATGGCCATCGGATTAGGCATCCCTTGGTTGTCGTAAGGAACATTGGTGTCAAGGCGAAGCTGGGGAAGAACTTGGGGGTTCACCTCGTCCAGCTCATCCTCGCATATATCCGCAGACTCTTCAATGACAGTTGCCGTATCGTCTGCATGTGGAGAAGAAGACTCGGATTCCGCTATGCGATGCTGCAGTTTCTCCAACTCAGGAGATCGGCGATTATTCTCCTGTGCTTGAGTTTTACGACGAAACTCTGCCGCCTTTTCCTGCTTCCTTTCATTCTCTTTGACAGTGCGATTGAAAGCTTGCTGGATCTTTTGGCGTCGGGTCGCGAAATCAACGTTCCCTAGTTCCGGGAGCCTTCGTTCCCTTGGCCGTGAGTTTCGTAAGTCTCGATCACGGTTGATCTGTCTTTGGAAGTTCGAGACTTTTTCTCCTACCCTTGATCGGGATGTAGGTGATGTGTTTTGTGATACGGGTTGTCGGGGTCGAGAACTTCGCAAAGGCGGCGACTTCTTGGGAGGAGGTGCGTCAATGTAAGCCTCTAAAAGGGGGCTCTTTGCGGCGAACTTGTTACGGGTCCGACCATAGCTCATTGCTCGCCGCCCACGGGTTGCCGTTGAGGTAGTAGAAGATGTTGATAATACTGATGAGCCATAACCAGCCACAGTGCGTGGAGATTTAGGGGATGGCTTAGGAAGACGACTGAGGCCTTTCGGTGGCAGAGGGGTTTGGGTGGTGAATCGGCCGTCGAAATGTGATGATGATTCAGCTTTCGGAGAGGGAGAAGAATCTTCAGAAGCGGAAGGTGAGTTGAGGCGGCGGGATGAAATGGGAATGCGGGACTTGGAATGTGGGCTCTCCAAGTACGTTCGCGCACCTAGCTGCAAGGGGTTGGAGACCGCCATGTGGGAATCGGAGGGGTTCGTGCCTACACGCACTGGTGAGTTTCCAGGAATATCGCTCCTGGTTCTTCGATGATTATTCGAGCTCTCCCCAGTGCTCACAGCTTCTAAAAACGGTGTACGTCCGAGATACCAAGCGGTAGGCGTCAAGGGGGTCAGAGTAGATGACGGCTCGAAATGGTCTAAAAATGCTGGGTTTGGACTAGGTATACTCCCTTCAGAACCTCGACGTCGCATGTGGGACGGTATTCCATATCCCGAAACCTGGAAACCTGTATCCACAGTGAGCAATTCCCCAAATAGACGTCGCTTCGGAACCAGATTGGGAGTGTTGAGGTCCTTCAGAGAATAGTTGTGAAAATCCGACGCAGTCAATTCGGGCGGATCAATACTGGGACGGGAATGCTGGACAGACCCTCTCGTTGAGTCCCAGTGAGGGTCCTGCTGCCCCAGTGATACCGAGGTGAGAGTCTCCCGCCTGCAAGAAGTGGCTCTGGATTGTACTGGATAATCAACAGGGCTGGGGGCTCTTGCCAGATCCTTGGGCACAGATGGAGATGCAGATGGTAGCGGAAGGACCTGATCCGGGTTGTTGTTGAATTTGTTGATGAGGTCTTTGAATGACGTCTGTCTCGGTCGTGCTGTTGACGGCCGCGCTGAGGAGGAACTATTGGAGAACTCAAGAAGAGCTCTTGTGGAAGTATCGGAAACTGAACGGTATTGTGCCAGGCCAACGACTGAGGACTCTGGCAAGTGCGCCGGGACCGAGGAAACACGTTGAAAAGTATGTACAGGAGGTTCCTCGGCGACGACGTCGGTGCTCGCAGCCAACGGAGCACGTTCTGCGCCTGTGCCTGCGCCCGTATCACTCTCCTGGAATGCAGTTTGCGGTCTTGGTCGATAATATTCGTCGGGGTCGGGGGAGGAGGATCTATCGTGTTGGCTGAGGTAACCGTTCGGAGTAGCGGTGGTGGGTAACGAGGGGGGTTGCAGGCTTGGGAGATCCAGCCGGGCAGTATATGTGGTACCTGACAGTGAAGAAATCGGCAAGGAGGATGGGAGATTTAGCGAAGCTTCGTGAGGGCCATTGGAAAGAGAGTCGTAAAAGCACTCGTCAGTGCTGGACGAAGATAGGCGCCGAAATGGGGAAGGGCCATCAACAAAGCCAGAAACGTGTTCGACATTATTACTGCCGGACATTTTCTCATACTTCAGGAGACAATCAGCGGCAATATGGTCTCCGAATTATTTTCCTTTTTTTTTTCTGTTTTTGTTTTTCTGGTAATTGTTTTTACCCTGGTATGATCCTCCAAACAGGATGGTTGGTGGAGATCCTTCCTGTTCCAGGGTGCTAGGCTTGCGATGTGTTGTTCAAGGCTGGTAGGTCACAGATGGTGTTGCAGATGAACCAGCCAGAACTACAAGGCAATCGTCACCGGGTAGTACTACCCAAATACGGCGTCATATTTGGGATGATAAAAGACCACCAAGCTCACCGGACAATCCCAGGTATACGTCTCAAGGACCCAAGGATTTGGCCGGTTAGCAGAAGAGAGACAGAGAGAGAGAGAGGAAGAGGAAGGAGACAGATAGAGGGAGGGAGGGAGGAGAACAAGATGAGAGCTTCTGACGGGGTGAAGAAGTTTGGGAGAAAAGGAAGGTGAGGAGAGAGTGATGACACCGAGGATGAGGAAGAACTAGGTATCAAGTCAGAGGAAGAACTGAGTAGTAGAGGAAAAGCAGGCGGAACAGAACGTTTGCACGGCGTCGAGCAGTAGGGGGAGGGGAGTCACAAGCGGGCCGAGAGGGGTTTGTAGAGGTCAGAGTAGGTAGTGGTTGGGTCGATAGAATAATGGCAAGAATAATAATGCCCGGAAATAAGACTACCTAGTAGTAATAATGATAATTATATCTGTAGGTAAATAATAGTTAATACCGCGGCCGATGAGAATCGAAAGAGGAAGAGGAGGAAGCGCACTGCAGAGGAGAAAAGGTCGGGACTGCTGCTAGGTACTATTACTAGGCAAATTAAATACTTATTATTGAATAATTAGGTAGCTCGTCGTCACTAGAGAGCCCAGAATCGGGATTGTGGTCCTATCGATTGAGAAGCGCTGCATGTGGACCAACAACCAGCCCTGTTTGACAGGCTCTAAGCCTCTAATAATACTACTAGTAAATTTAATGCTACTAATAATAATGAGCACTATTATTACTAGTAGCAGTAGCAGGATGTTAATTTACAGATACACCTACAGTACGCTTAGTCTCTGGACTCTGGAGATTCAGCCATCTTTTTACGGACGGGAGTGTACACTGCTACTCATATCTCTAGCAATCTAAGGGAAAAGCTGAGTATGTAAATAGTTCGTCCAACCCGTAAGTAGAAATAGAGAGCCTGAATGGTGCTAAGAGCATGGACGTGTGCGGAGACTGTGTTTCAGGCCCAAACAGCCATATGTTTCACTCCCCTTTTTCCCCCATCCTCCAACAAAATATAGAGGGAAAAGTAATCATCTCGCTCTTGATAAAATAAACTAAGCAAACTTATGGAACTAGAAGAAGGAATATTCTTTCAGTAGCACCTTAGTCGTTTCTCTGGGCCGAGCGTTGGTACGTATCATGTACTAATCTCAGCTCTCGAGCATGGTCTTTGGAGACCTTGAATATTACGGGGCAAAGACAAATCCCACACACTTCGAAACCTTATCTCAGAGCATGTAAGTTGTACGTGTCGGCGGGTTCTGAGTTCAATTTTCTTCTCTCAAGATCTCATTCATCTCCCTCTAATGGTGAAGAAATTCAAGATCGTCGCTGAGTGACTTGATCGGCGATCTGTGTGGTTTAGCGGCGAACACCAGATACCTTAGGTACCTATGTAGGTAGGTACTACTAGTTACTAGTTGCTAGTATCCTGTGTCGCTTTACGCTGTCTTCTGAGAATCTCCAGGTACTATTGCCTGCACAGTAGGCCGATATACCGTAGAAGAGGTGGACGAGCTCTGTAAAACTTGGACAGGTGTAGATGAGTCGTCGGGTACTGTTGGCCCTAGCACGATAACCGATTTTTACGGATGATCGATCCACAGTGACGCCAAACTCCAGCCAGAGCCTGGAACACGGTTGGGAGTTGGGAGGAGGACCCCGCAACAATAATAACAACCAGACACAGGGAATTGAGCGGTATGATTCTCAAGATTTGTTTGACATCTTTATTTATTATTGTACTGTGTATCAATGCTCTTGTAGTAATTTATCCGCAAAGGCTGTTGTAATAACAATTACCAATGTACGGAGCAGGCTGTCCTACCTTGGTTATCCGATGTTTCGTCATTCCTCACTCACTCAAGGCACACATCGGAGAATCCGCCCAACTCGGTAAAACAGAGAGTCAACACTAATAATTAATCTTGTCGTCATTATTATTCTTCCTGTTATTATTATTGTTGTTTCTATTATGAATTGAGTCGATCTCCCATACAGTTGTGCTTGTGATCAATAAAACACGAACATTGCCCTCGAAATCTGACTCCTCTGCGCGGATCCATATGAAAAATCCGGCCGGACATAGTCATATCAACTTGGAACCTTCTTAGATTACCAAAGGTAAAAGCATATCTTCTACTCATTGTTCTCTGCTTTTGCCCTGTCTTCCCTCGCTGCTGCGGAGTATTCTATCCACGTCGCTGGAATTTCGGCAGCAAGGAACAAGGTCGGTCAACCCAGTCAATCGAGTCTGAAAGGCATTATTATAAATTGTACATACATACAGAGTACATTAGCACATAACTTACTTAGTATTCCTACGCACTCCTAGTAATAGTCGTTCTTGATTTCAGTCCAGGTAAATACCTTCTATGTATGACTTCCGTTTCTCGGCATCTTACCATGGCAGTTGAGATAAAGTGTACTCTGAAGAAATTTTCTCGCCTTTTCCCCAGCGCCACTCTCATTTCAACGCCTCGTTAAACACCTGCGACCACAAAATTTCTTTTTGGATACAAGATGCTACTGGCTGTCAGCCCGTTACCGCCTATGGAGGACTTAACGATGAGCTCCACCGGTCCTCTCAAAAGTCCCTACAGATCGTGTAATTTCCTGAATAGACAGCAATTCCACACGTTTTTTAAACCAAAGAAAAAAGCCATTGTTATATTGTTCCCAATAATGTTAGACTTAGAACTTGGTAGCGCCGTAGCGGTGGTGGATGGAGTCAAAGCACTCTTCGTCGACTATTATTGCCCTGTTCTGCTACCTACTATAGTAGTACCTCATTTGTTACACCGCTGATTGATCAACCAGCTATCCCTGTGTCTACCTAAGTAAAGGGGCAGTAGCTGACAGCTGTCACGGCTCACCAGGTGCTGGTAGTATCTCGAAAAGACAGGCTCTTCCTACGGTTTTGGTTCGATCCAGGAACTGTATTCAGGCACACAGTTCATCCTAAGGGCTGGACCAGAAATTATACCCACCCTCCGCACAATCAGGATGGAGCATACCAGAACTCAGCCCGACATTGTGGAGACTTGGAACGCAATCGTGTGTGGAAGAAAGCCCTTGCAAGTTTTCGTGGCTGTTGTCATTCCAGGGATCTGGATTGCTCTCATTAGCATTCCTGGTCTTGATCTTATTTAAAAAGAATATCAATATTAATAATAATAGTGACGTACATACAGAGGCATTTTCTTTTTGTGCTGTGGATCATTAATCTATTATTCACAGCGATCGACCAGTCACTATTACTTCAAAGTGATTTCCTCTGGCCCGGTTTGTTCGCCAATTCTTCTCGATCCCTAATAGACTTACCGAGTACTCCATAGTAATAGGTTAAAAAATAGAAATGTATGACTGTGCAATCCTTTACTGTGTGCTTCAGTAACAATCTTGGCGACTTCATTTCCCACTCGCAATCATACTGCGCAAACAATGAATACGGGATACTTCATAGCTGGCTGGTCTCGAGGTTTGGGCCACAATCTCATCAAACAAACTGACTAACTTTACTCTTATCAACATGCAGTACGCTAAATTCGAACTCAGATTGAGGTCGGATGTTTTTCTTTTCTTTTTTTATAAAAAAGAAGGTTAGAGAATCAGTAAGCCTTCCGCGGCCCGCCGGAAGTCTCCTTCCTGCATCTGCAATCTTTGATGGAAGCGTTGACTCCTCCTCCTACTGCCACAGAGTACAAACTACAGAGCAGTAGTTGACTACCCCTCGCAGTCTGTACTCTGCTGGACAGAACGGGCGATTGAATCGACCCGATGATCAGATCCGTCTGACCGTCTGACCTGTGGGAGAAAATACGTCCCTTGCTGCTTAGCATCATTGGTGCGTTGTCATCAACAACTCAATAGTTAGTTAACTAGTTAGTTAACTCACTAACTAACTAATGCCTTTGGTGGGCAGTTCGCTCACTCGACCCCGAGATACTTCCTTGCACTGCTGTTCTTGTACACCGGACGACTACTACTTGGTACCTACTACTTGTCTAACTAGGTAGTTACAGCCTACAACTGATCGGTTTCAAGGGAAAACCAACTTAATTAATTATTGACAATCCCGTCTTTCCCACCCTTGCAAGGCTTGCCCTCTACGTAGCTTACATTATTCCACCGTGAACCAGAATTAAGGGGTAGAAGAAAGTGCTTATACGTCCGTCCCTGACAGAGGTTTGGTTTCCAATCGTGTCAGAAGAATATGACATACATTGACAGATTCTCCATTTTGGGCCCAGATCCACGGGAGAAAGAACGTTGGGCTGTTGTTCTCTGTATCGAGAATTCTTAATAACAACCTTGGGATAACTACCTGGTAGTTAATTAACTAGTTAATAATACTATTGGGTTGCTCTCCTTATGGCAGCTCGTGGCAGCATGTCGTTTACCAGTGGCCATCAAACAGGTTGTGAGGCAGCAATTTCGGCCTGACTCCTCGGTTGCCTTTAATGCGCCCAAGACAATCAATTGGATTGTACTCTGTATCTTTCTCTAAGGTAACTTTACGGATGTCATGACTGCTATGTACGTAGGTGGTGTTGGTAGTAGCGAATACTATCCTAACTAGTACGAGTAGTCCAATCGTGCTATTGAGGAAAGAAATCGACATGACACGTTCAATGACTGCTCCCTAATAAATCAGACATCTGATGATCCAGCTTCCTCTCGAATAAGCAAACCTCCTGCAGACTGGGATTTACGGTGCTTACTTCGCAAAGATTGTCCACGCTCTTGTCGGATCTCGACTCGAGATCATGGATCCCTCTTGGTTTTCTTGTCTCTTTCCAGGCTCAATGACAAGTACAGCAGCATCTCAAAACGGCCAATACTCGTCAAGTACCTACTACATAACTGCATACCCGCACTAGCTATTCCACTATAAATCCCTCCGCCGTCAGAAATCGGACCACTCGGTCAGCCTATCATGCGATATTTCCTCGCGGGCCCTGGCGAGAGCTTGCATAATGTGCAGGGGTAATAAATGGCCTTCCTTTGCATAAACCTGGGTTTCTCCGGACTCCTTGGCTTCGAACTATACAGAGTAGAATGGGGAATCCAGCATCTTGATTGTGATTGAGATATCTCTGGGGTTATGGCGATGCAAACTGCATACATATACCGACCATCCCTTTCGCAAACACGCAGCACTAGGTACCTAGTAATCTCCGGTGGTTTTTTGCGTGCGATTCATAATACACCTCCAACAGACGTGTGCTTGTCTGGGCTTTTTAAATATGTATCCATGATCAACTTAGCAGGCAATGATTCAGAATGTGATAGTGAAGATTGCCAAATTTCATTTGATTTGTTAGCGTTTTGATTACACTCTATTTAGAGGCTTCTGGACGACATCTGGAAACGACGGGCTATTTCAATCCAAACATGACAGGTCCTATATTCTCTGCAGTGTCCTTGAGTTATTAGATCTCATTTGAAAAACGGACAATATCTTTCTGTTCTTAGGTGGTGGTTGATCCACATTGGTAATTCTGGTGTTCCGGAACAACATACCAAACTATATATTAGAAGCTGCCAAAAGCATCAGTCCACCACATCAGCCTCACCACGGAAATACAAGCTATTGAAGTCCCGCGGAAAGCTATATTGTCAGGTAGTACCATAGATATTTGTTGCTTCATCCGAGCTCTCTGTATTACACGCAGTGTGTGTCGCAGAGGCATGTTGGTAGCACTTTGAACGACCTCGAAACCGCGTTGTTTCCGCACCTCTCAACGCGTCCCTCTCCCATTCAGCAAGATGATCTCATTTACTCACCACACATGATCGAATTCTCTACCAGTTCGAATGTAGCGTGAAACCTGCTGCACATTATTCCCACACTCTATCGCCTCATTCAATTAGTCCGGCCTCATGGGCCAGAAAAGAAAGAGACCCATTAAAGATGCCCAGTCGCGAGACCAGCAATTGCGACACCAAAAACAGAAAAAGCAGACCACCACCACCATTCCCAATGCAGCTGAAATTTCCCACCCGGTTATTTCTCTATATTACCGCCAGGTCCTCACGTTGAGACAGTACATTTTGCAACGTATACCGCGGTCCTCGAAGTCGCGCCGGCGAAGAATCGCGGCGACGCGTGTTGACAATTCCCCCGGCCAAGAAGGCCTTGCCAATCTCCTGGATACGACGCTGGTTGGCGTATGGAAAGAATTATCTCCAGCTGCCTGTCAGGAGCGACGACGCGATTTCGTGGCATTCACGCAGTCACATCTCACATCCCAGCTGGCTGGGACTGACACTGGCCCGCATTGTCCGCAATCAGAGGTAAGATAGGACTCCAGGTCTTATTTCTCTGAGACCAAAAAAAAAAAAAAAAAAAAATACTTGCGCAGTGCCGGAGTCCAGTATTAATCTATGTCCTACAGATTGTGAACTATGTCATCCGCTCTCTTTTCTATCCCGGTGGTCTCTCGTATCAAAGACCACAACATCTACTAAGCCATGGGTTTCAGCATGCGAGTGGGCCGTATGACAACAATGCCATTACTTGCAGCATTCAAGGCGTTAAGGCACAATTCCCTAACAAGAATGTCCATATGCTCAAGCGGGCTCCCTGGACAGAGGTTCTTGGCCTCCTGGGGGACAACGGAGAGGATATAATGTCAAGTCTCTTGCTAGACTGTGGACTGTTCGCTGCTGTAGATGCAAAGAAGGGAGTGTATTGTCAAATAAGTGGTGGGGGTTCAATTTCTTTTTGTTAAGGATAAGCAGTGGTGGTATAAACATGCTGACATTGGGCTTAGGACTTCCTCTCTTGACGCTGGAGCCTATCCAAAGGGTCTCCCAAAGAGAAACTATCTGCAAGGAGAAAATATCCCCAGCTGCTCGAAGTGCCTCTGTGCCAGATGCGGAGGCCAAACCAAATGCACCGACAAAGCCTGGCAAATCGGGAGAAAAGAATGCGGAACAAGCACACAATGCGATTGTCTTTTGCAGGCGACGCATGCTGTACGCTCGCCCCTCTCTATATTCAAACGGGAGAATCGAGCTTGGATTGCTGAATCGTGAGTCTAATTGCTATTATGGGAGAGGTATAGTATGCTGATAGTAATTAGACGTTCTCAACCGGTTTCCCTCTTCTGAATCGTTGTCACAGACTGTGCATGTGCTGAAGTATATTTTTCCCAGGCAGTTTGCGCTGCATAATGTATTCACGTCGGAGCCAAATAACCGGGATAGCGCTTTATCCAAGAACTACTCGTCGCGGGAAGACGAGATTGCTAAACATGAAGAGTTGAGACGAGCACAACGTCAACGGCGCGGATCTACTAGCCATACCGTTGAAGAGGAGTCCGCAAAGATACCGAAACGGCTTCGAGGAAAGGCTACAGACCTGGTTCGTCAGCTGCAAAATCGAAGCAAACGCTGCTCCTATAAAGAGCTTCTGCGCTATTATTGCCCTCAAGAGGTATGTGTGTCTATGTATACTTTCTTCTTGGGGTATAATAACTAACATCTCAGTGCTCTGGTCCTTGGCAACTGGGCCCTCTAAATACTCAGCCTGATTTGCCGGGCAGTGGACTCACATCTTCAATCTCGCAGCCCCTAGTCACGCAGGCGTCAGTTTGCCATCAAGGTTTACAAAGCAACTTAAAACAGAGCACCTCAGCTCCCAACACAAGCACAGAGGAGCCGTGCGCCGAATTGAAAGCGCCCAAGCCGAAACTCAACTTGACGGACTACGCTACCCCAGACACATCAGTCTCAGCATTCTGTCGAGCGGTTATCAGAAAGCTAGTTCCGCCTCAATTCTTTGGCGAGGGCCAGCATGGGACCGCGCACCAGAAGATCGTGTTTGGTCATATCGATAGATTCATACGCATGCGCAGGTTTGAGAGCTTGAGTCTGCATGAAGTTTGCAAGGGTATAAAGGTTCGAACTTTTAGATTAGATACTGCTCTTATTTGAGGTGCACAGCGCTGACATTTCCTAGATTACGCATATCCCCTGGCTTGAACCTCAAAACTCCGGCCAGAGTCCACAAGAAAACAAGATTTCGTTATCCGATATTCAGAAGCGCAGAGAACTGTTCCACGAGTTTATTTACTACCTTTTCGACTCGATTTTGATGCCCCTCGTACGAGACAACTTCTACGTTACCGAATCACAGGTGCACAGAAACCGTCTTTTTTATTTCAGACATGACGTCTGGCGCCGTCTTACCGCAGAACCACTAGCAAACCTCAAATCTTGCATGTTTGAAGAGCTACAGCCGGAGATCGCTCAGCGGGTATTGGGCCGACGAACGTTGGGATACGGCTCTCTGCGACTGCTCCCCAAAACGACAGGAATCCGTCCCATCCTGAATCTTCGACGGCGGATGCTGGTAAAGACTACTTGGGCAGGGAAGACGCGTCATACTTGGGGCGCTAGTGTTAATTCGACGATCGCACCTATTCAAAGTATGCTGAACTACGAGAAAACGCGACGAGCGGACCTGTTGGGCTCTGGAATGTCCTCTGTGGGAGATATCCATTCTCGGCTGAAGGCGTTTAAAGAATCACTACTGGCACGACGGGGTATGGATCGGCAATTACCACTTTATTTCGTGAAGCTTGATATACAGTCTTGTTTTGACACAATCCCCCAGCAGAACTTGGTGGGCCTCATAGAAAAGCTGGTCTCTGAGGAGGCGTATCACTTTATGAAATATGTCGAGATGAGGCCTGGAAATGAATTTAACGGCTTCTGGCCACTGCAAAAACCAGAACAGGTCAAAACGCGGCGCAAGTTCGCCGGAAGGGTAGCTTCAATGGCAAATCGAGAGCATCTAGTCGATACCATCGCCGGTGGAGCGGGAGCAGTAGCTGGGAGGAGGAACACGGTCTTCATTGACACAATAGCTCAGAAGAAGTACGACTGCGAGGATCTGCTTGATCTCCTCCACGAGCACGTCCGTAATAACCTCGTGAAGATCGGGAAGAAATACTTTCGGCAACGAAATGGCATTCCGCAGGGTTCAGTGCTGTCGAGCCTGCTTTGCAATTTGTTCTACGCTGATATGGAGCGGGAAGTGTTGGGGTTCTTGAACTCGGACGAGGCCCTGCTCCTTCGTCTGGTCGACGACTTTCTACTGGTTACTCTGGACCCCGACCTTGCTATGCGTTTCCTCCGCGTGATGCTCAAGGGACAGCCCAGATACGGAATCTCCGTGAACCCGGCGAAGAGCCTAGTCAATTTCGCAGCATCCGTAGAGGGAAGCCAGATTCCGCGCCTCGTCGAGACGTCGCTATTCCCCTACTGCGGCAGTTTGATCGACACGCGAACGCTGGAGATTTTCAAGGACCAGGACCGCATCCTCGACGGAGCGGAATCAGTCACGGCGGCGCTCTCGGACTCCCTCACAATCGAGTCGACCCGCGCCCCAGGCCGGTCATTCCACCGCAAGGTCCTTGCCTCGGTCAAGCTTTCGATGCACCCGATGTACCTCGACACAGCACACAACTCGGTCACAGCCGTGCTCTCGAACCTCTACACGACATTCTTCACGTCGGCGATGAAGATGTACAGGTACACGAAGTCGCTACCGGCGGGCGCGCAGCCGACGCCCGAGGTGGTGGTGCGCACGATCCGCGACGTGACGCAGTTGGGCTACAGACTGATCCGGGCGAAACGCGAGCAGAGCAGCAGCAGCCGCGCTCTATGCACAGTCTCATATCCCCAGATGCAGTATTTGGGGGCTGCGGCGTTTCAGTTTGTCCTGGGGCGAAAACAAACGCGGTACGGGTGCGTTCTGCGTTGGCTTGACGATGCACTGAGCGAAGCACGACCGGCAGCTGCGAGAGACGCGGCCTTACTGGCACAGGTGGTGCAGAGTGGGAATTCTCTGTATGGTGGCTGGCGGTTTTAGACAATATTATGTTAATTAGTGTACTCTCTAGCTTTACTTTTTGACAAAGTACCAGGCGGAAGACATGATACGATACGACACTCCTTGCTCGATTCTAGATAAAACAACGACGGGCATGGAGAGAAGGGCGGGAAGGGGAGTTCAAGGGGGTGGTGGTCTCGATCTCTTGAGAAGGACGGAGGTATGTCGCTTCGAAGCTGCAAATTCCAGTGGCCAGGGAGGCGGACCATGGTTGGCTGGCTATGAGAGCGAGAGAGAGCCATGGAAGCGCAGGAGAGAAGCGAGAAAAAGGGGGAGGCGAATGAGCTCCCGAGTGTTTGTTGACAATTTACTCTAAGTGTTCGAGCGCGACACTAGTTATAGTATAATATTATACTACTCTTCCGCTTCAAATCCATCTGGTTTCTCCTGCATCTCGCATAGCGCTAGAGTCGGTGGTGGTGGTGTTATCTCTCTCTCAACTACGTAAGAAGTGGCGCCGTCCCTCGCCAGGACAGAATCTCATTAATGGCTGTCAGTGATCGGCGGTATCAGCCTGTTTTTGTTACCACCGCCAGCTTCTGAAACCAGCTGATCTCCAGCCATTCGGCCTGGATCCGTCCACAATCTCGCTGTTTGCGTACAGTATTACGATACTACACTAGATAGTCCAGCAGCAAAGTCCGTCTTGTCCGCCGACTTTGATCTTCTGCTGCTTTCATTCAGTCTTGACCTCATCCTTGCTTTTTTCGAACTTGTTCTTTTTCTGTATTTTCTGCTGTCCTTCGCTTTCTCTCTCTCTCTCTCTCTCTCTCTCTCTCTCTCTCTCTCTCTCCATCGTCCTCTCGTTCATCTGGTTTTCATCTCCCACTCGCTCCTCCCTTTCCTTGTGTCTTTGTTCAGTCAGTCTAGATCATCCCCTTTTCCTCATCCAACCTCCCCCCCCCCTCAACTGCTCTTTCACCCCCTCAATTTGCCCAGTCCTGGATATTGACTGGTTGCTTTATGGTTTTGGCCTTGTTTCGCTGTATTTAATACGTTGCTGTCGGGTCTGGTAGTCCGCGCCTTGTCTTTCGTTTTAGCATTTTTTGGCCCTCTTTTTTAAAAATTTCCCCCCGATATCGTCTTTATTCAATAACATCATATTTGTCTTCGATTATACTCGGATCACTCGCTCAGCCTGGTTTTGGCTGTTCCTGACCAGCGTTTATCGTCGACGACATGACGGCCGTTTATCCAGCGCCTAACTCGCCTCCCGAGCTGTCCGGCTCCAAGTCCTCCAAGTCCTCTTCGTTTCGCTCCTCCTCCCGTCTGTCCAGCCCCGACGGGATTTTTACCGACATCTCCAATTTCGAGGACATTGGCCTTGCCGACGATACCGACCTGTCCTATATGGAGCCCGCGTCTGGGCTCTATGGCCGAGCCCCTGGAGTTACCCGCTCCTCCGCGGCCAGAGTGCTGGCCAAGTCTCCTGTAACAACTACTCGCGATCTGACGGCCACAAATTCCACGAGAAAGCCATACAATTCCGCTCTGGGTACCCCCAATGGATCGTTGACTCTCAAGGGACGATCTGGTCCCAAGCTTATGACTAGCTCCCGAGACCTCCAAACGCCTCGACCCCATTCTCGAAATCATCGTAACCGGTCGACTTCGCCGCTTCGAGCGTCACCCGGCAGCACCCTTTCGACCCCGTCGGCACAGACGCTGTCTCCTTCGCCCCCCAACGCGCGCCCGCTTAACCGTAAGCCGTCCTGGCAGCCCAATCGAAAGTCGCTGAAGGAGCTGGAGGAGGAATATCACGACTCGGACGAGGAGCTACCCGAAGATGCCAGCTTGTGGAATGTCCCTATATCGCCGCGGCCAGTCGAAGACCGTCCGGTGTCGAGAGAGCACAGCCCTAACAGGCAAGGCCCAGGACAACGACCATTTCCTCTGTCGCATTCGGTCTCCGAACTCTCCGTTCTCCCGTCGCGTGCTTCTAGATCTCCTGGGACCTCTAGAGCAAACCGGCAGATGGTACGCTCAAACTCAGCCGGCCCCGAACGCGGCCAGATCTCGCCCCGTAACCCGCGAATCTACTCCTACAACAGCATGATGTCGGATCTGTCCGAAGAAGCAAAGGTCATTACGCAAGCCTTGGAGTTTCACGCCGATGAAACCGAACGCCAGCGCGGAGATAGTCTCCAGAGTGGGCTGTCTTCACTGAGATCAAGTACGGAGTCGAAACGCGGCTCCCAGGGGCCCCTTGAACTGCCACCTGTACAAAAGTCCAACATCATGATTGACCCGCTCCCAATTAGCAAGGAAAAGGAGAAATTCCTCACCCGGACCCGACCTAGCTGGCTTCCTCCAAAGGACCAGAAGGAGGAAAAGAAGCACTTGAAGGAGTATAAAAAAATGATGGCCCAATCTCGTGAAGCCGGTTAGTTTTTTTCTCTTCTTTTCTTTTTTTCTTTTTTTTTTTTAAAAAAAAATTGGCTGCACTTTTGTAGCTGACGTATTAGCAGACAAACGCAGAGCTGCCAAAGCGGCTTCGGCTAAATGTGAGCGAGACAATACTCGAGAAACCCTGCAACAGATCTGGGATAACTATGTGTATCCTAATTGGGACCAAGCCGTTAGCGAAAACCGGACGCGTGAGCTATGGTGGCGAGGTATCCCTCCTCGAATCAGGGGATCAACCTGGAATCGTGCTATCGGTAACGAGCTGGGATTGTCAGAGGAATCATACAATAAAGCGCTCCAGCGGGCAAAAGAAGCACGAGCCAAGGCTGCAGGCGACACTGGCGAGAGCAACAACAGGATGATGGAGTGGTTTGAAGCCATCCAAAGTGATGTGTCTGACGCATTCCCAGACCTGAAACTCTTTCAAGAAGGTGGCCCTCTGCGAGATACCCTTGTCGATGTTCTTGAGGCGTATTCCATGTATCGGAGCGATGTAGGATACATGACAGGTCTTCATGTCAGTCTTCTCCTTTTCTTTCTTTCTTTCTTTCTTTCGTTAGTTTCATTTTTTGGTGGAAAAGAAATTGTTGACTAATAATGACTATTCACAGACTATTGCTGCGCTTCTTGTGCTTCAATTCCCCAGCCCTGCGTCGGCTTTTCTTGCCATGGCTAATGCGCTGAATCGACCTCTCCCTGTAGCGTTCATGACGATGGACCGTGGGGCTATCAGCCGAACTTACTCGCTGGCGTCAGCGACTCTTAGCTATAAATTCCCTCGCTTGGCTTCGCATCTATATGAGACGCTGCGGATGACCGAGGATGAGATTTGGGAGACGCTTTTCAGGTCACTCCTCACGAATGGGTTGGACCTGGAGCGTCTTAGCCGCGTGTGGGATTGCTGGGTGTTTGAAGGCGATCGTATTATGATTCGCGCGGCGGTTGCAGTGCTAGGGTGCCTGCAAGCGCAATTGTTCGGGTTCAACCAGCCAGACGACGCGAGCCGTCTTGCAGTGCGAAACATCCTTGCATGGGGTCCCCATGGCGTTGGAGGCAAACCCAAGGAGCGCCACAGTGCGCCGCCGTCTTCTCTGGCAGGTTTCGGAGGCGGCCAGCTGACCAATGTCGGGGTAGGTGATTACTGGGTACTCACTTCAGCTGGCGATGAAGATGGTTTTATGAATGAAGTGAGGGAGGCGGGTAAAGTGCATCCGCAGGCGACGTGATCCTTTTTTTCTGAATTCTTCTTACTTTTCTTTTCTTTTCTTTTTCTTTCGTGTGTTTTTGCTGTGATGCTTTTACCTTCGTTTCATTGAACATATTTTTCGGCCGGTGGCTCAGGTACAGCCTACCCAGGCAGTTTAATTGCGCTTTGTTGGACCTGGAGATTCCATCTGCTTCTGCAGGAGATGAAGATGGAAGTCTCCTGGGAAGTGGAAGCTAGATATTGTTAACACTGGTCCCAGGGATCTATTTAGTTACGTCTATGCTATACTGCAACAGTGTGACCCTCACGTTTTCTCTCTCTGCATTAACTACTAGTATTACTCTCCCTGTATTAATTACTTGTATTAGAGGTAGGATCGACTATAGTCTCGCTGTTTCGTTGATTGGGGCAACCTCAACCATCATCTTGCCAGTGTTGACGCCCTTGTACAGATCGACGAGACCCTGCGGCGCAGCTTCGAGGCCACCGTGGACGATATGCTCCTTGCGCTTGATCTTGCCCTGCGACAACCAGGCGCCCAAATCTTCCAAAGCCTGGGGATACCGCTTAGCATAGTCAAAGACGATGAATCCCTTCATGGTGACACGTTGCGACTAGTCTTAGTTAGCAAATGACATCAAAAAATAGAATAGAATAGAATAGAATAGGACGGGATAGGATAGGATAGGATAGGAAGGGGAAAATACAATAACAGTCATAAAACTGGCCGGCCCCTGCGGTCTAGCAACATTATACTGACTGATCGCACCGCAGATCACAAAGCGCGCATTCCTAGCGGCCCTGGCCAAACAAGCATCCAGAATGTCGCCGCCCGTATTATCAAAAAACACATCGATATACTCGGGCGTCGCCTCCTTCAACTTCGTCCGCCAGTCGGCATCCTTGTAATTAACCGCCGCATCAAACCCCATCTCCCGGACGAGAATCTCGCATTTCTCCGCGCTCCCGGCTAACCCAACCAGCCGCTTCGCACCGTAGATCTTCTTCGCGATCTGTCCGGCCACCATCCCCGTTGCCCCCGCGGCGCCGGAGACAACGACTGTTTCCCCGGCGCGCGGACGGCCGATGTCAACCATGCCGAAGTAGGCTGTTAGGCCGGTCAGGCCTAGGACGGACATTGCGTCTGTGGGGCGGCAGCCGCGGGGCACGGAGATCTTTTGGATTTCTGTTGGGGGGAGGATGGCGTATTCTTGCCAGCCTGTGTTGGCGAGGACCCAGTCGCCGATTTGGAGGGGTTCGTTAGTGTCGTTGGTGTTGTCGTTGGTGTTGCGGAGAGAGTCGTGCATGGCGATTATCTGGGCTATGCTTTGGCCGCGCATCACGGCGCCCAGCTCGACGGGGGCGATGTAGGAGCGTTTTGCGGTCAGCCACTGGCGCATTGCCGGGTCGAGAGAGAGATAGTGAGTTCGTACGAGGAGGGTGGAGGGAGGGAGCGAGGTGGGAGGAGGAGTGGTGGTTGTGGTGAGGGTGAAGGTGCCATTGCCGGCGAGGGAAGGGTTGATTGAGGGGGAGGGAGGGGAGGAGTAGATGATCTGGCGGTTCTGCATTATTCTTTTTCTATTTATCTCTTAAATTCACTTTGTTATTTCTCTTCTTTTGGTTGTTGAAGTTCTGGGAGAGGAGACAGATATAACAAGGGGGAGAGAGAGAGAGAGAAGCCGAGGCTCACATTCCTCGGCGGCGATGCTTCTTTTTGTCTTTTAATTTTATTTCTAATTATTTAATTTAGTTAACTAGTTCTTTTTAATCCTTTTATTACAAAGTCGTTAGTTAACTATCTAGGTACCTAGGTAGGTAGTTAGTTATTCTTCTCCTTCTACTAGTCATGACATTAAGACTCTAGACAGTGAGTTCATCCTACTCAGCTTCAGCTTCATCTCCCACTCATCTTATTCTCCATCTTATTCTCCATCTTACTCCATCTCATCTTACTCCATCCACAGCTCCATCTCAGCTCAGCTCGCCAAACTCAATCTTCCAGCCATCCCGCTCCAAAGCTCTACACATCAGTCAGTCATGTCTTCCGAGCGACCCGGCAGAGGGCTGTGTAGTGTGTAGTATCCACTCCATTTCTCACTTTGTTCGATTTTTCTCTTCTTCCTCTCATCATCGTCATCTTCTCTATCATCATCATCATCATCATCATCATCATCATCATCATTTATTATTATTCCTATCCCCCAGGGTTGCTGAGATGTCCCTCTGACCTGTGTCCTCTGTCCCTCGTCTCTCTTACCCCCCCCCCCCTCTCTCTCCCCCTCTATGGCTTCTGGTCCACGTCTTTGCTACTCCCTCTGAACAACCACCATGTCTAATCCCCCCTCTTCCATTGGCAATAATACTGTGCATCCAGATGGAGCTCCCGATGGTGCAGTCGCCACGACTGAGCCCTTGAGCTCCTCCGAAAGCGACGACCCGTCCCTCGTCCATCCTGTCGATGCCGCCCGCCGCCAGGACGAGGCTGACAGCATGGTCGGCGTCAGCATAGGTTACGTCCAGAGTCGCCTCAAGGCTCGCTCCACGCCGGCTGAGGAGAAGACCCTTCTGATGGAGCGCAATGGCAGCTACTTTGATGATCACGGTCTCTTTGCCTCCGAGCTCACCGCTGAGCCCGACACTCTAGCGGAGGACAAGCCGAGCCCGCCTACGGCTGATGCCCGACCGTCGTCGTCACTGCCACTGCCACTACCACTGCCACAACAATCTAGTCCTCAGCAACAGGCCGCCAAAGATTCCACTCCTGCTGCTTCGGGTAGTCGCTCAAGCTTCACGCGTTCGATCCTGAGAACGGGCTTGCCTCTCCGCCCGCGCGCTTGGTCTGGGGACAGCAATACTAGTAGCGCCCGCAGCTTCAAGAAGTTCTTTCCCGATCTAGGCTCCTTGGCTAAACGGTCTTCACTCCATTTCCTCCCCGGTAGCGGCTCCTCGTCCTCGCAACATCGATCGCGCAGCTTGACTTGGAAATCAACCTCGTCGCAGCTCAATCTGGACCAGGATGTCGCTTCCTCTTCGTCCCGATCCCCGCGACAGTCCATTTCCAGCCCAGACTCTTCCGCCTCCAACACTGCCCTGGCTGCCGCGGAAGAACCCATCGGCGATCTGCGTCCGCTCGAACCACCTTCTGCCACCACTCCCGGCAAGTATTCTTTCTCGCGCCGCCCCAGCGGAACCCCCTCGGGCTCAAACCCCGCTTTGCGGCGCTCATCCTCGGACCAGTCCCTGTATCTGCGAGCATCGTCCACCGCATCGTCGCTCGAACATCGCCCGCAGTATGAACATGTTCATTCCCAAACCAACAGTCGCTTTAAGGCTATCAAGGACAGCCTGCAGGACTCTAGCAGCCGTCTCTTGAGCAAGCCCACGCTGCATTTCCAAGATTTCCGTAGTGAGTGGGGGTACAAGCAGTTTCTCATGGACACCACCAATCGCAGATCTCAGAGTCAGGCTACTACTACTACTACTACTACTACCACCACCACTGACGAGTCCCTACCGTCCGTAGCTACAGCGCACCAACCGCCTTCCCTGGATGTAGAGCAGCGCATGCAGCACGACCAGCCCTCGTCTGCGCTACCGTGGACCCGGCCACCGCGTGCTTCCTCGAGCACGGCCTCCAACTACCCTATTCTCACAGAAGCGCTCGGCGAAATGACAGGTGACGTGGTGGTTATGGGTGGCTATCGAGGCTCCATTCTGCGCTCTGCAAAGCCGCCCCAGCGCCAGCTGTGGGTGCCGATGAAGGTCGGGCTGAATCTTCGCAAGGTGGACCTCGAAGTCGGACTAACCCGTGAAGATGAGGAGCACATGGAGGAGACAATCATCCCCTCTGGGGTATTGTCGCATATTGGGCCCGTTGACATCTGCCGCCGGCTGCTTAAGCGCTTGCAAAAGTGCGACAATGCTGTTCGGGGCGACCTTCGCGTCTGGAACTACGGCTACGACTGGCGTCTTAGCCCAGATCTCCTATCACAACGTCTCATTCGGTACCTCGAGGGTCTTCCGTGCAACGCAGCCGATGTGGCCCCGAACAAGCGAGGCGCGTATGTCATCGCCCACAGTCTAGGCGGGTTGATCACCCGCCACGCAGTGAACCAACGACCAGATCTCTTCGCCGGAGTTCTCTACGCCGGCGTACCGCAACACTGCGTCAACATCTTGGGTCCTCTCCGTAACGGTGATGACGTGCTTCTCAGCTCGCGAGTGCTTACGGCCCAGGTTAACTTCACCTTCCGTACCAGCTTTGTCCTGTTACCCGAGGAAGGCCACTGCTTTATCGACAAACGTACCAAGGAGGAATACCGCGTGGATTTCTTTAACCCCAAAACCTGGGACGAGTACCGCCTGTCGCCCTGCATCAACCCACCCCTCCCAGCGGCCTCATCCCGCGGCCTTATCAAAGACAACCTTCCCCTCCTTGGCAAACGTTTCTCTGCTGTACTAAGCAGCAAAGAGAGCCTTCCAACAGACGACAACAACAACAACCCAGATGCAACAAGCGCCACCCCGGCACCGTCAACGACAACTACCACTACAACTGGAGGAGGAGATGACTCGCCCGCCAAACCGTCAGCCGCTGAGATGGCGGCCGAAGGCATCGTGGGCCCCCCCTCAACCCTCCGAGGCTCCACTGCAACTAACCCCTTCTGCTACAACACCCCTTGGTCCTTATCCTCCATCACCACTGCCGCCCAAACCTGTACAATCCCCCGCAACGAAGCAACAGCCTACTTAGAGCGCACCCTAGACGAAGTCCTCCACTTCAAGCAAGACCTCGCCTACAAACCTGCCCACCAATCCCTAAACCGCTACCCGCCCTTTGCAGTACTCTACAGCAAATCCGTCCCGACAGTCTACGGCGCCCGCGTTGCCTCCCGCGACGCCATAAAGTACTCAGACGCTTACGATGACCTTGCCTTTGCTGCCGGCGACGGCGTCTGTCTCGCCTCTGCGGCGATGTTGCCACCCGGATACCGTATTATCAAGGATGGCCTCGTGAAGACGGACCGTGGCCATGTAGGGCTCTTGGGTGACCTCGAGGGGGTGGGGCAGTGTCTACGGGCGTTGGTGCGTGGGCGTCGCGAAGGTGTTGGGGTTGGTGTTATATCTCCTGAGTGAACTTTCCCCTCTCCCCATCTAACCCCTTCTTTTTTTTTTCTCTCTCTTTCATGTTTCTATGAATGAAGGCTTTGATATTGATACCCTGCTTTGTTTATATTCCACCCTTTTCCTTCTTCCCCTTGCATTCGAAATATATCCCCCCTGAATGACCTGAATGACATGAATGATGATAGACTCAAGTGCATAGATATATGTATATAAAAGCTGCTACTAGCGTCTATAAAATAGTTACCAAGAAAAATCTCATATCTTGTCTCTATTATCTTTTTTCTTTTCCTTTTTCGCAATCCCTCTATCCTATACCAAAAGAATTCCTACCACCATCCCAATCAAGAGCAAAAAAACTATACATAGAGATATATATGTATATGTATGTATAAAATAATCACGCCTCAAAAAAACCCAAACAAACAAAAAAAGAAAAAAAATCCAAAAATCCAAAAAAAGTACCTAGGCAGAGAAAGAATGGAGGAAATATCTAATCTGTCCTTGAATTGGCAATATTCAAAACTAGAATATCCGTCGCCCCAACCTTGGTCAATTCATCCATCACCGTTGCAATCTTCTTCTTCTCTACCATCGAGCTAACAGCCACCCAGCCATCTTCTTCGAGCGCCGTCACTGTGGGGGCACGCTTGCCTGGGGTGATACCGCAGGCGATGGCGAGGCTATCGCGGGGGATGTTGTATTGGCAGAGGACGAATTTTTGGGCGGCTGGTTGGTGTTAGTATATAAGATTTACATGATATATATATATATATATATATATAGAAGGGGGGGGGGGGGGGGGGGGGGGGAAGAAAAAAAAAAAAATAAAAACAAAAAAACCCAAAAAAAAAAAAAAAACAAACCCATTATGAGATTTGTGCGAATTAACCCGGAAAAAAAAACTAGACACAACGGTAACAAGGCCCTTAGAGCCCCCGGCGATCAAAGAAACACCGGAAAAAAAAAAAAAAAAACCCACCCAACACAATGGAAATTTAAAATAAAAAAAAAAA
>JAPDEN010000058.1:0-43978 GCA_027569145.1 Aspergillus funiculosus
AAATTAGTGACAAAAAACATATAAACCCAAAAAAATCTGCTTGAATTAGGTACACCAATAATTTTAAATAGCTTGTCCGTGTCGGCCGGGACCAAGCCATTTTTTTAACATTTTTTCACCCAATGTTTTATCTTCACTCTTTTTTGTTTGCCATGGTTTTCTCATTTAACTATCTCACACCACCCCCCCCCCCCCCCCCCCCCCCCCCTGGAATCTCTATCAGGTCCAGACCCATGTTATTGAAATGCACCTAGCAGGGACTATTTCCAGTTTATTTCGGGAACTTGGTGATAGTGTGTGGTCGACAGAAACGCCTCCCCCCCCCTCCGGTTGACAGGAGTTCCTAAGAGGATACTCACTTCGTCTCGCTCTTCTCCACTAGAGCTTCTCTGTCGAACTCTTCGTCCACTCATCTGCAGTGCCTGAATCAAGAAGCCTATCGGAAGCTGGGGGGCTGGAAAGTTGGGAAACTGCTAGGACCTCCTGCATGATCCATGCTGGGGCCCTGCAGGCTCTCTTTTTGTGTTCTCTCCCCTCGATACCGAGAGCAAATACAGTTCGATGGAGCGCCATTGGCGACTCAGACAACTCAAACAACGGGGGAGAAGGGGGAGAAGAGGTTCCACTGCCGTGCAATTCCAAATGTGGCTGTAAATGGTGCATCATTGCATGTCCAGAGGCAAATTGCCATCCATTTCGGGCCAGGCTGTTCCCCCAGATGCACACTCGACTCGTCGTACAGGCATTAAATCTCGAGAGTTCAGACCTTCAGAGCTTGAGGTTCTTTGTTGTTGAGGATCGTCGGTCGTTGCAGACGCTATTGATCGTGGCGTCCTGTCGATCCCGAGATTGGCTGCGCAGACAAACAGCAAGCGTTCTCCCGATTTCTTGGGTTTTTGAGACTCATCGAGTTCGTCGACAACTTCATTATTGGGTATTATGATCGGTAATTGCAATGTGATGCTTGCTCGCAGCCTGCAGGATGGCTCCTTTTTCCTCCCTCGTGTAGCCGCCCCTGACTCCTGCGTCCTAGAGAGATTTTGCTGTCGGAAAGGACGATATTGATGATTATTGTTGTTATTATTATTATTATTGTTATTATGGTTCGCAGGGCTAGTAGACATGTATTAGCCTGTAGGAGTGGGTGGTTCCTGCAGCAAGTCCTCCAGATCTCCTCCTTTTTCCTTCGTTCAGCCGTACTGAGTACTAGATTCAAGTCGAGCTTCACATGTTGGCTCTAATGCACAGAGTACGGAGTAGTAGAGTCCTGTTTCCACCAAGAGTCGTCTAGCTTACGGAGGATGAGATACGGCGGAGGTCATCACGAACGATGATGGTTTTTCTCTTGCATCTTCACGGAATATTCAGCGGAGGAAGCAGGCTTTCGCTTGTGAGGAAAGTTTCCCCAGTACCTTGGTCCATCGCCGTTGGGCTGGGAGAAATCCCGGCATTGGGGATGGTTGTAGTCCTCCACGGTTCCCATCGGCCACATTGGGATCACGCAGAGTTCATGATCACCACAGCCGGTGCATTTCTTCCATGTGGTCCAGGCCAGATAGTCCATCAGACCCTTGATCCGTTGGATGGCTGTGGAATAGTCCGTCTGATGCATTGCATCCAGGAGGGTCGTGCAGATGCTATGCGAGACCGAGAGCACCGCGTCTCCCCCGAAGGTCGTGACTGGAGCTAGAGCTGGAGCTGGAGCTGATCGTTTGATGATGAACTGCATTGAGCACCGCTCCGCTTCGGCAGAGATGTTGCGCACCTGGTAGTCGATAAAAGGAGTCAACAAGCCCCCAATTTCCTCCTGCAGCTGCTCCAGCGCCGAAACCTGGCCAGACGCCAGGTACCGCAACCTTGCAGCATAGCGCTCCACTACCATGTCCGCCACAGCCTGCCAGTCGGTCGAGCGTGCGCTGGGATCGTGATTCCGGATCAGGAAATCCAGGTCCTGCCGGATAGGATCTAGTTTGCCAGCAGAGAGATGCACCAGTCGAGGCAAGGCATTGGGAGAATAATCATAATAAGTTTCAGTCTCATCATCACCATCATGCACTCCAGTCCCGAACAAGTCTAAGCCGTACTCGTACGCAGTTACAAAATGGTCGTAATTCAGTATCACTCTGTGACCTCCAATTCCCCAATAGCGAGATGCCACTGCAGGTAACCAGCTATCCCGGGGGCCATTATCACCCTTTCCCTTTCCCTTACCCGGTCGCGGCCTGTCGCTACTCGGCCGAGCAGCAGTCACTCGAAGCTCGTCCAGATCCCGAGCAAAATCACAGAGAATCACCTCAAACCCAGCCTCCATACGGAGTAGTCCATCCAGCCGGTCGTCCCAGCGCTCCTGTACCATACGGCAGAAGAGCTTCGCCCGCTCCCGCTCATCCATAAATTCCCCATCATTGCCTAGCTGGTCGCGAAAGAGAATACGGTCCTCAGCGTCCAGGGTGCCGTTGGGTGTTTTCCCGGCGGACATGCCATCGACGTACAATAGTCGTAGGTCCTTGGCAGCAGCAAAGGTATGTAGCCATCCGTAGTTGCTATCCCGGTCCATTGGGGGAGCCAATACTTGCTGAGGGCGCGATCGCAACTCCTCCTCCTCCTCCTTCTTCTTCTTCTTCTTCTTCTCATTATTATCATCGCCAGGAGGAGGCGGACCCTTTGGCCGACTACGAGCAAAGACCAAAGCATGCTCAGGTTCAAAGGCCAGCCACTCGGGGCCCTTGACGGGATCCGACTGAGACGAACCATGGTACAGCTGAGTTCCTTCGGGGACAGTAGCCAGGAAAAAGGACATGCCATTATGGTTCAACGAGGATCCCCACTGACGCATGGACGAGTGGATGGCGTTGAAGATATGGTTTGCATTTGGAGGGAGCTGCTGCTGGTGATAGGAGGCTGCGACGGCAACGAGAGCTGCCAGGGAACAGAGTCGGAGATTGAACCGTTGACTCATGATGAGACAGTCAGTCAAGGCAAGGGACAGAGACGAGGATGGCGATGATGATGATGATGATAATAAAACCAAGGGCCGAACTCGGAGCTCCTGATGAGGTCCATCGTGTCTCCTTATTTATATTTCTTTGCATTGTATGCGTGAGTGGGGAAAGCCAGCAAGCCGCGTCATCGGAAGGATTGTCTAGGCGATTTTAGTCGAAGAACGGAGTCAACGGATTTTTATCAGATCAGGAGCTCACTTGGGTATCCAACGACGTTCTGTATGTGTTGGTTGTTGTTGTTGTTGTGATGGTTGTAGTGGTTGTAGTGGTTGTGATTGTGGTGGTGTGAAAGATGGAGAAATCCTCGCCAGCACGACTTCTCTCCTCCTCCTCCTCTTCCTCCATCACTACTATCTATAACAACAACATCAACAACAATAGTGTAATAATATAATAAATAATAAATATGCCTCGCTCTCTCCTCCTCACCCTCGACGCCTTCGGAACCCTCTTCCACCCTCGCCAACCCATCGCATCCCAATACGCCTCCGCCGCCGCCACCTTCAACATCCCCATCTCCCCCGAACTCCTCCAACCAGCCTTCAAAGCCTCCTTCAAATCCCACTCGCTCTCCCATCCAAACTACGGCCGTGACCAAGTCCTCCGTGGTGAATACCCAGGCCCCCGACAATGGTGGACGGACGTGATCCGCGACAGTTTCTCGCGAGCCCTTGCGTCAAACACCACCACCACCACCACCAGCAGTAGGAGCAGCAGGAGCAGTAGGACACTCCCCGACGCCCTCATCCAAGACCTCCTCGACCGCTTCGCCAGTAAAAGGGGGTACGCGCTCTACGATGACGTATCACCTTTTTTCGCGCGTCTACGAGCCCGGAAACGGCCTGGGGCGAGACTAGGTGTTTTTGATCGCGTTGTTGTCGGGGTTATCTCGAACTCCGATGATCGGGTCCCTGCTGTTCTGGAGTCGTTGGGTGTTTCGGTTGGTGATGCTCGGGGTGGAGGGGGAGGGGGATGTCTGGCTGGTGGGTTTGAAGAGGAGAGGAGGAGGAGGAGGAGGGAGAGTCTACAAGTGGAGAAGGAGGAGGAGGAGACGGTACTGCGAGATGTCGACCTCGTCGTTACTAGTTACCAGGCTGGAGCGGAGAAACCGGGTGCTCTCATCTTTGAGGAGGCGAGACGCCAGGCACAGCGGTTGTTTGATGGTAGTGACGGCGGTGATGCAGACTGGACCTGTGTGCATGTTGGGGATGATTATAGGAAGGACTATTGCGGCGCTGTTGATGCTGGGTGGAAGGCGTATCTCCTGCCTCGAGATACCAGAGTAGCTGGAGAGGTAGCTGGAGAGGCTCTAGAGCGCGAGCTGGCGACGATTCGGTCGCTGTTGGATCTGATTCCAGAGCTGGAGGCGTACAAATAGAAGCCGACAATATCAAGCGGATGTAGATGTAAAAGTAAAAACCCCTTGGGATGAATTCATTAACTACCTAGTAGCGCCGTGATAACCAGAGGTATTGTTTAAATCTCCCCATTAACCAGTCAATCAATCCGCTAACTACCTAATCCCACTGGCCTGTTCCTCCCAAAGCTCCCAGTCGGCTGCCTGCATGCTTGTTCAACAACGCCGTGATGTTCGAGCTGCGGTTGCGATGCTGTGTCCGTAGCTGCTTCTCTCGCTCTCGTTCGCGCGCTGCAGTGTAGTAGTTTACAGCTCCCTTCTTGGTCACTGATACCCCAGTGCCCTTGGACACACCTCGCGAGGAATCGGACGACGACGACGTCGTCGTCGTGCTGGACGAGGAGCTCGTCGTGGACTTTCGCAGCATAGGCGGCGGCCGGAACCCAACCAGGCCTGTCTTGTCGCCTCCAGAGCCCGCATGGAAGGCAAATCGGGTGTTGTTGGAGGAGGCTGATGTGGCAGAATTCGACGACGCTTGTCGTAACAAGGCTAGTCGGTCCACCACTGGTCCTCGTGTGCGCCGTGGATTCATGGGAGCTGCTGATCCTTCGCGGTGCCGGCTGGTCACCGACGGCTCGTCAATCCCATCATCATCATCGGCCTGCTGCTGCTGCTGCTGCTCCTCTTCGTCGTCTTCTATTGAAGCGTCCTCGTGGAACGAGTCGTACTCGTGCCGTTCAGTCAGGAAGGAGACTGTTTCACGGATCTCAGCCAGAGTCGCTGGTTTCTTCGACATAGCACTGGCAGGCTTGCGACGGAGATGAGGTGGAGGTCGGTTGTTGGCATCCTCAGCCGCTGGTTCAAGAGGTCGCTTTCGCTTGTTGCTTTCCCCCGTGACTGCAGCATTTGGCTCTGTCTCGGGGCCTCCATCTTGCGATGAGGGGCCATCTTGGGTATTAGACTCCTGCTCGTAGCCCAGAAAGTCGAAGCCAAAATCATCCGAGTCCTCGCGGTCTTCAATAGCCCTGAAGAAAGCTGCCTTCTTGGGATTCTCGGCGATCTCTCCTACCTTTCCATCAGCGAGCAGGGCGTTCCGCATCCGGGCAAACTCTCTCTGTTTCTCTCGTCGACGTGCTAGCAGTTCATCATCCGAATCATCCAGGTCAAACTCGTCCTCTGCGCCTCGGCGTCGACGAAGTGCACCGGTCGTGATATCCTTGAGCAGTTTGGCGACATCCTTCTCGTCTGCATTCCTCTGATGGAGCCTATATACGCCATGTTAGCAAGAAAAAGAACAAATCTAGGAATCCAAGGGTTGTCCATGCACATACGCATTCAGAGCTGCTAGCTGCTTCGCGTCGACTCTTTCCCCGCTATTATCGTTGATCATTTCTCTGTCATATGCGTCTTCTTCATCACTAGCTTCGTCGTCGCTAGCTCCTCCAAGACCAGCATATTCGTCGTCTGATTCTTCGGCTGCCTCTTCCACCACGTCCCTTGCCTTGCTCTTCTTTCGATCAAAGTCGTCACCGACGATCTTTTTGGCCTTCTTGGCAGACTTTTTCATAACATCAAATGCAGTGGCTTCAATCTCGAACCCACTTTCTTCCTGCTCTTCGATGACAGAAAGGTCAGTCTTGCCACGTCTTAGATTCTTCAACTTCCGTGTCGCAATAGGTGACTTGTTGTAATCCACAATCACAGTCTCTATAGTTGATGTCGGAGTTCCTAGGAATCTCTTGGTAGGATCGAAAGGCGACAGCACGAACCCGGCGTCTTGTGTGGGATCTGGAATTTGAGATAGTTCAGACATGCCTCGAGGAGCAGGAGACTCTGAAATCCGAACCTCCCGCTGTGAGTATACAGTTAAAATATCAGTTGACCCAGCGCGCTGCTCCTGACTGTCCTTGATTATTAACTGAGAATCCGCCTCGTACTGTACGTCCATAATCATCGGGTCCGGCAGCGATTGAGGAATTGTCGAGCTGCCCTGCTGGCTCATATCTTGGCTTCCAGCTAATGTGCCTGCGAAGGCTTGTGTTAGGCTCATTGTATTGTCTTTAGACGCATGCACTGGTATAACTGGCCGCTCCACCGAGCCTAGGAAAGGGTTAATAGGTTTTGCAGGAGTCTTTGCTTCCTGTTCTTCATCTTCGTCATCGCTTATGACTCGGGTAGCTCGTTTTCGTCTTTGGGTGAGCATATTCGCTTCTAGTAATGGTGCGACCGTCTGCTCATCTTCGGATTCAGCGTCTTCCTCGGCTTCAGACTCAAATAAGCTCTGATCTCCTTTTGTTTTCGCTGGTCCATCGTCATCATTTTCTTCTTCTGACTCCTCTTCATCTTCCTCTTCTTCAATTTCATCGCCATCCCCTTCTTCAGAGCCAGAATATTCAAAGTCGCTGTCGTCATCATCGTCATCCTGGTCTCCTCCTTGGTCTCGTTTTGAGGCCTCGCGTTCCCTCTTAGCAATCTCTTCACCTTCCTGTCGAGCTTTCTCCACAAGATTCTCAATTTCATCTTCTAGGGCAGCGCGTTCGGCAGCAGTCTCCACGACTATACCCCGAGCTCTGAGCTGTTCGATTCTCTCCTTTCGCTCCTGGGCAGCTTGTTGTTTGGCCTGGTATAGTAGACTTGCCGATAGTTCGGCCGAGTTCATTGTAGATTTGCGGGAAGGTGACGTTAATTGTGCCAATGCCTTTAGTCTGAACATAGAGACGGGCTCCTGGACGTTCCTTGCTGGGAGGTTCTCGAATGCTGCAATACGTCGGCATTTCGCAGGAGACGTAACGATTTCTAGGTCACTGTCTGAATCATCTTTCTGGTGCTGAGCGACCTGCTGTCGGGAAAGCCGAACACGAACGGGGGCCGTTCTCAAAGGCATCTTTCCTTTCTTGCCCGTAGAAATTTCCACATCGTCGTTAGCCACTTCTTCTTGCATGGCTCTAACAGTGAGTTTCCGGAATTCCTGGTCCTCTCCGGCCACAATCTGCTCAACAGTTGGAAAGTCCATGATTACTTCTTCGGGGTTATTATCGGCAACATCAGTCGGCGGCTTCAGAGCTGGTCCCAGAATAGGCGATGTATGCGGAGTTTCTTTGGTCTTTTGCGCTTCAGCATCTGAAGAATGCTGCGAGTCGGCTGTCGTAGAGGAATTTTCCGCTGACTGTTCCGGCACAGGGGGTTCCGCGGGCTGCATGAAGTTGAATCTCGCAAAGAAGCTCTCCTTGGTGATCTTCTTCTTCGTCTGCGCCTTGTGCGCCAATTGCATATTCCTGCTCATCCGCTGTGTTTCGCGATTCATATCCTCGAGGGCCTTCTTGCTCGCTTTTCGAGCGGGACGCACTTGCTGCGTGAGCCTCCGGCCCGAGGCGCCATCATCACTCTCATCATCGCCAGCGATATCAGAGCTAAACTGTTCTCTCTGCTTCGCTTTTGCTGCCTTCTTCTCCGCCTCGGCCCTCTCCTTTTCCTCACGCTCTTTGCGTTTCTGAGCAACAAGCGCAAGAAAACGGCTATTCCGCTTCGGCATCACCTCTTCGTCTCGCTCTTCACCTCCATCTTCACCATCCCCCTGCTCCCGCGCAGGCGAAGACATGAACAAAGGCGAAAACGAACGTGCCCGGGACCGAGACGCAGATCGAGACCGAGATCGAGGACGCTCTAATCCCCCTTCCAAATCAACATCCATCCCCGTCACCTTCTGAATTCTCCGTCTCGGTCCAGCCGCCGGGAGATCATCATCAGACGAAACCACCCCACCATCCGAAGAGCGACGCTCCTCTTCCATCCGCAGCGTCTTAGACACCCGCTCAAACGCAGTTTCCGCAGGACGATCCGTTTCAGGCGTATCTTGATTCTGGCCCTGTAACCGCGCAGCCATACGGCCTCTAGGCATGACAATGTCGTCGTCGTCGTCATCCTCATTTGAACCTGAATCTGAATCTGAATCCAGGGTTAACGCGCGTGTCGCTGTTAGATTCTTCTTTAGCGTTTCGATGAGATTCGCGCTGGGTCTGTGGTTGTTCGATGTGGCATTATCTGAATCTGAGTCGCTGTCGAAGGCTGCTAGCATAGCCTTGATTTTCCTCCCTGGGGTGAGCACCTCCGGCGAGGGGACCGCAGAGACGGAGCGTGTCGTCCGCGGCGTGGAGGGGGATGACATGGTGAATGAAAAAAAAAATCGTGAAATCGTAGAGTAGAGGTATCAGATGGGTAGATATTAGGGGGCAAGAATAAGACAGGACATTTCTACAGGGGCAATTGTAGGTAGTAAACAGTGCAGGTGGTGAAAAGTGAGCTGCGAATTCCAGGGCGGGAGAATCCGCGACTCACGAGACGAACGACGCGCCGCCGCGACACCGCGTCGCTATCGCACGTGACTGGCGAGATGAGTTCTTATCGAGTTTCGCCTCAGGCACCGAGACATGTACTTGCGTAGAGGCAGAGAGGAAAGTAAGACTGTCTGGAAAGTGCAGTGGTAGCCAAGTAGTAAAATTGTTCGATAATACAGGTCGTGGGCACGAGGCTAGAAACGCCAAAGAAACGCCATCCCCCATGAGAATTACAGGAAAAGATCCACTGTTGCGCCAGATGCTACGTACACCATGGAGGAAATGCCTGGCTCTAGTGAGGAAAGCAGCCATCGCTGAGAAAGCCCCGAAGTCAAAAACAGGGCCAGAAAGATGCTTTTGCGATGTTAAAAAAAAAGAAGGAGAAGAAGAAGAAGATGGTGAAGAAGATAATTATGATAGTTTCGCAAACTAGATCCTGTCCATGTTTTGGGAAATTTTAAATTTCAATGTCAATATCCAAGTCCAAGGCTGCGATGTTCTCGTCGTCCATATTGCGATGGCGGATTGTCGTGATGCCTCCCTTGAATTGTTTCTTCTGTGAATTAGACGGAGTGCCGTTTCTGTCAGGGGTGTTCGATTTCGAGGGCGTGCCTGAGCCAGGAGTTGCGCCACGGCTTCCGGCATTGTCGTCTTTGGGCGTCGCTCCATTGACGTCGTAGTGGGTTCTTGCTTGGGTTCTGACACGCAAGAATGGATTGAGTGTGGCCTCGCCACGAGCAACAGCGGCAGCGGCTTTGCGGCTTGCCTTTCGCTCTTCCAATTGGGCACGGCGCACATTTTCGTAGTTGAGTTTCTGGTTTCGCAGGTTCAGCTGAAGAAGGCGCTCGTGCTCGGAGACTTTATCGGGGCGAGGCTTGGAGATACTAGTACCAAAGGCAAGTTTCGAGGTGGTTTTGTTCGCAAGTTCGGCCTGCAACCTCTCAACCTCTGCATCGTCGCCGATCTCCTTAGCCAACTTCAATTGCTTTTCGAGCTCAACGCGTTTGAAGATGACGGCCTTGCTGTCAAAAGAACCTTGTTTGCGGAGTTTTTCGTTCAATTCTTCGTTGGTAAACTTGTGATTCAGTAGACGGTTGATGTCTGTTACTTTGCTGGCGACCTGGGACTTTGTGGCCATTTTGCAATCTTCAACAGCCATAGTTTGGCGATACCGATTGAATTCAGTCTATAATTTTAGTTAGCCAGAGGACGCTAGCTCGAGATAAAGATAGAACGGCAGGCACAGACCTCAGTGAAAGGGGAATCGGAGCAAGCAATGAAAGGAAATTCGCGTTCTGATTTGCCATGGGCAAGGACAGCATATTGGTTTGTCACGAACGAACGACCATTTGCTCCCTCCAAAGCGTATGGTTTTCCCTCAGAGAATCCTGGAGGAGTCAGCGCGGCTCAGGTTCTGAAACAGCAATAAAAATAAGGCAGAATATAAAATACTTACGCTTGATCAAGCAAAGTCGGTACTCGTTGATACCCGTGTCTCTGTTGGGTCCAATATTTACACGAGCATAGCATCCAGAAATAGAATTTTCGAACCCAGGATAGAAGCAAACCTGTGCAAAGTTGGTCCTGCCCACACGAGTTCGCTGGATATCACGTAGCTCGGCTGGGGGGTCATCCTTTGGAGGCGATGGCGAACGCTCGCGGTCATCCCATTCAACTTCGCTATCCCCTTCTGCATCCTCTTCGGAGACCCTGGAGCGGGATTTCTGGTCCCTGGCTGCCCCCTCCCGGCGACGGAGCTCGTCACGTTTGCCCTTTTGTTCTCGCTGTCGCTTGTATGCCTCTATGGCCTCCGAGGTCTCTCCCACCTTGCGACCGCCGAGCGTAGTCTTCTGCCGCGAGCTCTTGCGGTTTCCTTCATCCAGATTTGCGGCACTAGCCTTGCGCTTGTTTTTCTTTGCTTTGCGGGCCTCCTCTCGTTCGCGGGATGCCAAAAGGCGGCGAAGAGCGAGGTCCTGGTTGTGACGGTCTACCTCCTGCGCACGCTCGGAGAGGATCTGTTCTCTCTGAATTTCGGGCAGCGCCATGATTTCCTGCTTGTCTTGCGCGGAACGGTAGAGTTTCTCGTAAGGGAAGATCGGGCCATCATCTTCAGCCTCTGCGGCTGAGCCCTCGGAATCCGATGCTGCTTCTGATTCAGACATGCTGGCAGAGTCGAGAGAGTCGTGAGCGGATCTAGAGTTCGCCAGGGGGGGTCTCGTCAGCACAACCTAAATACAAAAAAAAACAGTGGGAAAGCCTGAACGATTAATTGACAGAATTAAGACATACATCTCTCCATCTTCTTCATCGTCGTCATCCCTCCGTGACTTACGACCACGGCGAACCGGTTTCGCAATCCCCTTTCGAGCCATGGTCGATGATGGTTCAGGCGAACGAGGCGACGTTGAGGGAGCTGGAGATGCAGAAGGCTGCTTGCGGGGTGGAGAGGAGGTTTCCTCATCTGAAGCATCGTCACCCGCCAACGCGAGCAACTCGGCATCAAGGTCATCCGCCATGGTGAATTGCTGGCCGGGGGGTGCGGCCTAAAATTTCAGGTATTCTGTGACTGAAACAGGCACAAGTCGAAGGGCGCAAAACGTCCTCAAATGAACGGTGACCACCAACGTCACGTAGCTAAATCGTCTGATGGAGGACGAAAATATAGTAGTAAGGAACGAAAACCCCTGAGCAGCTATGACAATGAATGAAAAGGGTGGTCGGTGGCGAACCCGTAACACAACTTGGGGGGGCGAGAATAATGTGGACGTATATAACCAATGTCTATAGATGAGCCGGACAGAGAGCGTAGAAGTAGTAGAATAATTCGCGCAACACAGAGAGGGAGAGAGAAGAGTGATAGAGATGGGGGTGGCGGGTTTGACGAACTTGAAGTGAAGTTGAGTCCGAAAGTGACGGCCAGAATTCGCGCTTGGGGAGAGAAAAGCAGCGATTGGCCGCACGGACTGCGCGCCTCGAATTAAATGACGTCCAGCTGCCTCGGTGCCTCAGGCAGCACTGGACTCGGCGCGTCCGTTCACTAAGAATCGGACCACTTCGGCCTCGCTTTTTGCTGTGGTTTCATTTCATGGGGGGTTTATTCGGCGCATCCTCGAGCCCAATTCAAGTCTACAAACATGATGAATTCGTCGCTTGTGCTGCAGAGGTGTCGTCCGGCTTCTACTCGGACTGTCGCCCCCTTGTTGCTAGATTTTCTTGCCCCGTCCACCCTCCACCACCACCGCCAGCACTACTACCATACATCCCCATCCCGTCAGGCCTCCGAAATCGTGTCAACCTCCAATCCCAGGCCAAAATATGTTCTCAGCCAGAAACAACGCCAGTTTCTGGACAGCGCTCTGCGGGTTAACCAAGCAGGCGAGCTTGCAGCAACACTAATCTACGCCGCACAAACACCCCAGGTCGTGCGTTCCCACCCGCAGCTACGACCGCTGATGAAGCACATGTACGACCAGGAAGTCGGTCATTTCTCTACCTTCAACCAGCTTATAGCAAAGCATCGAGTGCGACCAACGGCCATGTATCCGATCTGGGAGGTTGCCGCGACGTTCCTGGGCTGGTCGACGGGCGTCATGGGACGGGAGGCGGCGATGGCTTGCACAGAAGCAGTGGAGACGGAAATCGGCACTCACTATAACGAGCAGATCCGGGAGATCTTGTCGTGGGAGGCTGATGCGAAAAGTCGGGGGGAGGAGCTGGATGATGAGCTGAGAGAGATGCTGGTGACTTTACGGAGGATCCGTGATGAAGAACTCGAGCATTTGGATCATGCGGTGGAGAATGACTCCAAAGAGGCGCAGCCGTATGACCCGTTGGTTAATGTCATCCGTCTGGGATGCCGGACGGCCATCAAAATCAGCGAAAGGGTATGAGTCTGGGTGTATACGGAGTATGAGGAGACTTTATGGAGACCTAGTGACTTTGTATAATACGCATATTTTTGATATATGTACTATATCTACGTAATTGGATACTGTCAATTTGATGGATTCTTCTTTTACATTTACGACTACATTCAATACCCACAATATATATTTACGTGTATGTATATATATATAGAAATTTATATAGTTATATGTAGGTAGGAGAGAGATCTATTATTCTATAACCTGGGTATCGTAACAACTGGCATCAACGCTTAATTCTCCTCCTTCTTCTCCAAATTCTCCAAGAAATTCTTCGAGAACCGCACCACCTGCTGGTAAACCTCCTCGAAGCCATTAGCACCTCCATAGTAAGGATCCTGCACCACCTCCCCACCGCCAACACGGCTATGCAAGGCACCCCCAGGTCCATAGTCCCCAAACAGCCGCACCTCAGCAACCTTTGCACCAGCCTCCGCCCTGGCAGCTAGCGAGGCCGCCGTCGCTGCCCGGGTCCCCTGAGAGCCACGAGAGGCACGACCACCACCAGCAGACTTATCCAGGGAGGCAACAATAGACGCACGCAAGTTCAGCAAGTCCTCCAGATTATACTTGTCCATTGCGAGGAGGTAGTCGAAATCGAGAAAGTCCTCCCTGGTGACTTTTCGGGCGGCGTGCTCGTAGTCCCGGATGCCGTGGCGACGGAGGGTGCTCATTGTGCGGGAGTCTGGGGGCTCGAGGGAATGGTAGGCGCCTGTGCCGGCGGAGTCGATATTATTGATTAGGGGATGGGTAGCAGCGAGGTTTCGGAATACGCCTTCTGCCATTGTAGAGCGGCCTTTTTGCGGTTAGTTTTGCTGGTGACGGACTCGGAGGGGAGGGGAAGAGGACGCACAGATATTGCCGAGACAGACGAACAGGACGTTTACCCGGCCATTTGAGGGGTTCTCAGAGGCCATTTTGTGAAATGGATATTTTTTTTTCAAAGGTGAGTGCACCTAAGATAAGAAACCCCCAGCTTTGAAGTATACCAAAGTAGGACTTTAGGTGAAGTGGCGGGGTTGAAGATTCGATTCTTTATCGATAGCGACTGGTCCGTGCGGGTTCCTGAGGCAGCAATCGCACTCCAAGTCACCAAGCTGGTTACCAGGCGTATTGACCAATTCCACTCTGAAAGATAAACCATGGTTCCTCTCATTATTCGACTGCGTTACTCAGAGTGTATTAGAGAACATTAGCAGTGAGAAGTGGGGAGGCTGGTAGGCATGCCAGTGTATTATGTGATCAGAGAAATAGTATACTCCGAAGCTGTGAATTATTTCGCCTGAGAACTAACAGAACAATGGATCTTCTTAGACCAAGACAATCTGGCCATGTAGACAGCAAGCCATAAATTAATTTAACAGACATAAAGGAAACACTTGAAAACCCCCCCAACGCGCCATGCATCCCTATCACCTAACATTCTCACTGCCAGTACTACTAGTAGGTCTCATGGTCGGGGAGGTCTCGCGCTCTTTGCTTGTTGTCCGTCGAGATCTCTGCCCACGAGTACAATCGAATCCAGGTCCGAGCCCAAGTTGACGAGCATTTCCCCTTCCTCTTCTTCAGCATCGTCCTCGTCTTCGCTACTCTCTTCGGGGATATCAGCGGCGCCACTCAAAGCCGCGACTCGATTAAGGTACCACTGCATTTCGAGAATGTCGCTGGATGGAAGGGGCATAGATTCTGGATCACATGTCGTGAAAGTCACGACATGACCGGAATGAATTAACTTCTCCGTCACGCAGTCGATAAGTTTGCAATTCATGTGGGAGCTCTTGAGGTCACTGGCAATATGTAGCTTCTCCTGTGGCTCCTTTTCACCATACGTACAGCACATATCCTTGTCCCTGACAGAGCACTAGGTAACTAAGTTAGTTGGGGGAGGTTCAGGTAAGGCAAACAGGCACGGCAATCTAGCAAATAGAAAGAAAACACGGTAGTGGGCATGATTAAGACAAATTGGATATCAGGCAGGCATTCAAGCCTTCAACTGCCCTCCACAGGTCTTCAAGCTGCCAAGTTGGAGATATCTAGGTAGCGCGTCGACTACTGACAATGCACCACGCCACGGAATTGGAAGATAAAACTTACAGCTTTCCTTGCAGAATCCGAGCGCTTGACTTGGGCATTGCTGCTTGTTTCAGTTCGAGCCACCTTTGTTGGTCGAGCTGTCTCATACTCAATCAAGTTGGCTTTCCTCTTTCCTAATTCCGAAGACTGAGTCTTCACGAGCCCTGCATAAAAAGATATTACTTAATATTTAATTATATTATTTTTTTAAAGAGGTACTAGGAAACATACAGTCCTTTAGTGTCAATTCATTCTGTCCAGGTGCAAGAAGCATGAATGCTGCTGATGGAAATGTATTTGCAATATGGAGAAGGCGTGCGAGTTTATCTATGTCAGAAAACCAAAGAAAAGCCCATGATGCTGAATCTATCTTTGATAGTTTAGCAGCTTCAGAGATTTTTTTGATCATGTCCTCTCTTTCTTGCTGGTCTGACTCCATTTTTGCACGCTTTCAGAAAGATGCTTCACTGTGAGTGGATAGTGGCAAGAGGAGGTAATGGAGGAATAGTTTTAACTAGACTTGGGGAATGTAACTCCCGGATGATATCACACTGATATGGAGGACATAGGGGGAGAGGAGAAAAGAGATACGAGGAGAGAAGGCGAGAGACAAGAATAAAGACAAGAGAGGAGGTGAGGGAAGAGACAAGAGATGACACGAGAGATGGAGATATAAGAGAAGAGATAAGAGATGATACAGGAGATGGAGATATAAGAGGAAAGATGAGAGAAGATAATATGAGATGGATTGAGATGAGGGAAAGATGGGAGAAGAGAAGAGACACCAGTAAATATCAGAGTGCAAGAAATCTACTCTAATCATGAGAAGTTTATAGAGATATAGATGATCTATTAAGAGCCCCCCTAAATTGTCTTCTATGCATTTATTTACATAAATATATAGGATCTAATAATAAGAGCATAGAGATTACAGTTACATGGTTGAATAAGACAGTCCTCCAGGGAATTACTACTACTAGTAGTAGTCTTTCTGTGCATACTGCGTAATATAACTAGTATATGCTGTCTAAAATACCCAGGGGAAAAGCCGGCATATACTTTATTTTGCACTATTTATATTTTTTTACTACTTTGAATTACTTTTAAAAGGTCTATATGTCTACTATAGAAACAGAAATTCAAAATTTATCCTCCAGAATATGGTTCCTCATTACTCAATTATTACTTCGTCCTAAATAGGCTCCAGGATTTAGTCTGTATATAAAAAGAAACACAATCCCTGGTTGGCAGCTGAACCGCCACAGTAGTGAGGCTGTGACGCACAGTGGTTGGCCCAGCGACACGGCGTCTCCAGATCCCTGGTTACTTCCATGTGTGGAGTTTGTCAGGACTCAATATGTACTAATTAAACCATTAAATATCTAACTACTACTAATCGCGATAATAGCGAATCTGATACAAGTGTCTTCGCACTCACCACCAGATAGATTGACCTTTTCTCTTTTTTCCCTCAATAAAACTTACCGATAAATTCAGTTACTTGAGGCCTTGAACCAGGTCACGTGTGGAGATATACCCAATCAGAATGTTTGAAAATGTATTGGTAGGTCCTCGTCAAACACTCGGACTCTACAAGGCATTCCCAAGGAGCAGACAATTGAAGAATTTGGCTTGGGTACTTTGATCAAGCAGCCTAGAGGGTTATTACCATGTATTCACCAGTTGTCGTGTATTCATCAAGACTCTGCACCAGCATAGTTAACTATACATAGAGGTATAATTAATAGCGGGACAAATCGTGGCGCTGCTCGACTTGGCGAATCCGCAGTTTTTCCCTCTTCCAGCAAAGGCTGAGCCATGGTTTATTTATTGTTATTTCCCCCGTCCTCCAAATTCCCTGCAGTCTGCCTCGTCCCGTCTGGAGAATAAATAATCTACCGGAGTATTCTTACCTCTTACCGCCGTCCTCCTCGCTTTCTGGGGATTCTGAAACTCGTGCCGAAAATCGGGGGGTTTTACGCTCTGGAACTCTGGAGTCTACAAGAGGCTGTGAGTGAGTGAGTGAGTGAGTGAGAGTCTGGCGTCGCATTCCATACTCCCTGCTGGCCCCGACAAAGAATCTGGAAATTGAAAGGGGTCGGATCGCCCATAGCTCCCTCATTTATAGTCTATCGCCATCATGTCCTATAATCGTCTGGGTTAGTCTTCTGCTGTCCCCTTCATTCTCCGCATTAACCTCACTCCTCTCCTCCGCCTGAAACTCTAGCCTCTGGGGAATCATTGTATCTCTCACTACTACTATCACTCCTCCTCTCCCTGTCTATCGCGGATCACAATCTTCTCCAGTCCTCCGCTTCAAAAGTCACTGACATTCGAACCCAGGAGACCCTTATGAGGAGGAGTCGCATTCTCCGACCATGGACCACAACCCCCTCGACCATCAAACACCGTCACCAGGTCGGCCTCTGAATACCTATCAGCTTTCAGATGACTCGTATGTAAGACGTGATCACCTGGAGATGCCGTCCAGTGACCGACTGGCAGAACAACCCACTGTGAGACGCCCTCGGAATCAGCATACATACATACATACAACAGCACTTCACATACTAATCAATTGTCGCTGCTTGATTGATAGTACTCCGTCGAACACATCCCCCCTTCCTACAGACACGACGAAGACTACGAAGCGCAACATCAGCAGCAGCAGCAGCAGCAAAACTACCCTGGATACGAATACTCTCTAGACCCTGAAGCGCACCATGATGCTTACTATACCCAACCCTACCAACCAACTGCAACACCGCATGAAGACTATGATCTAGGACAATACCCCGGTAATCAACAGTCTTATCATGACGATAGCCCGATCTTACAACCGGATAACCCATTTGAGGCTGCAAATCCTTACAGCGATGAGTACCAGGCAGACACAGGCATCCCTCCTACCACAAGCCCCGCCCCGCTTCGGCGATGGAAGACCGTCAAGGAAGTCCCATTGTTCGACGGCAACCTCGTACTCGACTGTCCCATTGCCCCTAGGCTGCTCAACCAAATCCCACATGCCGAAAACTCCCAGCGCGATGAGTTCACGCATATGCGCTACTCTGCTGCCACCTGCGATCCGGCAGATTTCTTCGAGGAGCGCTTCACTCTGCGCCAAAAGCTCTTCGCCAAACCTCGTCACACGGAGCTTTTCATCGTCGTCACCATGTATAATGAAGACGACTTCCTCTTCGCGCGCACGATGATCGGTGTCTTTAAGAACATTGAGCATATGTGCTCGCGCACCCGCAGCAAGACCTGGGGCAAGGACGCGTGGAAGAAAATCGTCGTCTGTGTCATTAGCGACGGTCGTGCTAAGATTAACCCTCGAACACGCGCGGTTCTTGCTGGTCTGGGCTGTTACCAGGACGGTATTGCCAAACAGCAAGTCAGTGGCAAAGACGTTACTGCGCATATTTATGAGTACACCACGCAGGTTGGCTTAGAGCTAAAGGGAACCCAGGTCCATCTCAAGCCTCGCTCCGGAGTGCCCGTGCAGATGATTTTCTGTCTGAAGGAAAAGAACCAGAAGAAGATCAACTCGCATCGGTGGTTCTTCCAAGCGTTTGGTCGTATTCTAGATCCCAATATCTGCGTCTTGCTCGATGCCGGTACGCAGCCCGGCAAAGACTCCATCTACCGGCTATGGAAGGCCTTTGATGTTGAGCCGATGTGCGGAGGCGCTTGTGGTGAGATCAAAGTCATGCTTGACCATGGGAAAAAGCTGTTCAATCCGCTAGTTGCGGGACAAAACTTCGAGTACAAGCTGAGCAACATTCTCGATAAGCCCCTGGAATCGGCCTTTGGATTCATCTCCGTCCTTCCAGGTGCCTTTTCTGCCTACCGATACATTGCACTCCAGAACGACAAGAACGGCCAGGGCCCACTTGAACGATATTTCCTGGGTGAGAAGATGCACGGTGCTAATGCGGGTATTTTCACAGCCAACATGTACCTGGCTGAAGATCGGATTTTGTGCTTTGAGATTGTCACGAAACGTAACTGCCGCTGGCTTCTCCAGTACGTCAAGTCCTCAACAGGTGAAACCGATGTACCGGACGGAATGGCAGAATTCATTCTCCAGCGACGTCGCTGGCTAAACGGTAGTTTCTTCGCGGCCGTCTATGCGATTGCCCATTTCTATCAAGTCTGGCGAAGTGACCATAGCGCCCTTCGGAAAATTATGCTACTCATTGAGTTCATTTATCAAACAATCAACATGCTGTTTGCTTGGTTTGGTATTGTAAGTGTCGTCCCTCCTCTTCAAGGTTGTGTTTGTATACCGAAGCATGGCTAACATGAGCCAGGGTAATTTCTTCTTGGTTTTTCACATCCTTACGACGTATCTGGGTGACGCCAAACTCCTGGGAACTGCTGGTAAAGTTCTAGGGGTGGTGTTCGAATGGCTCTATCTCGCGACTCTAGTGACCTGCTTCGTCTTGTCGCTGGGCAATCGCCCCGGTGGCTCCAACAAACTGTACATGACCATGGTGTATTTCTGGGTTTTCATCATGATCTACCTTGCATTCGCTGCAGTTTTCGTGACAGTGAAGTCTATCCAGGAGGAGGTGTCCGAGCACTCATTCACCTTTTCCGATCTCTTCACCAACAGTACCTTCTTCTCCATCATCGTGTCTCTCGGCTCAACATATGTCATGTGGTTTGTGGCTTCGGTTATCTTTATGGATCCCTGGCACATGTTCACTTGTGTAAGTTGCCCTCATCTTTCTTTCCTTCTTTTGTGACACCTGTACTAATCAGGGCAGTTCATCCAATATATCCTCCTCACGCCTACATATATCAACGTCCTCAATATTTATGCCTTCTGTAATACCCACGACATCACGTGGGGTACAAAGGGAGATGACAAGGCAGAGAAACTGCCGTCAGCGACCCTCAAGCCCGGCGGAAAAGTCGACGTCAACATTCCCCAGGACGATGGCGATCTGAACGCGCAATACGAAGCAGAGTTATCCAAATTCGCGCAGAAGCCACCCAAGGAGGTCAAGACCATCTCGGAGGAAGAACGACAGGCCGACTACTACAAGGGCTTCCGCAGTGCCGTCGTGCTTGTCTGGGTGTTTTGCAACTTCGCCCTGGGCGCCGTTGTGCTGAGTTCTGCAGGCCTCAACCGGTTCGACGACGACAGCAAAGATGAGGATACAAATACGAACAAACGATCGATGATCTACATGGCTGTGGTTCTGTGGAGCGTGGCAGGTCTTTCCATTTTCAAGTTCTTTGGCGCCATGTGGTTTTTGGTGGTGCGCATGGTAAGTCTTCACTGTCCTTACAACATACCAACCCCTATCTAACTCTTGATTTCAGTTCCGCGGCGTTTAAGTATTGTCTTGGACTTTTTTTTCTTCTCTCTCATGATGCACTTGTTACTTACTAACGGATGGCTTCCACCACTGCGGGCTCAGCATGGTACGATCATGATTAAAGAAAAGGAAAACGATTTACTGATTTACTGCGCTGATGTTATGTGTCCGGCCAGTGTATGTTCCATGTTCCTGGGAGCCGGATATGATTTTTCATGTATGTATGTGTGTATGTATGTAGATGACACTGATACCTCTAAATGTACATTGCTGTATCGTCCAGCTTATTTGTTTTCAGTCGACTGGACTCCGGGGAGATCAATTAAGTCTGTAGTCGGTAGGTCATTTCACTCTCCCTCTTGTATATATCTGGATATTGTATATCTATGGGTAGGGTTCTTATCCTCGTAGTTAATATCGCTCCATGGTGTAGCATCACCAGCCATAATACAACAGATCCATTGGCTGACAGCTACCTGATTCCATAACATGTATACTCTTCCTCTATTCAATTATAGAATACCTTAAGACTTCCACTCCTAAGGTGGGGGCTAAATCCGGTGCACCTGGATGATGCGGGCGTCTCTTGTACGGCCCGAGAGCAAAGCCGAGTTCCGTGCTTCCAATGCGAGGAACTTCTTGACATACGTCTATCCCAGTACCAAAAGTTTTTTGCTCCTTTACTCATTCTGGGTGGACGTACATCGTGATGGAAAGGATCCAGGGGGGTATAATTGGCAGTGGCTGGAAAACTTCTTTCGCAATTGGGAAGCATGGTCTGCGAGATGCGGGCGCTTCAGCCTCCGCAAGGTATGGGAGTTGCGTCTGTTGATGGCGGATCGCTCTTTGACTGACGTGTACCAGGCCGTTCCTTGCGCTTTGGTTCATTTAATACCGTCCAGGACTTCCATCGGCATCTACGACGGGGGGGGTGGAGTTTGATTCCAGGCTTGACCCTCAAATTCAGAGCCTTATCCAGCAACAAAGCAATTCTTGGCCTTTGGTATTTACTCATGGCGACCTCAGCAGTCTAAACATTCTCGTTCGCGGAGATGATATTGTTGGTATCATTGATTGGGAAACAGCTGGTTGGTATCCATTATATTGGGAATATACTTCTGCCCACCAAGTCAACCCTCAGAACGCTTTTTGGGTCAATGAGATTGATAATTTCCTACAATCAATGCCTGGGGAGCTGGTGATGGAGCAGATTCGTCAAGAACATTTTGGAGATACTTGAGTAAGCTCTGTTCTAGTAAGCTCATACGACAGTCTCTTTCAGCTCCATCAAGTCGTAAGTTGGAACCTTTCTCATATCAAAGTTGCCCTGGCCATCAAACCGGTGCTGGTTCTTCTTCTGTTGACAATAATCCATCGTCTCGTTGCGCACTTTGCTCCATTCAATGACGCTCGTCCCCAAGGCGTTTTTTTTATCTTCCTTGGAGCCTTTCTAGAGCCTCCTTCACCCAAGAGACACAATTCCATCCTGGTTGACCTTGTCGGATAGGCGTATTGCGCAGAATCTCCACTAAGCAACCCATGTTCGCTACTTTTCCGACAATAATACGAACAAGTAACATGCTAGTAGGGGCAAGGGGACATTCGCGCTCCTTGAAGAACCATTCAGAGCCTCCTCCGAGTTTTGGCCTCTCCTTTGCGTGGTAACGGACGCCCATACCGTCCTCTGCTTTGAGCTTTGGCCCAATAATCAAGGCCCAATGGTATCTAGCTCGGAGAGGACATCAGTCTTTTTGATTATGATATAGTGAAGAAGTTACGCTCGATCAATCTACGTGTCTTCCTTGCCTGGCATGGGTAGGCTTGCCTCCACGGGCATAAAGAGCAACATGCAGACGATCTTTGTTAGATGGCATTGTGTAGATAATTTCAAAAGCAAAAGGGTTAGCTAGATATAGCGCTTGTTAGGACAGATTTATTCAAAATTGATACTTGGGAGTAATCATTGTCTAGATCTTGTTCACAGAACGCCCGTTTAAAGAGCTTTATATTTATTATCACCCTCATAGCCAAGCTCTATATTTGGAGCTGTAACCGCCGTCTAAGGTACCTAGGTAGTAAGACGTAATGCCATCCTGAAATCTACATCTCCTGTAAGAATATAACCCAGTTCAAGCGCTCAATCCACGTATCTTGCCCCCGAACCTGCATTCGAGACACAAAGAAGTTACTAATGACTGGGTGCACTTCTTCACACTCTACCTAGGTATGCTTTGTATAAGAGGATTATTGTTTCAAGTTCCCGCCCAGTCCATAGTCTCGACTAACTGGTTGTGCACAGTCCCATGTAGCCGTTATCTGCCTGCTCACCATGCCTAATATATACCTGTATAACTATCTCTCTATGTATCGTTCCGTGTGTACAAGTAGACTTTGTTGAGCCAATGCATGGATGACTGAACTTGCCATAGAAATTTATGGAACCATATATATATATATATATATATAGTTATAGTTGATCCTGGATAAACTGCCTGGTTTCTGTGTTCATCCCTTTGGGTGGTGTCGCTAAGCTTCTTGACAGGAATAACCCATCCATAGAGGCTTTCAGCGAGTATATTTCCACCTAGGTATATTCGTGAACTTTTACCTTGTTTTCTCTGCTGTAGGAAGATCTGTTATTTCATGTACTCGATATAATATGGATTGGACTATAATGTTTTATTCTGAAGGCTTAAACATCGAAGCATCATTGGTCTAGTGGTAGAATTCGTCGTTGCCATCGACGAGGCCCGTGTTCGATTCACGGATGATGCATCGCATTTCTTTTTTTTTTCTAACATTATTTTTTGTATGTCACATTATACAGTGAGACTACATATGTATGTGTATGTGTATGTGTATGTGTATATTGGTAATTAGTTAACTAGGTAGTTATATGCATACTACAAGGCAATAAATAAAATAGTCATGTAAAGGGCGATTAGTTATCACCACAAGGGATGTATAATATCAGGATTTCGACTTTACACAAATTGCAATCCCCCCCAGAACCAGCACCATTCCCAACCAGGTCTCCTTTGCTATCACCTTGCGCTCTACGTACCACTCGCCCAACACTGTGAAGAGGAATGCGCTTGAGTTTGCGAGGGGGACGGTTAGGGATAGTTCTGTTGGTGGCTATTGTCAGCTGTATTTCTATCACAGGGTGTATTTTTATGTACGCATGGGTGTTGGGGTGACGTACCATGCTGTCCAACTAGCAAAAAGAACCAGATACTCCCTGTCAGATTAATCACAAGCGGGACCGAGTAAGCCGGCGTACGCAGGAGATTGACAACCGTCCAGAAGACCGATATGATTTTCGTTCTGAGCCAGGAGGGAGAGGGAGATGAAGAAGGTCGGTTCATCCAGGCTGGCTGCGGCGGGGAAGGGGTGGTTTCTGCGGGTGGTGGGAGAGAGGAGGAGCTTGATGCTGGTAGGGGGTGGTCTTCGTCGCTTTCATTTCCACTTTCACTTCCGCTTCCACTTTTGCTGGCGTTAGCGTCCGCGACGACATTGTCAGTGGTCTCTCCAGGCGTGGACTGTGCTTGTTGTAGCTCTGTTTGTGGTTGTTGCTGTTGTAGCTGCTCCTGTCGCGCATTAAAGTCCGCCGCCGCGCGGCGGATGAATGGGGTGGTGAAACCCCATGCGACGCCGACGAGGAGGAAGGAGAGCACGTAGTTGAAGATGGGCGGTTGGTCGGGGGGAGTGGTGTCGGGATCCATGGTTGGATTATTCTTCTCACATACTTTTCTCAGGTATTCTTCGGTATAATTGAGAGGATCTCCTTTCTGGACGTGGCACGTGACCATACAGTTCCTCATATACTCGATCTATGCCTTAATTAGGTTCTTCGAGGCTATGTTCGACAACCTCACTTTCGAATCAACGGTAAGCCTCATTTCCTGCTGACACTATGTGACTGGCTACGTTAGTATAGAATAAAATCCTCTACTAAAATATACTATATTCTATATTCTATAGAGATACTTGAGAAGCTTTTCCTAAGGAAGGACAGTAATAATGTATCCACCCTCGACAACCATACGGAGTCGCGGAGTCGCGGAGTCGTGGTTTACTTTTGTTTCTGACTAACCCGTACGGACGGTTCTCGTCCTGCGAAAATTGATGTTGACGCCCAGGAAGCAGGCCAGGCGAAGGACTGCTGGGCATCTCTTAGATCCTCACCAGAGACCAGGTGATCTACAACAGCGATAAAGAGATAGGCCCCTATTCCAGTGCAGATATGCCACCTATTTTGATATGTTCAATATCGAAAGAAGAGAAAAAACATGTAGGAATTCTAAACATACCATCCATGAAGCTCTAATACAAAAGCCCAGGGAAGACCGATTGCTTCTCGCGCTTCTCTCAAGAACCCGCAGGCCCACTGATCAACCAGCCAAAGCCAATACCCAAGGTTGAAAATCGCTGTTCGACACAAGTCAGTCGTCTAGCATGTTATCATCACATCGGGTTTTCTGACCGGCTCCAAACCTAACTATTCCCCAGATCTGTCGCCGGGCAGCTGAGCCTGGCAGTGTCCGGGTGTTGACTAGTCGTATAGTATGAATCCCAATGACAGTCACCGCGCAAACAAATGACACGGAGTGGAGGACCAGCTCATCGGTTCTCACATGGAATGTCACCAGAAACAGCAACATAGACCCCAGTACTGCAGCCATGATGATAGAGTTTCGACGATTAGAATTGGCTGTCAAGACGCGGTGTAGGACCGGGGTTGTGGCAAGATGCATCGAGAGGTCATCCACTGGTGGAAAATAATTGAGCCTGATAGTATCTGATATAGGGGAGAGGCAGCACATACTCATTTGGGTGTGGTACTTGAGGCTGAGATGGAATGCAAATGAGCACAGGCCGACTGCTAATAAGCCCCAGTAAGGAAGGGCACGTAAAGAATCACTACGTTTGTTTGCTTTCCGTCGCAGCTGGCGCAGCCCGTAGACACCGTAGATTACTGATGAAGATGAGCTATAAATTCATACTCCTTGCAGTATAGCATGCTTACTGTAGACGACATTTGTTAAACTGTTGACAAACTCGGCGATGTATCTGGTTACAGCGTAGTCCGGCTCACAGAAACTTTTTTTCGAGGTCAGCAAACAAAGAAACACGCAAGATGGCAAACTGACTTGGCCTTTGAAGTTGGAGGACCCCAGAAGGGCTCTGTAGAGTCGATAGCGTGCATCTGGAATTGACTGAGTGCAGGAGAAGTGGTGGTAGAAGTGACTACGGGCGGGAAGACGAATCTACTTGAGTGGTTGTGTATCCATAATTCTGTAGCCTACTTCATATTGTCTAGTATTGCGAAGGTGCACGTAGAGAGTAGTCTATTTCAATCCTCTTTTAGATGGTTATCTGTATGTCAGCACTGCATGTATGCACCATGATCAGTATAGTTTTATGGATATTCTGGGTATTATAGCCTTCTATGACGTAGAGACAACAGAGTTTGCACTGAGAAGCTGAATATATCTTTTTATATCCTGTAGGGAAGCTTTACTTTGCTCATCTCGAGTATTCGTCGATCATTTCCCGTCGCTTTCTCTCTCTCCATCTCCAACGAGTTTCATCCTCTCCAAACCCCTCCTCTCACTCTCTCTCCGACCAGCGCCTCACTTTGCTTTTGTAAAGCCCAACTGTCAAGTCCCCTTTGTAACTCCATCAGTCACTTACTGAGACTGGAGATAATTTCGCCCTTTTCTTCTGTTATTTCCAATCCTTTTTTGTTTATTTTCGTGTATCTTTCTATTACTCGTTTTTTTCACTGCAGCTCCGTGAGTTTCAAACACAAAATTAACACTCCTCCCCTCTGGCCATTCCAGAGTCTGGAGAGACTGTAGCCGGAGCAGGAATGGACTCGTTGATGAGGCGATTCGTGGCAGTTCTCTGAGATTTCTTTCGCTTCTTTCGCTCCTTTCGCTCCTTGCGGTTTTCTGGACGCTCCCTTACGTCAGCACCAGGCTGGATCTTAGTATCCTTAGAACCTTCTTTTCCTGGCCCATCGCCATCTCTCATCAGAAAAAGGATTTGATGATGGACATCAATTCCCTCCTTTCGCCGCAGGATGCGAACTCGCAATCTGGGCGCTCGACGCCTGCAGCTGGTCCATCATCGTTTGGCAACTCCTCCGCCCCCTCGTCCTCCTCCTCTTCCTCTTCCTCCTCCGGCCCATCTCACAAGCCCTTAAGGAAGAATCGCGCTGCTACAAACAGACCCGTCATGGCCTCGTCCCCTCTCGCGCAACATGTCTTTGCCCCCTCCCGCATGTCTGAACCCTCCCCCCCAGCGGCAATCAGTCCTGTTGTTGGCCCTAACTTGGGGAGTGGAAGCGGAACTCCCCCAGCCACAGATCTTCAATCCTCTCGACAACCCTCCACGCCCGGCATGGATACACTGGCCGATCTAGCTTCTATGCAGCACCACCAACCCCAGCGCTCCAGTGCTACACTCCTAAGGGGCACCGAGTCCTATGAAAGCCAGCTCTCCCCCTCTACCATGTACCCGAACGTTAATTCCGTATCGCACAATACACCCACGCCGCGATCATCCTTCGATATTGCCATGTCGGACGGTCCGAGGGAGAGCGCCCGGAGAAACTACGTGGACACCTCGTTGCTTCCAGATGCTCAACGGGTCGCAACGGTATTATTTGCCCAAATCCAGGATAATCCCCAGTCTTACGACGCCCACGTCAACTTCATTCGACTTTTGCACGCTGGATTCGTCAACCATGTGTACCCACCTAATAATCCAGACATTCACGGCGAGCCCCGGAGATACGACCTTCTGAAGGATATGAGGACAGCCCGCGAGGAGATGGACAAGCTGTTTGCTATGGGCGAAGACCTCTGGGCCGAGTGGATTCAGGACGAGAGCATGCTGGCATCAACAGTAGAAGAACGGATCGCTGTCATGGAGCTCTGTCAACGGTCAATCGAGGAAGAATACGGCAGCACCAAACTCTGGACTATATATGGAGAGTGGGTTCTGTATTTATACAACGCCGCCCATGGAGATGCGAGCCAAAGCCAGTGGACGGAAGAAGACAGGTTAGTGGGCCGTGAAGTGTTTTCCTGGCAGTCTGTTGTGGATACATGGCACAGGGGTGCAGAGGCAACAAAATGGAGGATACACGACAGCCACTTAGTGTGGGATCGACTGCTTGAGTTGCATACGCAAGACCTCGCCCAACACCCTTCCCAAGAGAGGATTGAGCGAACGAGGGATCTGTTCGAAGTCCGGTTACAGACACCTCATGCAACCTGGGATCAGACCTTTCAGGCGTTTTCCGGGTTCATTTCCACATACTACAATGCAAACTACGAAAATATCATGTCCGAGACCGCCGGGCGCTACGCTACCGTGACCAAAGATCAATATGCTGCCCGTGAAGGTCTCGAAATACGACTCCGTACTGCGATTGATTCAGGCGACCGCGCGCAGGAATGGGCCCTGTTCTCCGAATACATCGAATGGGAACTCAGCCGTAATCGCCGGAAACGCCACACCTGCTTTGAGCTGATCAATGCAATTTATCAACGCGCGGTTTTGCGATTTCAGACAGATTCCAAAATGTGGGAGGATTTCATTATGTTTCTGATTGATGAATCCATGCACGGCAATGCAAACACAACAACGATCTCAACGCTGGACCGAGCGACTCGACATTGCCCTGGTTCCGGTACCCTGTGGTCACAGTACTTGCTCAGTTCTGAAAGAGAGGGGCAGCCGTTTGCGAAAATTGCTGATATTAAGCACAAGGCAACCAGCACCGGCCTACTAGATGTTGGTGGAATGGAAGAGGTTCTTAAAGTGCATACAGCATGGTGCAGTTACCTTCGTCGTCGAGCTTTCTTGTCAGATGCCACCGACGAGGACTTGGACGTTGCAGAGGTAGGAATTCGTTCTGCAATCGAGAACGTTCAAGAGCTGGGGGAGAAGAAGTACGGTCGCTCTTACCAAGGGGACCCGCTTTTCCGTCTCGAGCGCATCTATATCCGCTATCTGAGTGAGAGTGGAAGTTGGGATAGTGCACGAGAAACATTCAAGGGCCTCGTGGGCCGCCGCGGGAATAGCTACGAGTTCTGGCTTACGTACTACCACTGGGAGCTGATTTCATGGAGCAAGTTCGTTCAGGGTGAGGCAACAGCTGATGCTGCACGTCGGACTCCCAATCCCAGCTATGCGACAGCCGTGCTCAAACAAGCCATTAAGAGGTCGGATCTTGATTGGCCGGAAAAGATTATGCAGATCTACGTTGGCCATTGCGAAGATTATGAAGACTCGGAGGAATTACAGCTCGCGATTTTAGAGACCCGAAAGGCAATGAAGGCTATTAACGCCCGTCGAGAACGGGAGGCTCAGGAAGCCGCAGCTCAACAGGCTCAGCAAGTACCATCATCAGAAGAATCTCCACAGGTGGAAAAGAGGAAGCGAGAGGATGAGACCAGCGTGAATGGGCTGCCGTCGAGCAAGAAAGCCCGAGCTGACACAGACGTCGTCGCTCCAACCCTTGAAGAAGCGGAGCCAGTAGCACTCCGTCGTGATCGTGAACACTCAACAGTTGTTGTCAAAAATCTACCACATCAAATTACAGAGCATAGGGTGCGACAATTTTTCCGTGATGTAAGACCAAGCTCCTCCCCTGTTTCCTTCTCTTTGAAAGGGCCGGTAAAGGCTGATTTTTTGATATCTTCGAATACAGTGCGGTGCAATCAATAATGTAAAGATGTTCCTTGGAGAGAATGGAAATTCAGAGGTCGCCATGATTGAATTTAACTCGAGAGACGACGCTGTTGCGGCTCAGACTCGGGACCAGAAAGTTATCGATGGTAACACCATCGAGGTACATTTTGGCTCAGAGTGCACATTGTTCGTCACAAACTTCCCTCCTACAGCTGACGAGAAGTATGTTCGTGAGTTATTTAGTGACGTGAGTCTGCCTTCTGCCCGTTATACACTTCTTTGGGTCCTGATCTAATATTTCAACAGCATGGCGAAATAGTCGACATTCGCTTCCCCTCTCTCAAGTATAATACCCACCGGCGCTTTTGTTACGTGCAATTCAAAACCTCTGCAGGGGCGCACAGTGCGACCCAACTGGATGGATCTACAGTCGGCAATGGCCTACATTTGGTAGCCAAGATCTCTGATCCATCGCGAAGACAGGACCGTCACGGCCCCATGTATGAAGGGCGGGAAGTTCACGTGTCGAACATTGACTGGAACGCCAGCGAGGAGGATCTCAAGGAATTATTCTCCCAATATGGCACTGTGGAGGTGGCTCGCATTCCGAGAAAGGTCGACGGAGGTAGCAGGGGGTTTGGTTATGTTATTTTTAGTTCCAAGGTATGTTTTTTTCTTTTTTTTTTTTTTTTTTTTGGAGTTGATGGGTAGATATATGTGTGACATAGGGTGCTGACTATGGTTCACAGGAGGAAGCAACTGCAGCCCTGGCGATGGACCAGCAAGAGTTCCGATCACGAACGCTCCACGTGAGAGTGTCTATGCCCCAGGGAGCGAAGAGGACTGCCGCGACGATTGTCTCCCGCGTTGGGAAATCGCAGTCACCAGCACCGGAGACGAATGGTGCTCGGGGAGCATCGATCGAGGCAGAGGAGCCGAACGGCGAGCGAAGAGCACGCACACTTGGTCTGATGAATGTCCCGGATACAGTGAATGATGCACGCATCCGTGCTCTGGTCGAACCTTATGGGAAGCTGGTAAAGATCATTCTGCGACCGGATCACCAAGGAGCGATTGTTGAATTTGCAGATATCAACCATGCGGGCAAAGCGGCTCTTGAGCTGGAGGGGCAAGAGATCACCCCGGGACGCCAACTCCACGTTGGGACGGTGCCTGAAATGCTCAAGCAATCGGCAGAGAGGAAACCAGGGCCCGGCCAGCCGCCGAAACGGAAGGAGAAGCTGGGAATATCGTCACTTGCGCCGACGGCGCCGATCAAACGACCGCCACAGCCAGGAGGACGGAGCGGGAAGCGCGGCGGACTGGGGGTGAAGCGCGGGATAGCATCAGCATCGCCAGTATCTGGGAGCAGCCAAGGCGGGCAAACGAATACCACGACTACGACAATGACGACGAAGACAACGACGACAGAAAGCAAGGCCCTCTCCAGTGAAGGGGGTAAAAGCCAGAAGAGCAATGATGACTTTCGTGCGATGATCCAACGGACATGAGAGGGGAACTCATTATATGTCTCTTAATACCTGCCATTTTCTTTTCTCTCCGTTCTTCTCGTTTTTAATCATGTTGACGGGGTGAGGTTCTTATATCTATCTACCTAGGTAGCATTGCTGTATTGTATTAACAGTTCTTCCGCGTCATTCGCGACTATACTGTACACTCTTATACCAGGAGAATAAATATATTCCTAGAGACTCATTCTGACGCTTTACGCGGCGTCTTAAGGCCAGTGACGATCGCCGTGCAGCCAGTGTTGGCGGTGGGCGAAAGCAGGTTTAATCGAGTAGATTTCTGTTTATTCTATTCTATGTTCTATTCTATTATCTATTCTATTATCTATTCTATTATCTATTCTATTATTCTGATATATTATTCTATTCTATGCGTATCTTCTGCTGGTTAGACGATTACTTGTAAAGTGGCATCCCATGTAGTCGGAGACCACCTGACAGAATCTCTTCTCTCACTTTTCTTATTCTTTTCTTTTCTTCTCTTTTCCCTTTACTCATTCAATACATCTTCTCTCTTCTCTTTCCTGTTTATTCTGTTCTACATCCATCCGTGAGTACTCGCTGCCTGTCCCGCAGCTCCTCCGCCTCCGCCCATACTTCATCGCTGTCGTCATCGCCAACTCTCACTTCTCTCCTCCCTCTTCTTCTCTCTCCTCTTCCCTTAATTACATCTTAATTATTTACTCTTAACAGTCCAAGATGGATTTTCATCTGGTACCCCGTGGCGAAGATCGAAATTATACTGGTTTCCTGACCAAAACCATTGTCTATACAGCCTCCCTGGTTGTCTTCCTAGCTGGTACCAACCCTCCTCCCTCCCTGTCGCATGCTGCAGGCTAACCAAGCTCTCCAGCATTTGGCCTTTCAATAGCCGCCATCGCTGTGCCCAACTGGGTCAGTTATCACAGCGAAAAGGTATCTACCTGCCTTTAGTATTTTCTTTTCTTTGCACTACAGCTAATGACAACCTCTCCACAGCCTAACTTCCACTACTCCTACGGCTTGCACCGTCGCTGCTCCTCCCTTACCGATACATGCGAGAGCTTTCCGCAGCGCGAAGATTGCCAGGGCGAAGACCGGTATTTCTGCTCCATGTGGCGCTCGGTTGGGTTCCTGATGTCGTTTGCCCTCGTCCTAGAGGGTATGAGTGTCGTGGCATATCTGATTGTGTTGTCGGGTGGGAAGCGTCTACGCGAGTCAGGTTGGAAAATCCTCAGTGTCATGATTCTTCTCTCGGCTGTTGTACAAGCGGCTAGCATGTCGATTGTCGTACGTCTATCTTTTTTCTCTCCTTCAGTTCTGTACTCTTTTCTGTACTCTTTTCTCTGCTTTTTTCCATTGCATCTGCTAATATACGTAGGCGTACCTATTCGACAACGAAGACCGCTTCTTTGTCGGCTGGCGGCTCGATCAGTCATGGATTTATTGCACCGTCAGTTGGTGTGTCAGTGTATTCTGTGCTGGAGCGCTCATTCTGGCCGCGTACAGCCTACCTTCAGAGGGAGGGTACGAGCTGATTCCAGACCAGTCTTGACTGAAGAACTCAAAGACCTCAAGACCTCAGACCTCAAGACTTCAAGACCTCAGGACCTCAAAGACCTCAAAGACCTCAAAAAGAAAGGCGTTACCACCATCTGCCATCTATACCATGCTATGCTCTTGTGATTATCCATGTTTCGATCTGTTTTAGCTGTATGTATATACGGAGTACAGAGTCTCCTAACGATAATGTAATGATGCGATTCCTATCTAATTCCTAACCTTGCGAATACTTCCTTTCCTGCTGATCCTAGACTGTTTCCCCTGAGCAGCATTCCCACCACTCGAAGAGCAGGTAACCACCGAAGAACAGGTAACTCTTGAAGAACAAGTAACCCACTCCTTAAACGTCGGCAAAATCTCAATATCCGGAAATCTCCCCAACCCCCCCCCAGCATCACGCACCCGAGCCATATCCTCCCGAATCAACTGCACCAACCTCCTCACCTCATCAAACGACTTATTCTCGCCTATTTCCCTCCTCAACCATTCCGGTACGGGCGCCGCAACGATAACCGGTTTCTTTCTTTTCCACTTTTTCCCTCCCTCCCCTTCCCCTCCCTCAATCCTAAACGTACCCTTAGAACCAGACCCAGACCCAGGCCCAGACCCAGCCCCAGCCCCAGAGGAAAGAGAAGAAAGAGAAGAAGAAAGAGAAGAAGAAAGAACCCTCCAAACCTCCCTCCTCCTCAACAAAACCTCAAACCCCCTAACCCCTCCCCACCCCTGCATCCTCCCCAAAGACTCCAGGAGCAAATCACACTGCGTAAACGGCCACTGCGCAGACCGGTACCGCGCGCGCTGGTAATGTTTTCGACAGTAGTGTACCCAGACGGAAGGGGGGAAGAGCTTGGTGGCTGTTTTGTTGCGGCCGAAGATGTGCGAGATGACTTTTCGGGGGTGGGTGGGGGTGTTAGGGGGGTTTGTGAGGCAGGGGGTTGTGAATTCGCAGGGGGGTTCTTCTTTTTTTCTTCTTCTTCTTCCTTCTCTTTCTTCTCTTTCTTCTCTTTCTTCGGCTTCGTCTTCGTCTTCTGGTTTTGGGATTGGGATTGGGATTGGGATTGGGTTTGGTCTATTAGGGTGGGAGTGGGATTGGGCCATGGTATGTATGTGTAGGTGTGTAGGTGAGTGTGGCATGTAGTAACTAGATGGTGGTATTTATACTGCAGATTAAACATCAAACAATTCATTGTCAACCATATACTTATACTACAATAAAGAACCATCCTGACAAACTCCGTCTATCATAATGCATTGGTCATCACCCATACCGTGCCATCCATTCCGTCCATTCCATTGTCCATGTCCATATCCTTTCCATCATTCAATTCATTCCATCATGTCGCTATCTTCCAGTCACAGCTTTTGGAACGTACTTCCGCATCGCTCGCCCAGAGCTAACCCCTACAGACCCAATGTCGATCGTGTTTAGCTCCCGACTCAGTGCGTCCATCCCCATCCCCGGGCCCATATTGCCAGGCCCGCGACCTGTCGGCGCTCCTATCGGCACCTTGGCTGGAATAGGCGGCCCCACAACCGCAGGGCCGTAGAGATTAGCCCCAGATGGCGAAGGGGACGCAGAGTTTCTGCGTGTCGTCCGTGGTGACGGCGAGGTGCCAGTTGGCGTACTATATGTCCTCCCATGTCCAGGGCTTCTGCCCCTGTACGATTCGTGCGCATTGTTCATGTCCGCTCGTGGTGAGGTACGTTCCATCGGGTCTGAGCCAGGCATATATGAAGGCATGGGACGTCTGTTCCAGTCGTTTGCTGCTGTGGTCGTCGTACGCGCAGTTGCATATTCCTTTGGCGGGGCTGGAGGACCCGTCCGGCTGGTCCTGGCCGGTGCGTTGCGGAAACGAACAATCACCCCCGGTTTTCGTGATTTGCGTTCGGGCTCCGGTGCCCATGTGTCGGTGGGAAGGTGATCAGACGGGTCGATTTCGCGCCCGTCATCACCAATTATAGGCCCAGGTTTCCTGGCTGCCTCTGCCTCACTCCGTCTCGCGGCCTCCATAGCCTGAGCTGGAGTCTCATAAGCCGGAGCTGGGTCTCGCGTAACTGCTGAGCGCGCCGCATTCGGGTTAAACGCATCGAATGAATCTGGAGAGAACGGGATTTGCGACCCCGTTTCTCCTCTGGAGGGGGGTGGCCGGGGGCTGACCGACTTTCGTGGCACAAGCTGTTTGTAGTTATTACTACTGCTGCTGGTTATGGAAGTGGCATTATCTGTAATCATCGAGCGCCGACTGATGACGAGTGACCGACGGTGGTCGTCCGCCGGCTGTGCAGGTGTTTCCGTCGGGTAAGGGGGAAGCATAGGTGACGGCTCACGACTGGGTCCGCCAAGGATGAGATCGTCTTCCTCGAAGATCCCGCTGCGTCTTCGTGCTTGGACTTCGTGTGCTGTACGATCCGATTCGGCGTCAGCTATGGATGGGTCAAATCCAGCGACCAGGCTGGGAGGCATGGTCGGTCCGTCTGTAGGTAGAGGAAGGTTGTGGAACCGGTCCTCCTCCTCGAGCATCAACTCCGAAGGCTGGGACATGTTCACATCGTGTGATATTCGTGGGGACGGTCCGTAGTCTGGGGAGTAAGCTTTGTACGAAGGAGTTGGTGACGGTACTAACTGCTGGCTAGTTTGAATCAATCCTGAACGATGCACTGGAGGTGGAGGTGGGGGTCCTTCCTCCTCCTCATCCTCCACCCGTGGTTGCATTGCTGCATACTCGGCATGGTAGCTCTCCCGACTGGTAGGGGATCGGACAGAGCTGCGGCCTCTCATTTGAAGGGAGTTACTGTGGGAGCGGTAATGATGATGATGTGGCTCTTCGAGAGCCATTCCTGACTCATCCTGAGAGTATTCCAAAGCATGACGCCCAGGCATGCTGCCTGAAGATCGAGACTGATAGCGATGAGCTTGTGGTTGTGGTTGTGCCATTTCATCCCCACTGTAGGTACTGGTATATTGGTCTTGAGTAGGGTATGGCTGGTTGCGGTGATGGCTGGTTGGCCGCGGAACCTCTTGCTGAGCCGAGACATACATATCCGTCTGCTCAGAGTGGTATAAATCCTGTCGACTTGCGGACAAGTCTTGCCTCATAGACCGATAGTCAGCCGGCGGGGCATTTTTATCGTATCCGGAGTGTGGTCGTGCGTAGTAAGAGCGTGTGTCTTGGGGCGGCTCGACTGGTCTCTCTCGATATTGCTCTCGTGAATAGTGCTTGGGAGGGCTTTGAGGTGGTGGCGCCGGATGATGAGCCGGGGCCTGAGCGGGAGGGTTCCATTCTCTTTGAAAATCGTCTGGTGTTTCATAACTCCTAGCCGGACGCATGGCAGGAGATGGTAAACCATGATGAAGTGTATTGTTATTACTATCATAAGCGGGTTCTTGATATCCGGCATATCGCGGGGAATGGCGAGCATAGTCGACCCCAGAGCTGGAAGGAGGCGTGGGGACGCTCTCGTACTGGGCAGGACGGGGTTGTTGTTGTTGTTGGACGGGCATGGGAGCCGGTGCGGGAGCTGGTGCAGGAGCTGGAGCCGACGCGGGGACAGGAGCTGAGTGGGATTTCTCTGGTGCAGGACGCGGTGTAGAGGATCCAGTGGGATCTGTAGGCAGCGGACGCCGTTTGACCTCCTTTAGCTGGCGTGGCCCTGCTAGGGATGACGATCCGACTGGAGCTGGACTACTATTACTACTATTTTTGGCAATTGGCTTGTCCACAGTTTGCGTCCTCCGTTCGATGACGGCCTCATCCTCGGGCCTAGTGTCATAGTAAGTCATTTCAATACGAATTTCCCCAGCATATTTGCCTCGAAACTGCAGCGGGTGCCATTGGTCGCTTTGGCTGCCTCCGGGGATAATCAGATCCTTGAGGTCAACCCAGGTCTCGCCAATCAAGTCTGTTCGTTTGTCATCATTGAAGACGGATACTTTTAGTTTAAAGTAGTCTGGTGATTCGTGCACGGTAAAGCGGAGTTCCTGATCCCTACTCGAGATTAGCCTCGACGTGCTATGTATGCATGATGATGATAAGATGTATACTAAGTAGGCTTACCATTTAGGAGTTTGACCGCCACGCAAATCAGTGTCGGTTTTCTTGGCCTCTTTCCCTAAACGCGCTGCGCAATAGGGATTCTGTTTCCCCATGGTCTTGCGATTAGGGAGATTCTTTGCACGGTCGACGACAGCCACCAGCGTGCCAATGGCGGGGCCGTCGACGGACATGTCGGCGAAGATGCCAGCTGCATGGTGGACGGTCGACAGTCTGACCGGCTTAGCGGCCATATCGAGGAATGTGAAGTCGAAATGGGTTGGAGAAGTGGTAGGAAGAGAGAGGACGAGACTACGACATGAGTGACTGCAAGGGTTACGGAGGGCAACAGTCGAGTTGCGATGGAGAAGCTCTGTCGGTGGGGTAAGTCTGTATTGTTGGAGTCGAAGGAGTGACGACTCGAGATAAGTAGCCGAAAGAGAGAAGAAATGTCAGAGAAAGAAGACAAGAAGTAGAAGAGAAGCAGAAGAGAGGGACAGAAAAGAGAGAGAGAAGAAGCAGAAGAGAAACAAAAGAAGCAGAAGAGCTGAAGGAGCCTGAGGAAACAATCGATAAGAAAAGCTGGGGGCTGGGCGGCGTATTGGTATTACTGTACCAGGTATTACCTTACTACTACACTACTACTACACTACTACTACACTACTACTAGTACTAAGTGCTACTATACTATACTTGACCATACTTGACCATACTTGACCATACGTGATTATACTATACATACTATCCATACCCACCTAGTGCCCTACCAAGTATACTAGTAGTAGAGAAGAGTAACTAGGCAGTGTAAAGGCGAGTAGTAATTCTGCTGCCTGTGCTTTAAATAGAGTACACTATATTATTCGCTCTACCCTATAACCTAGATAGAAATAGAATCTTAAACTACTTATAGTAATACTAGTACCTGTGTTTATACCTAGGTATACTTCAATACTGTAGTGTATTACCGTAGTTATAGTAATTCGTAATGTCATACCACGCTAAGCGTAATAATCGGCCAAAATTTGACTATTCGAGATTCTCTTCTTCGTCTTCTTCCAGTCGACTCGAAAACTCCCAGTCCACAACGCACGTCGCAGGAGTTTTTGTCTCTCGGGTGTCTGCGATTGTTCTCCAGCAATACCAGCTGCCACCACAGCCATGGCGGCCCCAGTCCTCCCCCCCATGCAGGTCCAGCTTCCTGAGCAGCCCTCATCGCGATTGACCCCCGAACAGCTTCATTGGAAGACATTCAAGAACCCTGTGCTCATTCCCTCGCCTGCCAATGGTCCAGTCAATCTTATTACCCAGCCCGCCGCTCCCTCGTCAGCCTCCGTCTTCCCCTCCCTCACACAGCCTCCCGATGTCTTCACCGTAACCACCGGCGCCCGCGTCCAGATCTACTCCATCCGCACACAAAAGCTCCTCCGCACAATCACAAGATTCGACGACACCGTGCGAGGCACAGACGTCCGTCCCGATGGGCGCATCCTCGTCACGGGTGACGACACCGGTACCATCCAAGTGTTTGACGTTGGGTCGCGCGCGATTCTCAAGACCTGGAAGGATCACAAGCAGTCCGTTTGGGTGACGAAATTTTCCCCCAGCGACGCAACCTCCGTGCTTTCGGCCAGTGATGACCGCACCGTGAGACTGTGGGATCTCCCCAGCGAGAACAGCGTCAAGACCTTCGTCGGTCATTCCGACTACGTGCGCAGCGCTGCTTTCATGCCCGGGTCGCTGGCCTCGTCGGGCTCTCTGGTCTCTGGTAGTTACGATCGGACAGTGCGGCTGTGGGATCCTCGCGCCGAGGGCCGCGCCGCGATGACCTTCAAGATGGGAGCGCCCATCGAGACCGTCCTCCCCATGCTGACCGGCACAACGGTGCTGGCGGCAGCCGATAACAAGATCGCGGTGCTGGATATCGTCGCTGGGAAACCACTGCACATGATCCAGAGCCACCAGAAGACGGTCACCTCGCTTTCTCTCGCTTCTGATGGGCAGCGGTTGCTCAGCGGTGCGCTGGATGGCCATCTCAAGGTGCACGAAACAACAGGGTGGAACGTCGTTGCCGGGTTCAAGTATCAGTCTCCGATTCTGGCCGTCTGCGCGATCACATCTGGCGCTGCGCGGGAAGACAAGCACATTGCTGTCGGTATGCAGTCGGGCCTACTGTCCATCAAGACGCGACTGTCAGGACAGCAGAAGGTGCGGGAGCGGGAGCGCAAGAAGGAGATGCAAGCTCTCCTGGAGGGCAAAATCGAGGAGCACGACAAGAAGATGGCGAAGCTCAGGAAACACCAGTCCTCTGCTTGGCAACGCCGATGGCGCGGCCTTGACTTTGACGGCGAGGGCGTGGACATTGTCATCGACGCAAGCGACAGGAAAAAGCGGAGGAAGGAGAAGGGCTGGGAGCTGGACCTGCGCAAGGGCCGTTATGCTGCGGCTCTAGACCAGGCTCTCGCCTCCAACGACAAGATGACACAGCTTACTCTTCTGACCGAGCTGCGACATCGATCGGCGCTTCGTGCGTCGCTGCAGGGACGGGACGAGGTGACTTTGCAGCCGGTGCTACGGTGGGTGCACAAGCACATCACCGAGCCGCGCCTGGTCAAGTTGAGCGTCGAGGTGGCCATGAATGTGTTTGACATTTACTCGGGGAATCTGGGCCAGTCTGCAGATATCGACAAGCTAGTGGAGCGATTACACTGGCGTGTGCGAGACGAGGTGGATCTAGCGCATCAAGCATATGCGACCAAGGGGATGCTTGACATGCTGCGAGGGTGAGGATCCAACAATGTGTTTCAACAGTCGAGTATAGATTGTCTATTCATGGATAAGGAGTTTGGGTTGGGTGGTTTGGCAAAAAGTACCGGAATTGTATAGCGATTGAGATCCTAATGCATCTACATCATCTTCTATTTGCATCCCCAGTAGTAGTAGAGGTAGAGTAGTCATGTATACAACCTAGTAAACCCCGTTCCATCCTCCGGCGGCTGCAACCAATTCCTCTCATCGTAGTCCCAGCCCTCGGCGCCCTCAATAACATGAAAGGTATACGCAAACCGACTACGCGCACTCGAGTTCCTCTCACTCTGATGCAAAACATTGCCGTGAATAAGAACCAACGACCCAGCCTTGACATCCAAAATCTCCACCTCAGTTCCAGCTCCAGCTCCAGCTCCAGCTGTATGTTCAGCCTCAGCCTCAGCCTCAACCCCAAAAGGCAGCCCAGGCCCATCATTACCCACAAACTCCGTCCCACAAACCTCCCCCCGCGCATTCACCCTCCTCACAAACCTCCTCTCCACCGCTCCCCCGCGCACATGAGAACCAGGATACATCCCCAACGTCGCATTCCCCGGTCCCGCGTCCTGGAGAGCAAACCACCACCCCACCGCCGACGGCGGATTGGTATACAGGAACTCCGAGTCTCGGTGCGGGGGCACCGCGCCGCCGATTCCGGGTTGTTTGCAGATGACCATGCTCTGGAGGACGCGGGGATCGCGGAAGCCGAGGGAGCGGGCGATTTGGGCGTTTCGCGGGGAGAGGGAGATTGCTTTGAAGGGTGGGGAGAGGTCGTGGAGGCCGTGGCCGATTTTGTTGATGGCGAGTTCTTTGGGGCGGGAGAGCGTTGGGTTTGGTCCTGGGGTGAAGGCGTCCGGTTCGAAGAAGAAGCGGATTTTGTCGCCGGAGGTTAGGAAGTAGTCGTCTCCTACGTGGGGTTTGTCGGTTGTGGTGTCGTCGCCCGTGGTGAATTGGGTCAGTGGATGGGTGGAGAGGTCGAGGTTGGCGAGGAGGGAGTTGGTTTCGTTGATGAGGGAGGCGGTTTCGGTGGGGGTGAGGTAGTTGGGGATGACGAGGTAGCCTTTTTCTTTGAAGGAGGCGAGCTGGGAGGGGGTGAGGCCGGACATTTTGTATAATTTAATCTCGTTAATTGTTCACTGAAGCCTTTGACTGTTCTCTGTGTGGGATGAGATGCGGTGGAGGTGAGATGAGGGGCACAGTTTGGGGTCAGTTCCTATATTACCTAGGTACCTACTGGGGGGTCTCGCCGCTGGAAGCGCTAGGGGAGCCGTTCATCGTAGCGATAATACGGGGAATTTGAGGATACCATTGAAGGTAGAAGTATATTATCAGTACTATCAGTACTATCAGTACTATCAGTACTATATTAGTAGTAAGTCTAGTATACTACTACATACTACATGGGTTAGTAGTATTACCATTATTTATCTATGTATGCTGGAAATGACATCAACACTCATCATCCTCGCCACTCCTCACTACATCATTGCTAGAAGCGTATTTATCTCCCTTCTATTTACCATCCCCTTCTTAGACTCTAATCTACCAACCTGAAAGATATAAAATGTCCTCCAGCTACTACTACACTTCCACCACCTCCTCCTCTACGAGCTCAACAACAACCGCCCATCGCTATACAACTTCCTCACACACCACCCCCGACGGCACCACCACCGTCCGCATCACCCGTCAGGACCTGGGCGAACCCACAATTGTCGAGGAGCATCGCTATGATAGCTCCGGCCAGGAACTAGCTACTATCCCCGGTGACACGCTTGCGGGGGGCGTACGCCGGATCACAGAGGTTGAGGACGAGGAGCTGCCGTCAGAGCAGAGTCAGAGCCAGAGCCAGAGCCAGGAGTATCAGACTGCGCCGTTCAATTATCGTCCACTGTGGTATAATTCGAAATCAGAAGTGGAGGAGGATCCGTCGCTGCAGTATACGGGGGTTCGGAGGGAGAATGAATGAGGTCTAGGTCTGTGAAATTGAAAGTTATCACTTTTGTACAAGTTAGGTACAATTGGTGCCTGTAGATTGAGGTAAATCGTCTGTAGAGGTATGTCTGTAGAGGTATGTCTGTAGAGGTATGTCTGTAGAGGTATGTCTGTAGAGTGGTATTGTCTGTGGTCATAGTCGGACTCTTCCCTCGCTCCAGCGTCGTCGAGCGCGCTGTGCAAAGCCAGGAAGTTCATATGCCCAGTGGCACAACATGCCAGCTACAAATCCCACTGCGTCGTTTTTGAATCCCACAAGCAGTCCCACCGTAACCATCATGACCATCCATCGACGCCCCCGTTCCTCGTCACTAAGATGGACCCTAGAGGAATCATCATTGCTGTCGTCAGCTCCTGAGAGGTCCCTTGCGCCGGTAGTATTAAGGCTCTCGCCCACACGGACGAGCTCCAGTCCCGCCGCAATCACCATCACTGCCAGTAAAGCCTTGGGAAAGCGGTGCAGCAGCTCAACCAGACTCTCCCCCCATACCAGTCCCAGGATTAGCTTGCACAGCCCCAGAAAGATGACGCTCGACCCGGACCGCGCTCCAAATCGGTACTGTGCGGCTAGGCCTCCAGAGCCGTGGCAGACGGGCATTGCACCCGCCCAGCACCCAATCAAGTTCATGCAGGAGACGCTCAGACCGATGGCTGTCACCGACGGCGTAGGCACCGATGGCAGCAGATCGGCGGCCAGGTGCACGACTGCTACAACCGAGTTAAGGGTGGTGAGAGGGAGTTGGCCGAGCCCGGCATCGATGGCGCCCTCCGACCACTCGGAGCCACGGGGAACGACAAGTCCTGGACGCCAAATCGAGAAGCTGGGTAGTCGGGCTTCTAGCGCACTACGGACTATCGCTATAGCCAAGCCTATAATAAAGACGACGAGGGCGTATGGCAACCTCTTTGCAGACGAGTTGGTCAGCAGCAGCGCGAGGAAGACTGCAACCGCGCAAAGCCGGTTATCCGCCCACGACGGATGGACCCAGCCCAGCGAGTCATGGAGGGTTGTGCATGCAGTCATGGTAAGAGATAGTCCGGCTCCGACTTGAATCCCCTTGACTACGGGGATTGGGATGACGCAGGTGAACCAGCGGAGGAGGCCCGTAATACTTCCGATGAAGATAACGCTAGCCACGAAGATTCCAGCGGCAGCGATGGCACCGGGGGAGAAGGACCTGGCAATAGCCACGGCAGCAATAGCTTTCATAGGCTGGACAGGGAGCGGGATTCCGAAAAACAATCCAGTTAGGATGTTGAAGAGACCTGAGAATATGAGGGTGCTGGCGAGTGAGACGGTGTGGTTGGCAGCAAGAGCGAGAGCTATGGGGAGAAAGGTTCCCAGATCCCCCAGAGACCCAGCAATCTCAGCCACATAATGATTTCGAAAGGTCGAGACATTATATCTGGTGACGGATCGGATCGATTGGAGGTTCATCTGTGGTGAAATCAGCAACCACTTCATCAAGTTGGAGGGGACGAAGAAACAAACTTTGGGGAAATCCATTACAGAACATTCTATTCCCCATGAACAGGGATTCCAGGCCAACTCAAGTACCCCGACTAGGAATGACAAGGAGAAAACGCAGCTTGGAAGTCGAGATGCAGCTTCATTTATAGTGATTGGGTGCCTCGTGGCGGGGGCAGCAAGGCATCAGGCGCTAGTCCAAAACAGGCATATCTGATCTCGACTTCTTAGCGATTTGTCATTACGTACGCTGTCCGCGGAAATACGTGCAAAATCCCAAGTTCCGGTGTTTCAGCTCTTGCGTTGAATTGATTAACATCACAGAGGCCACTAGTAATACTGGGCAATCCGATATGTATAACTATGGTCTACGTTTGCGAGTCGGAGAGGGTGCCTTATCTACCAGGTGTCTAACCCGCTAGTCCCAATACAGACTAGCATTTCGACTGCCATCTGACCAATCAGGGCTCGCATATATAGATACCTCAGGAATGCACCCCCGACTTCCTCATCGAAAGCTCAAACATCGTCCAGAATCCATTCTTCCATCTCACACGATACATTCCTCCGTCATTACTGACTACGCTTCCAGGCCCATGTTGTCCTTTCTTTTATATAGAACCTTACTAGAGCACCGAGGATGTCCAGGTTGTGCAGGAAGTGAAGTGATGGCACCTAGGTATGTACAAGAATAGTCTTTGCAACGTAGAGGAATCTTTACTAACTAATACAACAATAGGAAACCTGTTATACCCCTAGTGCCTATGACCATGCTTATGGTGCCGTCGATGGTTCAAAAATCCTCCGTGGTGTTCTTGAGAGGTGTTCATGTCAATGTCAGCCTTGGGAGGTGCTGTGATCCGGCTACTCGCTGCATCGTGGCTGGCGGAGGTACTCTCGGGGAGACCAGATGACAGGATACTGGCTGGATGGGGCGGCTCTGTCGGGATTGCCTCGTCTTCAGCACTGGTTGTGGGACTCTCATGGAGCGTCCCATCTCCACTGGCGTATTCACCATCACCGTTGACGTTGACATCGATGTCAGTGTCCCAGATATACTCGAAGCTGCCATCTGGATGAACCAGCAGCTGCAGCGGGGCGTCATCATCGTGATCATCAAGGTAGATAATGTCACAACTATGTCCGTCCACCGGATTGCCCGTCATATCCTCAAACTGGAGATTGCCATAGTCCAGATAACCGCTGTTGTCATAAAAGCCGAGGAGGCCGCTGTCAGCATCAGGGGTGGCATTACAAGTAAGCCTGGCTTGCTCCTTCCTGTCGATGGCGTCGGTCACGTTCGCAAAGGCAGTCATTATATCCAGGTCACGGCGGAGGTAGTTGGCGCTATTCATCGAAATCGGGCGGTCGTTGGCTGAGGCTGCAGGAGCTGGGTTGATGCGCCAGCTCTGTCGGGGCCAGTTGAATGGGTGACCGTACAATCTGTCCACGATAGATGAGTATGATCTCCTAGCGCGGATTGCAAATATTTGGTTGTCAAACTTACGGGTCATTGTCAAGTGCTCGGAAGCCATGATCGTCCACCATGGTGCTTTGTTTGTTACCATTGCTGTCGGTGTACGTGTATGAGGCAAAGCACAGCGAATTGGCTGTCTGTGAGTCGAATCCATAGGCTGATAAAAAATGAGCCCCGGCTCCCACGCCACGGTTACCGTTGAGTGCACCAAACTCCCTGGTTTTGTAACGACAGTCAGAGACACGGCATCCAGGAAGGCGACATAATGTGACCATATTTGGGGGGGGGGGGGGGGGGGGGGGGGGGGGGGGGGGGGGGGGGGGGGGGGGGGGGGGGGGGGGGGGGGGGGGGGGGGGGGGGGGGGGGGGGGGGGGGGGGGGGGGGGGGGGGGGGGGGGGGGGGG
>JAPDEN010000059.1:0-38517 GCA_027569145.1 Aspergillus funiculosus
TCTTTTTTTGTGTGTTTTTGGCTTTGTTTTACACTGCGATCCCCCCCCCGGGTGGTTCAACGTCCTCGCAAATGCCCTTCTCTCCCTGTGTGTTTTTCAGTGCGCGGGCCATTGCCAATTTTTCCCAGCCCGGTTCTTATATTAATACCCCCCCCCCCCCCCCCCCCCCCTTCTGGTAAGAGCCGCGGCGGACGTCGGTATAAGAGTGCCAGGTTTCAAGTTGTTTATAGTATTTCAATGTGTTCTGGTGTATCATACATTCATTCCATTTGACAAGCGATAAATACGAAATTGCTTATTTCTGCCATCAGAGATTTAGTCTTGTTTCCATTTAAAATTTATTTATTATTCAACTATTCGTGCATAAACGTGTGAAGAAACTTGCATCATTCCTCAATAGTTAAATACAGACTACTTCGAGGCCACAGGCAGAACCGTGGTTCATAGCGCACTTTTACCCCTGAACGGAAAACACGAACCAAGGGACTCGGACAAGCGCGTCGTGGGGAGGACCTCTTTGTTTACTACTGTATGGGGCTGGAGAATAATTAATTATTCAGGGGCTACGTCCCAACAACATACTACACAGTATGTATGTTAATTGGAACCTCCCTTGAGAGTCGAAGATGGTCTTTAGCTATTGGTGGTGCATGCAGACACCGACTCATGAAGAAATATAAATAAAATAACCTCATGCTACGAGATGGCGGTCAGCGTGAGTTGGCAGCTTTCGACTCTTTACTGTGTAAAGTAGATTATTATTATTTAGTATTATTTAGTAGTATTATTAGGGATATAAATTAGTCCTAGTCCTATGATATTCTGCTGTGTCCAGCTGGCTAATCGTGGCATCGGCCAACCCAATAAATTATTATTATTATTATCTTCATAAAAAAGGAAAAGGAAAAGACAGACTGTTAGAAAAGAAAGCAGCGAAAGGGATCCATCCATCCATCTCTCATCCTCCTCTAGTCCCGATTCTTTTCCCTCCATCGCCTCAATCGTTCAATCGTTCAATCGTTCAACCTCGAGACAGCTGTCCTTCGCGTATGCGCCATGTCCAGCTTTTTTCGCATACCCTAGGTTTCTGTCATCCGTTGTTCATCGTCGTCTTTTTTGATTTTCTAGTAACCTCTTGAGATCTTCCCCTGAAGAATTTCCCCGAGTTCCCGCCAAATCTTGGTCCTTCCTCCGTGTCTCTGGACGTGTGAAAGGTTACTTTGGTGGTTTGAGTTCCATGCTTCGACAACATTCTGGATAATAAGGAGGGCAGCAAGCAGGTGCTTGCTGCAAGAGTCGACACGGAAGGTGCGTCCAACGTGTTACTTACTTATTATTACTTCCCCCCTCGGTGCAATTCGTCGCTTTTTTTTTTTTCCCTCTTTGGCTGCAGCTCTCTGTCTGTCATTCCACATGGCGTTTCTGGCTCTCCCTCGCCCTTTTTTTCCCCTGCATATTCATTCTACCGTTCGTGAACTAAAACGTATCTCATGCTTCTAGATCTAGATCAGTCCGCATCTTCCGCCAATTCGGCGCTCTCTCCCCCGCGGCCACCGCATTCCACAAATCTATCCAGTGTCCGTGACGTTCCCCATCTGTCAGCCCCTCTGCTGCCATCCTTCACATCGCCAGGAGCGTCGACTCGCTCGGCCGCTGGATCCCCCGGTCCGTCAACCTCATCCTGGGACCAGAGCGGCGCATCGAATCAGCCATCAGCTTTTCCATCTCTACCGAAATACCGTGCGGCTTGCGACTCGTCCACTTCGTCCCCGGAGGATAAGAAGAGCAGTGTTTACTATACAACCGTCTGGGGTTCACCGTATGCTGCGGCTAGTCCGCGCAGATTGTCTGGGTCATTGAGTCAGTACGCGGGGCTTGATCGTGAGTCTGGAGTGTCTGGAGTTAGTTCTCCAGCCTCGGTACGCAGCGGTATTCGCTTCGAACTCGAACTAAACAGTCCCGACATCTTGCAGCCCCCGGCTTCTTTAGAAGATCCTATCAGGGTACACCAAAACACCACTGTCAATCGTTCTCCTTCCCGAGACCGGTTGAGTAGGAGAGCTGGGAAGTCGATTAAGGATTTCACAAAGGATTGGATCAACCAATACCTCTCAGGTCAGCCAAGGACAGAACGGAGCAACTGGTTGAGTGACGATTCTGGTAGCGAAGCCCCATCGTTCTTTACAGCCCAAAATCACTTTGCAGAGGACGGATCTGACGACTGGCTTGGTCTTGAACACGATTCTCGTGACGAGGACTTATTGAGGACTCCAACCCTGTCCGACTTTGTTAATCGGAGGACGCTTGCTAGTCGCCGCGAAAGAAGTTCGACCCGTCCAAGACCCAAGGAGCCTCTTCATAAGAGAGCTGACACTCTTCGACAAGAGGATTTTTGGGGATTCGCGTACGACAAAGATCCCCAATCGATCAACATGACTGATACACAGGAGACACAACCTTCGGCCGAGCTTGAGCCCAAGATGTTGAATCCAACAGAGAAGCCGCTACCCCCTCCTCCAGTGGATGAGAAGGAGCCGTCTTCGACACCAGTGGGACCTTCAGTCAACCCCCATGAAATCAAGGTCACTACAAGGGAAGAATCAGATAAGAACGGTCCATTGCCACAGGTCAAAAGAAAGAAGGTGCCATGGCGCGGCAAAGGGTGCATCATTGGTCTTCCAGTAGATGACAAGAGAGGAACAGAGGAGTCGGGGTATCGCCTCCTCACCCCTGACGACGTCAATCAGCGTTTACGACAGTGGGAGGAGCTAGGGTACGATGTCCGTGGGTTCAGTATCTGCGCTGCAGATGATCCATCGAATATTGTGCTGGGAGGTGCTAGTCGTCCTCTTTATCCTGACCCTGCTGATATGCACACAGAGCAGAAGACTGGAGGCTATGATATCAAGTTCCCCAACAAGGCCCTTTGGGATGAATATGTCAACCAGCTCCAGGAGGAGAAGTTGAAAGCTCTAGGCGTCTTTTTGGGAGACAATGAAGTGCAACCATCGACTTCACCTGCATCTGCTATGAACCCAATGACCCCATTCTCCGGCCTTGTCTCCTCCCCGCCAATTCCAACGGCATCAGCCGCAAGTAATCCACTATCTATACCTCATCTCTTCTCCCCGCACTTAAACCAAGCAGCCGGCATTGCCAACGGAATCGGAACACTAGCTTCACCTGCGTCTCAGTTTAGTGTACAGGCTCCAGGATACTTTGGTGTCGAACCGATATTGCCAGCATACGTTCCTTTCCAGCACACCCCTCCAGCCCAGGGTTCACTTACCCCCCAGAGCTTGTACAACCTACGCCAAAGTGTCGGCCCTGCATCGACTATCCCAGCTCCTCTTTCGAGTTTGACATCTATGCTGTCGCCTGTATCCCCTTTGAATGACCAACTCTCCTTCCATCCTGGACTGGGCGTTCAGTCTGGGTTACCGAAGGAGGTATTTGATGACCATATTGGTCATAATAGACATGACGACTTTGCTGATGGCCACCACATTCTGCGTCCCCTTCGTACACCTCCTCCAAATCCGGATAACTTCCATGCTTCGACTGTTGAGATTGCTCAACCAACTCCTCGTGGTCATAGCCGTGGACACAACTTGAGCGAAACCCTTCAAAAGGGAATCGATCAAATCACCCCGGACTATCATTTGGAGGAATCAATTGAAAGAGAGCTCGATGAAGGGGACATGGAGCCTGCGCGGAATAACTTCGGGGGACCTGAGCTATTGAATCGACCGTGGGCACTGCCAGAGACCCATAACAACTCTTCGCAGCACTTGCCCCAGCAGCTGAATCAATTCTATGGGGGTGCTTACTCGGGAGATGTTGCCCACGACGGTTCAGATATTGACACCAATCCTAGCCTATCTGGAACTCCTCGACGAAATGGATCACTTGCGAATCATATCCCGTGGCATGAGTCGAAACACAGTACTGGATCATATGTTGGCGGTCACCGCTCAAAGCTCTCGGCATCGACTTTTAACGTTGATGCAAAGGAGTTTGATCCGACCGCGCCAGCTGCCTCTCAGACTTTGCCGTTCCGTGATAACTCTTTAAAATTCCATGCCTTGGACCATCCTATGTTTACCTTCGGATCAAGTTCTGACCAGAAGCCTTCGGGCGCGTTCAATATTTCTGCCCCTTCGTTTACCCCTGGTGGTGTGAATCCTGGTCATAACATCGGCCAACATCCTGGATCCAGTGGATTTGAGTTCTCTGCCGCTTCCCTTAATGTTGCTGCTCCTGTCTTTAATCCTGGTAGCAGCATAGCTACTACGATATCTCGGCAATCTACGAGTACAAGAACTAAAATTTTCGACGATATCGATCTCTCTGAGGTATCAAAGCCTGCTAAGAAATCAAAGGCAATTCCAATTGTTCGACCGGATGATAATGGGAGACGCGGTGAACATTATGAGATGGAAGATGAGAATGAAAGTGGCCGCCCAGTTCCCAAGGATCGTCATAAGCGTGCTCGTCGTGGAGAGGAAGTCTCCGATGAGGAGGCCCAATTTAGCATTCCCAACGCTCTGGCTGAGACTAAGAACCCCCCGGCCCCGCAAGCATTGGACACTCCATATATGCCGGCTGAAGGCAAAGAAAATGCTCTGCCTGACAAGGGTGATGATCTGGCTCCCGAAACAATCACCGAGAATGGGAAACCAGTTGAACGTAAAGACACTCCAGTCAGCGAAGCCTCCACATGGACTCCTTTGGATACTAAGGATAAAGACGCAACAACACAAGGACCGTCGGAGCCAGACCATATATACCATACGGCTCCCAAGCCAGCTGAAGATGATAAACCAGTGGCTGAGAAGCCGGAAGACGAAGCTTTGCAAATTGCAGTGCCAAATGACAGGGAGGCACCCACCGAAGAGCCTGTTGAGACAGACTTGAAGAGCTCGCTACTTTCACCCACGGCAAAGCCATTCCACTTTGAACCATCTGTCAAAGAATTTGTACCAGTCGTCACTGAGAAGCCAGATACCCCTTACAAGGATACCGTCGAAGAAGAAAGCAAGGGCCTCACGGCTTCACGTTACGCTGTTGCGAGCCCACCAGCATCGTCTAAGCAGGAACCGGGGCCACAAGTGTCCGCTCCTGCTGAACCTGAGGTGAAGGACTATTTGCCGGAAGCCACCTCACACCAACCCGAAGAGGGCATGGAGTATAGGGTGGAGAAGCAAGATCAAGACTCCCCTGATGAGGAGGAATTGAATGCAGTTATGGAGCAACTGAATGGAGACGACTCAGATTTAGGAATTGAGAGATTAAGTACACCTCAGCCAGCAAGCAACCTACCGGAGTCAGTAATGGGACCTTCAAAGGAAAAGCGACATGTGCATGCGGACAACAGGAGCGAGCCTCCCAGCCCCAGTCCCGGACGTGGCCCTATCTCTCATACATTACACGTGCCAAAACTCGACTTCGAAGCACAATCTCAGTTCTCAGGAACTCCTTCCAAGGGAGTAATTTCCAGCATCCAGTCACCTATTCGACAGTTATTAAACCGGAATGAGCACATTAGTGACTGGGACGACGTCATTTCTTCTGGAGAAGAGGTCAAGCTCGCAAGCCGAAGCAAATTCTTCGACCGTCGTATTAACGACCTTGTTGGCTCCGCTTTTGAAGAGCGATTGTCTCCTCTCGAGCGTGCGCTGGGTGCCATCCAACAATCCCTAGCGAATATGACCTCCGCCACTCACAATGCATTGGCTTGGCGAAGCACCTCTGCTGAGGTTATGGATAGTGACGCTGATGATGAGGATGAGGAATATGAAGAGGACGTCTCATACAGAGCAAGATCTCCGCTCCATAGGAGAGACCGAAAGCTGGAGAAGCTGAAGAATACAATTTTAGAAGCTTTGGCAGCTCGCGAGGTCCAGGCGCCACCAGAACAGCCTGGTATTGCAGAGCTTTTGCAGCTTCGTGAACGTGTCACGGACCTGCATGCCCTGATGGCGCAAAATATGAGTCAAGATACTACCGCTAACATGCGGGAGATTATCCAAGAGGTCATAACAAGCCAATTAAATCAGCGCAAGTTGCGTCCCTCTGAAGCCGAGGAGATCGGGGCGGATAGCCTTATGCTTCAGATTGATGGCTTGAAGGAGATGCTCAGAGCTACTGATCAGCGGGCGGAGGATGAATACAACAAGCGTAGAGAAGCACAGGACATGGTTTCAGAGCTTCAGCGACTTTTGAAGGTCGTTGAAGATGACGCTGCCCGACATAGTGCGGCTGCTGAATCTGCTGAATCTCGACTTCTCCAGCTGCAGGAAGAAAAGATGCCCTACTTTGAGAATATCCAACAGAGGGCAAATGTGCTTGAAAAGGAACGCGAGTCTGATAGGTTGATCCTTGATGAGTTGTCCTCCAAGAATATTGCCCTTCAAGGCACGTTGGATGAGTATCGCGTGTCAAGCGACAACTGGAAGCGAGAAAGTGAGCAGTCGAAGGCCGAGGCCGAAGAAGCCAAGCTAGAAAATCAACATTTGCGGAATGTTATCGCCAATATGACAATGCGCATCGAAGATGGCCTCAATATTCGTCAGAATCTCAGTGAGAAACTCGATCGCATCCAGGATGAAATGGCAACTGTGACTCGAGACGTAACCCGCGACCAGGCCTCCTGGCGACGAAAGGAAGAAGAGCTGAATGCCAAGTATAATGAACTACGTGCATCTCACAATAGAGAGACAAAGCTGCGTGAGCAGCTTGAGGTGGACATCGCTAAACTTGAAGAACAGGAGCGCGAAGCCGCGAAGTTGAAGTTCATTTTTGGACAATCTCAACAGGAGAATGCTAGGCTCGAGGAGCTTGTGAACGTGATGAGAGAAAAGAATTACGATCTGGAAGTCAAGGCAGCTCGATTCGAGCGCGAGTTCAATGAGGCTCGTGAAAGCAGCAGGGTCGAGATCCAGCGCACACGAACCTCACTGGAGACGGATCTTGAGGCCGCCAATAATCAAGTCAACATTGTTCGTGCCGAACTGGAGGCCCAGATTCTTCGTCTTCAAAACCAGCTCGATAATGTCAAGCTTGATAGTGACACAGCGCGGGAGCGTTATGAGATGCTGCTTGAGGAAGCTGATGAAACCAAGGCGAATGCATTGGCTACAACCATTGAGGCTAAGGATCTTGCTATGGAAGACCAGCGCAAAATGCATGAACGTGTTCTCAACGATCTTCGTGAACGTCACGCCCGCGCCCTGCACAACTCCTCTGAAGATAGACAGCGGGCAGAGTCTCATCTCATGGATCGGTTGGCACTATCGGACGAGAAGGCCAAGCACTTCCAAGAACGGGCCGCACATCTCGAGGAGAGACTCGAGATTGCCCAGTCTGCTGCCCGGGCTGCTGCTGAAGCTGCACAATCGGCCAAGGCCGCTGGTGCTGCACCAATTCAGCACTCAAGCTCGCCTTCAATGTCCTTCAACGAGGGATCGTCAATGCCCGAGAAAATATCACCACAGGCGTTGCGAGAGTCGATCCTGGTTCTCCAAGACCAGCTGCAACAACGCGAAACACGCATCGAAGAGCTTGAACAGGAAGTCTCTGCTGTTGATAAGGACGCCCCCACTAAGCTCAAGGAAAAAGACACGGAAATCAATTGGCTTCGAGAGCTCCTTGACGTTCGTCTTAATGATCTTCAAGATATCATTAACACTGTGTCACAACCATCCTTCGACCATAACTCCGTACGCGATGCTGCAATCCGGTTGAAGGCGAATCTTCAGATGCAACAACAGGAGAGAGAGAGGGCTTTGAATGGTCAAAGTTTCCCAAGTTTCCCCTCCTTGACCGAATTGACTGCATCTCCGCGATCGCTCCCCCTTGCAGCAGCAGCAGCATGGGGTAACTGGCGTAAGGGAAGGGAGAATTCCAACTCCAATTCCTCTCAGCAGACGCCGTCCAAGCCAAGTAATGCCAGCACTTTCCTCTCTGGTCTCCTGACCCCTCCTAGCTCGAATGCCCGTCAGGCAAATTCCAACAGCAGCGCTCCATCTGGCGCAAGTTGGAGACGTCCTTCAGAGAGTCGGCCGCTAAAGAGCTACAACACCACCCCACGGCCCCTATCTTCGCGTGCTGGTAAAATGCGAGAGCCACCAACCACTCCACCTCTGATGCGAAGGTCAAGCTATGACCACGATGCTGAACCTACCGATTACGAACAGAATTCTCTAGGTGAAGATGAGAGCACCGTCGATGGCCTGGTCTCGGCGTCTCCCAAGGACACAGCAGATGGTCCCTTTGGGCCACAAATAGCGTGATAGACTGACTATCTTTTCCCTCTCTCTTTTGTTTTCTCCCTTCAAAGATTGCTGATTATTTACTTGTGATATTTTGGCGCATTTCAGTTGTCTACCCTGCCCTCTCTGACCGTACCATGTTACCTTGAATTGAGCTTTTACATTTTTATCCTTCTTGTATTTAACATTTGTGGACTGTCTATGTGTGCCACAATTTTTCACCTGTGACTTTTATTTTTTATTCTCCTACCTTGTCTTATCTTTTACATCAGATACCACCTGTTGATTTTGCAAAATTTGCAGCTACTTATCTTTGTATAATTCTCCCTTCACTTGTTTAATAATTTACCCAACTTTGTCACTCTCTTGATAATTTTTTTTCTCCTTTAACCATTTCCTTTGTGGTTCTTGATAGTGATTTATTTTCTTCTCTATTGTTTATACCAGAACAGATATCATTGTTTGGCCCTAAAATGGTTGCTTCTTCCTTTATACACTTTGATTGCGTTGCTGCTTGCTGGCCTCCACTGGTAGAGAGGTACCTTTTTATAGTAATTACTTATATACCCCGTCTATTTTCGTATTTAATCTATACAATTCATAATTTGTAACTACGGTGTTCTATATAGGATAGAAAAATACAGGAAAATAAATTTTTACATTCCAATTAATTAAATCTATTACTTTCTGCAACAGTGCCCAAATCTAAACTATGCATGCTATGCAAGCCAATGTAAGTGTGATGATGATAATAGCTTCATATGCATCAATTCAAACACCATTCCAGAATTTGTCCTCCAGCCAAAGCAGTTACTTTATATGTTGTTCGGGATTCCAATCGCTTCGTATTTGGATTCTTTTCAGAATGGGGGACGACCCGCAGGTTGAGACTTTCGATATCCACGGTGAGTACGTCTAGGAGGAAGGGCCGGCATGGGACTATGCCCTGTGGCTGCGTCGTGATGGAGATGGAGATGGAGGTGGAGTTGGGGGTTGCGGGGGGAGATGAACAGCCGTCAAGGGTACATATGTAGAGTGAACCGCCTTGGGTTGGGGAGTATCTGTCGTCTGATTCGTAGATGGCGAGGAGTTTTGCGTCGTTGGAGACGGCGAGGAAGGGGGAGGGAGATGTTGCTGTGGGGAGGTTGAGGGCGCTCCAGCGGGGTATGGTGCGGAGTGTGGATTGAAGGGGCTCCTGATTGTCATCGTCGTTGTTGGTGGTGGTGTTTTTGGTAAGGGGTATGTATAATGAGGGGGGTTGAGTATTGTGTTTGACTTGTTCCTCGTGAGAGTGTTGGACATGTCGAGATGCGAAAATGCGACAGATTTTGACGGTCTGTGTTTTGTGACTGGAGTCGACGGGTGCGACGTGCCCAATGCAATATGCGCTTGTGTGGCTTGTCCGTAGGGTTGTGGCAAAGTACCGACCAGAGTCTTTGGTGGAGGAGAGCCCTTGACGTGTTGCAAGGCATGACTCGGGAAATAGTTGAAGTCCCCTGAAAATACATTCCGAATGGGCCTGGTTCTCCGCACTTAGTACGACGCTCATGGCACCTGAGTCAAAGTAGATCCGGTTCATGTTTGCTCGCCAGTACACTAGATCGATTGTAGTTGGTGCGTGCTCTGGACGGCCTAGGTATAGCACTCGCGCATTCCGATGCAGAGCCGTGTTCTTGCCGACTACAATGCGAAGAAGGGTGTTGTCATCCACAAATTCGAGAGACTCGACAACACCGTCGGCTTCCTCGTACCCTGGACCGGGGCTAAAGCCAAATTTTGTGTCGGCTTGACCAAGTCGATATTGAGCAGGGCGTTGCAGATCCGCCTGGTTCCCGCATAAGCCATATATGTGAATTGTTCGGCCAAGTCCTATGGCAACCAGACATCCATCTGAGGAAACGGAAATGTGGTGGTTGGCGTATCTTTGATTGACAGTATTGTACCCTGCAGCTGCAGCCTTCATTAAAGCCTGACTGACAGATGTCCAGATTGGATACAGAGACGATGCAAGAGAAAACTCGCGGAGAAGGTCCATACGCTGTGCGTCATACACCATTACTCGCGCACCATGCAGGGCTACAAGCCTCCGATTATCATGCGAGAGGCTCACCACTAGGGGAGGGATCCATTTTTGCGGTAGCTTCCTCTGATACTGTTCCTTGACAATATGGTCTCGCCAGTCCATCAGATTTAACTTGGAGACTTGATTCAAGTATAAGTTCCATTGTCTCGAGGTTAATTCCTTCATAGAAGGCACTTCGACGGGGATCCCCAGAAGGATATTTCGAATGATCGACGGGGAGGAGGCTGCATATTTCCAGTAACGACAAGTCAATTGAGCAGCGATAAAGGACTCGATATCGAGGTCCAAGGGAGAAGTATTTCTAGAGGAAGACAGACGTCCATTGTTGAGAGAGAGAACGGTAATCATATAGGTGGAGAAGACTTCACCCCTAATGTTTCTTCATATTCCAGTGATTGATAACAAGCGATCACTGTACTTTCTCTTCTGTTCCAATGCACCGACAAGCGGGAGAAAAATGCTTTCAATATCACCATTTTCAAAAACGGGGCCAGCGAATTTATAGCGAAAGTATGTCTGATAAAAGCTGCTATGTCAGGAGTTATGCGGCGCATAATCTTATTACATCCCACCCATCATTCAGTAAGGGCTCACTGACGAGTGAGGTGATGATGCAGTAATATACTGGTCACACTAGCGGAAATTATGCGCTGACCTTTGGAGCTGACGAGCGACAAGTCAAATAAATACATTGCAGCTAGCCATCAAGCCAGTTGGCGCCGCAGTTATGTTGTAATTCAATGACAGCCTGCATGGAAGGAGAATACCAGCATTCAGCTTATTTTCAATATAAAATTGAGGCATTTCGTAGGTACTGTGCCTTACAGCATATAATCCAAAACATAATCGTGTAATTCTCATTCACGCAGCCTAAATTGCTGCCGTTGAACAGGCTAGTTGTGTGCTCCTTGATTAGTTGCATATGCCAGAAATTTCGTCGGAATCAGAAATTTTTCTGGAGAAGTGGTGTCCGACAATCTGCTCGTTCGTCTACTTTGGTTTCCTTCTTGTTGAGTCGTATACCCTCAATCAGTCAAATAAATTCTGCCTGTTAGCCGTGTCGCTGTTCAGATAATGATATTCTTCTCTCGTTGATACAAGTCCTTGAGAAGTTTCAACTGGCTGACAGCCATACTTTCACGAGTGAAACTGCTAGGTAATTCAACTATTGCTTTTCTCATCATGGCTAGACCAATATGCCCAAAGAAGCCAACAATTCTTTCTGCAGATGATTTCAGCATTGCCGAAAGAATAGTGAGATGAGTTTCTTGGATTTCATTCGGAGGGATGCTGAGGATCTTATGCATGGAAAACCAGAATAGGGTGTTGGGAAAGGGGTTCCTACGCGCGGTTTTGCCGAAATTGCGCAAGGTCAGAGCTGCAAACCCAGCTCCTAGGGCAGTCATTCGGTCCGCATGGCCTTGTTCACTGACAAAAGGACCATCTGGCCCTTCGCGCCACCAACCCAATGCACGTTTGCCAGCTTCTGTTTTCTCGTTGCCGTAAAACCCCCAAAGCGCGGGACAGACGACATGATATTTCGCCCACAGGATATCAACCATGTGACAGCCTTTGTAAATAAATGCATCCATGGAAAAAATCTGCGCAGCCACGATACCGACAGGCTCTGCATGCCCTTGGTTGATGGAGGCTTCCGTAATGAGCGATGAGATAAGACACTTGGAGAAAATATTCAAGGCATAAATCAAGAGAGCAGGCACTTTGTTATCATCAGAGTTGGCGATATTTTCAGGTGGAAAGGCGAGAAATTGGCGAATGTCGACAGCCGGCTCTGTGATCGAAGCGGCCTTCTCGAGAGTGGCGCGGATTTCCTGAGTCTGCAAATGGTCAATATCATCAGCCAGCTATTCTTCCAAGAAGCGAAGAGAAACACTTCCCACTTACCTGGCCTTTGTTTGTGCCTTTACCTTCGCGTAACTGGCCAACACATTTCTTAATAGTACGTCGCATTTCTCCCATGTTTTGCTTTACAATCGGATTCGTCTTGGCCTCATTTTTAAGGTATTGCCTGAGTTTCTTCAATTGCTGGTGCAATTCAACGTAGCGTTGGTGGGATTTAACCTCGTCGTCTGTCAAGCGACCACCACCCAGACGTTTCTGGCGCTCTTCTTGCTCCTTCTGGGCTGCTTCTGCTTTCAGTCGCGCCGCGTCCTGCTCAGCCTTCTGGGCTGCTGCTTGGCGTCTTCGGTTCTCTTCTTCTAGCCTCTCGCGCTCCTTTTGCTCCTTCTCTTCCTTTTCTTTTTGTCTTTGCCGCTCTGCCTCTTCTGCAGCCTTCCGCTTCGCTTCCTCCGCGGCCTTGCGCTCAGCCTCTCGTCGTGCAAGTTCCTCCTGCTCCCGACGCAGCTTCTCTAATCTCTCACGCTCCTTCCGCTCCGCTTCCCTTCGTGCCTCTTCCTCCTTGCGACGATTCTCTTCCTCCACCGCTCTCTGATGGGCCCTTAGTGTTTCTTCTGCTTCTTCCAACACCTTATCGTGAAGAGCAGCGACTTTGTCGAGTGCTGCATTATGCTGGGCTTCAAGCTCACTATCCAAGCGATCGAGGTTCTCGTAGAAAGAGCGCCGTTCATAAGCTTTGACCTTTTTTAACTCGGTGTTGTGGACCCGCAACTGTTCCAAGTCCCTAGTCAAATCTCGCATAAGCTGTCTGGAGGGGCTGTCCAGCTGTGGAGGATAGCTAAGTCGTCCCATCTTGCAAGTTCAAACGCAATTGCAATTGGGGTGTGTGGTGGTGCGTATTTTGGATGAAGGATTGCCCCAGGCGGGCGGTAAAAGGAATGGCTGTTCCGAGGAGTGATTAATGAATTGCTATATAGTGACGCAGATCATGGTATTGAGGCAAAAGACGTTCCGGAGTCAAAGACGGTAGTACTAGGCGATAGTTGGGCCTTGGACTCGACTCAATGCTTTTCGAGTAATGTTTACCATGCGTAGGTAGGTACTGCGTAGTCTCCCCAACAATAGGACGAATCAAGGAACCGAATCGACGAAGGTCAACGATTGAAATGTACTCTCGGTTCGAGTAGTACTGACGAAGCGGGATGAGGAGAGACAGAGAGGAGAAAAGAGCGGAAATCAAGACCAGACGAGGCCTATCCTTCTTAGTTCTAGCGAGGTGAGGATACCTCCCAATTGATGATGGGCAGCAGCAGTAGTCGCTTTTGGGACGCGATCTTTTTTTGGCCGAAGCAGGCTTAGTCAGAAGAGCTCTGATGGTTGCTCTAGGCCGCCGCATGTGGGTGGTTTTTAAGTACGAAACGTTACGGTATTATCATTATTTAGTATTATTTGATATTTTTTAATACTCAATTTTCAATAATACGGATTCCCGAAGCGGCCATGCGTTCCCTGGTCCCAGACGGGGCTCTTTTTCTTTCGACTTGCAAGTTACATCATGATGAACATCATGAGCTGAGCTCCAGCTCCTTTAGTCTTTCTGGCCTCATATTGGATTCCCTAAGCTACAGGTTAGTTAGGCAGTTGACAGCAAAATCAATATGCTTTACGGAGCTCAACAAGTCTAGAGTTCATTATTTTGGTATCCCCATCTATTCCCTATTAGTACTCCTAGTCTTAAGGTGAAACTTGGTGGGCTTTCTTGAGCCACTTTGTAGTAAGTACTACTGTGTAGGTAACTAGTGATAATTCACCTTCTAAGACCATGGCCCCCAGCAATTTGCCTAGCTAGTACAAAGCTCATTAAACCAGTTCATGTGAGAATTCCTGTCATAAATGTAATCACTAGCAATAGTTAAATAGTTGCTATTGTCGAAGAATGGCAAATTGCAAAACCGCCCGCGGGGCCGCGACACTCGAACCGGGGCCGATCAAGACGACTGACCCCGAACCACAAGCTGGAGAGCTCAAAGTGTGGTAACTTTGCCTTAGTGACAAGTTAAATCTCTCCCAAGTCAGTCACCTTGAAGCTTCCTTACTGAATAGCAATAGCAGTAATAGTACTCTTGTCATGATCTCTTAGTATTATTTTCACTAAGCAAGAATAATAAACTAATAATAATCATCCAATTTCAAGGTTGTCGTCTTTGCCTCCTTTCTCTGGGACCTCCTCCTCTTCCCCCACATCGATCTCATATTGGATAACTCTCTCTCTGCTGCTTTACCGTCATATCATTATTATTACTAGTAGCTGGTATTGTTCTTGCTGTCATTATCATCATCATCAGCATCATCAGTATCAGTAGAACTTGTATTATTATCATATAGGTGGGTATTGCATTGTTCCCTCTTAAAAGAGTCTGGAGAACTCTACCACTGCTACCACTTACTAGACCAACTCAACTTCTGTCTCTCCTCTTCTTCCTCTCCATCTTTTTGCCTTCATCTTCCTTTTCTTTTCTTCTACTCTTATCATCCTCCTTTCTTCTTCCTTTCCTCTCTTTCTTTCTTCTCTCTCTCCCTCCCTCTCCTTTAGTCTACCGCTACCCCTCCTTCTTTCCCCCCCCCCAATCCCACTCCCTCCCTCATCATTCCTTCAGTTCCATCCTCAAACTACTTGCTATCTTATTTTTATCCCACCTCCCCCAAAACCCCCGTCATTCTCTTTCTTTGTGGTCAGATATCTTGTTGCTTTTGCCTCATCCTTCTTGATCCACTGAAAGACAAGGGGAACACCATCAAGTCATCCCTTGGAGAGAGTGCACGTATATCTCTACTCCAGGAAAAGACGCCAACTCAACTCCAGCTGCTTCTTCTCCGTCTGAGTTGCCCCCCCCCTTTTCTAGTCCTCTCTCTGGCAAACCATTTGTGGGACTCGGATTCTTCTTTGCAAATTCCATAACCACGCACAATTTCTTTGATCCTGCAAAAGGGCCGAAAAAAGGGAAAAGAACAAAATCATACAAATCATAAATATTCAGACAATTAAGTAGCAGAACCTTTCCTTTGCCTTGAAGAAGTTTGGTGGGTTTCGGTGGTGGTCGCTTGTATGGCACTTGGGGGGCAACGAACCGACAGCTTCCATCCGCTTACTCGGTGCTTCTTCCCCTCTCCTCCTCCTCCTAACGCTTCCCCCCCAATAATCCATCAAGCTTCATCCTCTTCTTCACTCTTTGCCATCCCTCCTACGGAGCTGACTGTCCCTCTCAATTCCAGCCTGCCCTCTCTCTGCTGCATTTTTGTTTGAGTCTCTGCGCGTGTGAATATCTTCTTCGTCTTCTTCGTCTTCTTCGTCTTTGCTTTTGTCTTATTGCTCTCCGTTTCTACACGACTGTCATTTGCCGCGCACTTTTTCTCTCACCTGCGAGGTTTACTCTGTGGAAAAAAAGGGGAACACACTCATCCACCAAGACGTCATTTTAAGAGCAAAATTCTTGAGAATCAACGATCTTTCACAAAGAGGTATGTCTAATGTCCTGATCAGCATACCTGATCTAATTTCTCTTTCCCTCTCATCAACCTTAATTCTTCTTACCTACCTTCTACTTTCCGGGGCTCTCTCACAGTTCTTCTTTCCTCCATCCCGCGTTTCCTTTGCTCCTTCCTTGTTGCACTCTGCGTTGTTGTGTCTCTTTGCCCAGATCTCTCTTCCTCAGGGGGCAATCGCAGCCCAAGTTTGTCCATGATGCCACCACCCGCCTGTTTTGCCTTCGCATCGAAACCTGAGGAGCTCATCCCAGCTCTCCTCCACCCCTCATCCATCATCCCTCATACCATCTCAGTCTCTAACCTATAGTACTTCCTTATCCAGTATACTCAAAACTCACCTTTCGTTGCTTTCTGTCTAGTTCCACCATCGGACTATTTCCCAAATACACATCGTCCAGTGCCAGCCCGCCGCTTCCCAACGCTCTCTCTCATACAGCTCGGGTGGATTGCTTCCCTCAGGTCCTGAATCCCATATTCCAAGATAAATCTCTCTCTTTCCCCCTGTGAAGATGGATCAGCAAGGTCAATCCGGGGTTCCCGGCCCATCTGGCCGAAAACTCCACATAGCCCATAGGCGGAGCCCATCAGAGTTGACGCCTCTCATGAGTATGTCCAACCCCCCAAGAGCCGCGATCATATGCACCAGTTTACTGACAGTTGGGTTAACAGTGGAACAACTCGCAATCCAGCAGCAAATTGAGTTGCTTCAACAGCAGCAACAGCAAATTGCCGCCACACACCAACAGTACGTCAATATGGGACTATTGCAACCCCAGCAGCTTGGCCAAGTTTCAGCATTCTCCCCGTCTCTCCAAGGTGGCGGTGCATCCATGGGTGGAGTTTCACCTCAGCTCAGCGCCTTTCAGTTCCCCCAAGTTGCCCAACAACAGCTAGGTGTCCCGACCCAACACTCGCACAGACGCAACCAGTCTGCCCTTCCGGGCCTCGGTATGGGTCCACCCCCAGCCCCCTCTTCGGGAGCTTCAGGCTATTCGGACTACAATCAGCAACAGCAAGGCAATCACCAAAAGAACGAGAATGGAGGCCATGGTCGTACTCGAGGAGGACCCCCCGTTGGTGGTGGTCACCAGCGTCGTCATTCTCTCGCCCTACCAGAAGCTAAAAAGGCCGCAGAGCTTGCTCAGCAGAAGAGGACGGCTTCCGGTTTCCAATTCCCTGCCCCCGGTAGCGTCGGCGAATCGTCCGACAATACCTCAAATTTGGGCGAAAAATCGACTTATAATACCTCGCAGCCGCCTCAGGGCCTCGGTCTTCACAGAGCCGGCAACATTCGGGCCAGTGCTCATGGCAGGAGCCAATCTATGGCTGTCGGCGGAAATCGGGGTTCTCTGTCCGGCCGTGGTGCGGGCGGTTTCCAGTTTCCTATGCACGATGGATCAGAGAATCAACGACGGGGCAGTCAGCCAACCCATGCCCGGACATCATCCAGGAACTTTGACAGCAATTGGCGCCAGCCAAATAACCAGGCCCAAACCCAGGACCAACAGAAGGGTGTCGGACAACAAGGAACAGGATTTCAGCCTGGTCACCGTGCCCGTGGGTCAATCAATCAGTCAATTGGTTCCATTGGTTCGTTTCAGTATCCTGGTCAGCCTCAGTTAATTCAATTGCCTCAAGGCCAGGTAGTAATGGCCCCACCTCAAATGTTCGGCGGAGGCCAGCAGCTCAACCCCTTGCAACTTGCACAGCTCCAAGCACTGCAGCAGAATGGACAGCTTAACGGTCAGGGTCTTGGCCTCCAGGCCAGTCAGCACGCTCCTCCGCAGCTGTCTGCTCAACAACAGCAGCAACAGCAACAACAACAGCGGAAGACCCTATTCACCCCTTATTTACCACAGGCCAATCTCCCGGCTCTTTTGAGCAACGGCCAACTTGTCGCTGGTATCCTCCGGGTGAACAAGAAAAACCGCTCTGATGCCTATGTCACAACGCCTGACTTGGATGCTGATATTTTCATCTGTGGAAGCAAGGATAGAAACCGTGCTCTTGAGGGTGACTACGTTGCTGTAGAGCTTCTCGATGTCGACGAGGTGTGGTCGCAAAAGAAAGAGAAAGAGGAAAAAAAGAAGCGCAAGGATATCACAGATGCCCGCTCCGGAAGCACCGCTGGTACAGACAAGCTGTCCCGCTCCGATTCAGGCCACAATGGAGATCGTCAAGAGATTGGGCCTGATGGAAGCATTCGTCGTCGAGGTAGTCTTCGTCAGCGACCTACCCAGAAAAAGAACGATGATGTCGAAGTGGAGGGTCAAAGCCTTCTCCTTGTTGAAGAAGATGAGATTAGCGATGACCAAAAGCCCCTGTATGCCGGTCATATTGTTGCAGTCATTGAGCGTATCGCGGGACAAATGTTCTCGGGAACTCTTGGTCTTCTCCGCCCCAGTAGCCAGGCAACAAAGGAGAAGCAAGAGGCTGAGAGAATCGCCAGAGATGGTGCTCATGGCCGTCACCAACAAGACCGCCAACAGGAGAAGCCCAAGATTGTTTGGTTCAAACCTACCGACAAGCGTGTTCCCTTGATTGCAATCCCAACAGAGCAAGCCCCACGCGATTTTGTTGAAAAACACCAGGAATACGCCAATCGTATTTTCGTTGCCTGCATCAAAAGATGGCCAATTACCTCGTTGCATCCCTTCGGAACTCTTGTCGAGCAGCTAGGAGAAATGGGTGATTTGAAAGTGGAAACCGAGGCACTCCTTCGAGATAACAACTTTGGCTCTGATGAGTTTTCTGAGGCGGTCCTCAAGAGCATTGGTTGGGATAACTGGTCGGTCTCTGGTGAAAGCGATCTGTCTTCTCGTCGGGATTTCCGCCAGGAAATTACATTCACAATTGATCCAAATGGAACCAAGCAGCTAGATAACGCCTATCATTTCAAGGCACTCCCAGACGGAAAGGTCGAAATCGGTATCCACGTTTGTGATATTGCCCACTTCGTTAAGGCTAACTCCCTGGTTGATCGCGAGGCTAAGAAACGGGGTACTGCCGTCTACCTCGTCGACCGACTTGTTAACATGTTGCCTCTACGGATTTCGACAGAGCTCTGCTCTTTGCTCCCTGGAGAAGACCGACTCACTGTTAGTGTTGTTTTCAAAGCTGACCCTGAGACGGGTGTCGTTGATGACGACGTGTGGATCGACAAAGGCATCATCAAGAGCTCGGGCAAACTAAGTTACGATGATGTGGAGTCTGTGATTAAAGGAGCTTCCAACGACCCTGTGTCTGGGATCGCCGTCGACACCCTTCGGAAATTGCAGGTATGTATTCATCGATTTTTTTGGTTGTTGTTCTTGTAGGCTAACATACGGATACTCTGCCATAGGCTGTTACCTCTAAGTTCCGTGAAGCAAGGTTGGGCAACCGGGTCTCCCAAATACCCCCTCTCCGCCTTCTTTACCAAGTCGATGATGAGAATGTGCCTGTGGAGAATAACATTTTCGATTCCTCTGCTGTGCGGGAGCTAGTAGAGGAGCTGAGCCACAAAGCGAACTTCCTTGTTGCTCGCAAATTAGTGGCAGCTCTGCCTGAAAAGGCATTCCTCCGTCGTCAGCCTTCACCCAACTCCCGTCGCCTCCATTCATTCGTTGATCGTATGAACAAACTTGGATTTGTCTTAGATTCAACCAGCAGCGGAAGCTTGCAAAGTAGCCTTTGCAAAGTCCAGGATGATGATTTGCGCAAGGTAATTTTCTTCTCCCTCTCTAAAAGCAAAATGCTAGCTTATGATGAATATCACATCTTTAACACGTACGGTAGGGAATGGAAACGATTTTTGTGAAATCAATGCAACGCGCGAAATACTGCGTTGCAGGCACCCTACAAGACGAACAGCGCCAGCATTACACCCTTAACCTCCCCGTATACACCCATTTCACAAACCCATCCCGCCGCTACGCCGACATTGTTGTCCATCGTCAGTTAGAGGCTATCTTGTCTGACGGCGCTATCGAGTTCTCGGACGACGTTGAGTCCCTCAGCAAAACCGCAGAGCTTTGCAATAACAAGAAAGATTCGGCCCATAATGCTCAAGAGCAGAGCGTCCACATTGAGGCGTGTCGCAGTATGGACAAGAAACGCCAGGAACTTGGTGGGGATTTGATCAGCGAGGGTATCGTTATCTGTGTTTATGAATCGGCCTTTGATGTCCTCATTCCAGAGTACGGCTTTGAGAAACGTGTCCACTGTGATCAGCTGCCTTTGAAGAAGGCTGAGTATCGCAAGGAGACACGGGTTTTGGAACTATACTGGGAGAAGGGCGTGGCCTCGTCCGCTTATATTCCCGAGGATGAACGTCCTAAGCCTGCCAACTCACGTGCTGCTCAAGCCGCCGCGGCTGCACGAGAAGCGGAAGCTGCCCGGGAACGTGCTAGAGAAAGGGAGGAAGCCATGAGAAGACAAACTGAGACCGGCACCATGTCTGCTGATGATGTAGACGCTCTTTTTGACGATGATGATGACGTCTCGGAAGTCACCGAGATGGCAGCAGGCGTGTCATTGACATCCTCTGCGGATCGTTCGACTCAAAGCATGCCACCATCGCCTACTCGAAACGGCCATATGCCGCCAGGCCCCCACCGCACACGCTCGGATCCGAAGATCGCCACCAGCAACACTGACGCTCCTGAGGCCAAATTGACTAACAAGGAGAAGTATCTCCGACTGTTCAAGCTCAGAGAGGAGGGCGGAGAATATATCCAAGATGTCACTGAGATGACTCGAGTACCTATTATCTTGAAGACCGACTTGACTAAGAGTCCACCGTAAGTTTTTCCCTCGATTTGCTCGGTTTTGCCTTCCTTATTTCCAACTAACCCTTTTCTTTTTCCAAACACAGATGTCTCACCATTCGCTCGGTCAACCCCTACGCATTGTAGAGGGCTGGAAATACCCTTTTCTTTCCTCGCAAAGTGCTACATATTTATACTACAAATTTCTAGTCTACTTGGCAGGCTCTATGGTCCGTATGATGATACATTTCAGCTGGATTGCCATATTTGTTATCGACGGACTTTGATCGGCTCTTACATTGTTGTGGGCTCTTGTTACTCTGGGTCCTAATTCTTTAATCCGTCCAGCGTAATCTTTACTCTTTTTTTTTTCGTTATAATTGTTGGGGTTTGTGGAGGTCAAGCTGGTGGACCGATTGTCTTGAGTATGTCTGAATATCAATCTCAGGCTGGCGCCAAGGAGACGAGCCCCTGAGCAAAGGCGTGGAATATATTGATAGCCCGTTCGAAGCTTAATCGAAGCTTCAGGGGGTTCCCGTTTTGGAGGAAAGCCCGATCGGGAACCGGGTGATCCTCGAGAGGGGTAGCTTCACCTATAAGATAGTATTGATGGAAGGCGATTCGGGGAGATGTTGGGAAAAATTGTCTTCGTCTTAGATATTTGCATAGCTTAGCTTATTTTTAACACCGGTGGTTTCGGAACATGTAGTATACTACACTAAATTACCTTGTAGACATGCTACTACTGTTGTTCATGAGGTCTAAAAATCCATGAAACAGGAATACCATACCTAGGTATACATTTATTATCTACTTAATAATCCTTGGAGTAACAAGTGACGAAGAAAATATTGTGAAAACTCCCTCATTAATATGCAATAAACTTCCGACAGCAACCCAGGTTGATGCTCCTAAATAGCATAAACAACGCTTTTCCAGGAAAGAAACAGATGATCCGAGCGTTTATACAATTCACTCCGGTGCGGATCCCACAATTAAGGCCAGCATGATTGAGGGGATTGCTATTATCAAAAGAAAAGAAGGTGACCATATATTATAACCTGCGAATACCAATACGGGGTTTCACCCTTTCCGAACCTGATGACGAGACCTTGCGCATGCCAAGGGCGGGCTTTGACAGTCTCGAACTTGAAGAGCTCGATGGAGGCGCAGAAGAAGAATTGAGGGTAGAGGGAGGGAGGGAAGGGTGCTGTTTTCTGATCAACGGGTCGGTTCCCTTGAGGCCGTGGCCTGAGTTTGAAGATGAGGCCTGGTTCTCTTTGCCGTCTCCGCTGAGACGACGGTGTAAGGAGTGGGATTCTGGTGTGTCTTCGTATATCTTGACATCTTCGCGTATGCGTCCAGAGGCGTTGATACCACCGCGGTTGTTGAGGAGGGAGAGTTTCGGGGACTTTCTTTGAGGGGAGGAATCTCGTTCTCGGGAGTCGCTGCGGTAGGGGCTTGAGTTCGCGGCGATGTTTCGTTCTGAGGCGGTCATGCCATCTGCGTCGGCATCTTCAGTGTCCGTGATGAAGGGGTCTGGGTGCATGGACATCGTCAACACTGATAGTGGGCGTTTCCCGTGGGTGTTTTTGCGGGGACTTGGCGGCGCAAGTTTGACTGGGGAGGGGGATAAGGATGGGTCGTTTTCTTTTGTCGCGCAGGCGGCAGGATTCTCATTTTCGTCGTCTGATACTGTCGAGTCGATGTTTTCTGAATCGCTTGGGCGGTGGAATTGTGGCTGTAGAGCAGAAGGTGGTAGTGGTGGTGGAGGTACACTGGGGTCTTTCTGGGAGGGCTTTTTCTTCATTGTTAATGATTGGATTCTTGTTCCTTTTCGTGAGCGCAGACATCGCGAAACTTCTTCTTCTTCCCTTTCAGGGATGGTTGTGCCAGATTCTTCTCCTCGCATTTTCGCCTCCGATACTACTTGTTGTAGCTCTGTAGGAACAGGGGCGTGGATGGACGTCATCAGTTTAGCCTGACGGGCAAAGGCATCGTAGTTCTCTTGGAGGAGAGCACCAGCTGTAGAGTTGAGGGCGGAGTCCGGGTTCGGGTAGATGAGCAGACAAGATATTGTCTAAACAGGAATTAGCCATTAACAATAGAAAAAGGGCGGCACGCTCGTACAGAGAGTGTGTGCGAGAATAAGAAGTGGAAGTACTTACAACCAAAACGTCCTTCAAGGTTAACGTCGACTTCCAGTCTCGCTTTAATGTGTCCACGCACACCGCTCCCGTCGACTCTTCTACATTTGGATGCCAGATCCGTGTCTTGAAAGTGGCCTTGGGCGGGCTCTTGGGGTAATCCTCGGGCATCTTCAGGTGTAATCGCCACAGTCCCTGAGAGTATGGTGTCCCCTGTGGTCCGGCCAACAGGGCTGTAAGCTGGGTAAGGTCGTCGGAGGCATCTTCAGGAGGAAAGAGATAGTTGGGAGGTAGTTCTTCGTGCAGGACTGCATGATCTGCTGCGAGACGGCGCAGCTTGGAGACCTGGAGGCAGGAGCCATAGAATTAGTTTAAAAGGCAGAATGAATTGCGATATTCGCAACCAAGAGTCTCACCATTTTGTCTTTGTTGTGGAGTCGATGCTCTTCCAGAAAGTGGTCCCGTTGCAGGGTGGAAACGACAGTGCTTGCGAAGTTGTCGATGGCCTCAATAAATTGCAGAGCTGGCGAATATCCGAAAAGCGTTCTTGGCCAATGAGTTAGTCCAATGATTTCATCGGGAGCATACAGCCCAGAAAGAGCAGAGGCGGCGATCCAAGGCCTCGATTTGACTAGGAAGTGCTGCTCGGGTTGCTCCCTCCAACCTTCTCTTTGTTTTGATGCCGCGAACAACAACGCTAGCCTGAATCCTGCCCAAGGCCAACGCGTCCTTCCACGTGACCAGCGCGTGTATTTACGCGTTTTCGGAAATGTAATTGATTTAGTCACGTGGGCTCCGCTTGTTCAGGCTCTCCAATCTGTATAGACTCTACAATGTCCCAGCCGTCGAGTGGTGCTGAAATGTGTCTTCAGATTCTCATCTTTTCCAGCGCTTGAGATTATAAGAGGAAATATAGTGTCAAGGGATTGGTCCATACGCACTCACTGTTTATTAATATTATTTGGAAAAAGGATTCTAGACATGCGCCATACCTAAATTATGCGCCTTCAGTGACGAATAATAACCATTTTGTAGAAGAAAAATAGAAAGAAAAAAGGTCCCAAAGTAATACACATTCCTGGAGAGATGATTGACAATATATCCATATTCCTCATTACATAAACCCGCAGTTCTCCATATATGAAGCACAAGTCAAAGGAGATTGACACTGCCTCCAAACATCAAAATTGCTCCAGTGAGTGGAGTGGTAAATGACATCCAATCAACTTCAGATATGGGATGTTGCCAATTTACAGGAATGCAGCCAGGGCAGCTCCAGCCAGGCCGGCAGACAGTCCCAGAGAGCCAGCAGTGGCAAGAGGGAAGGCCGCGTTGGTAGAAGAAGTAGAGGTGCTTGAGGTGGTTGACGAGCTAGAATCTGTGCTCGAAGAAGAATCTGAGGTAGAAGTCGTACGGTGGCTGGTGCTGCTGCTGGTGGTGGTAGTAATACCAGACGAGCTGGCAACGGCAGAGCTATATGCTCCAGTAGGCACCACTCCAGTTGGGATGAGTGGCTGGGAGGTGACGGAAGTAGCCTTTAGAAATTTTACTGTTAGCTGGCTCATGTTCAGAGGATGGTGGTACTATAAAGAGCGAGCAAAGGTGGGCTCACCACTGGAGCAGAAGACTGGGCAACAGCGAGAGCCGAAAAGGCGATGAGGAAGATTGAGGAACGCATTTCGAATGAGGGACGTTTGGTGCTATGTAACTCGAAAGTCTAGACTGTTTGATTGCTATAGGCTCTGGAACTGGTAGTAGGCAAACGAGGTGCTCAAAGAATGGGGAAATGGAGAAACCAGGACGGCAACTAAGATCAGGCCAGGGCAGGAGAGGCGCTTTATAGCACTATGGGATCGGCCTAAACTCAGTTGACAGGTGCAAGGCCATTTTTAAATAGAATAAAGGGCATGTAAAACAAGCACCATGCCTTTGTTTCGATCAACCCTGTCTGCATCTCCTAGTGGCGATGAAGGCCGTGGGGATCCACCAGCCAAAGGGGAAGAAGCCTGAAGGTTCGGCCAACAAACACAGAGTCACATCATGATTTACGACCCGCTTCTGGCATCTTCTGGCGAGTCACTTCCTGTGGTTGGAGTCTTGGAGGGGACAAAAAACGATTCCTCCGTCCAGGCTGTGCATTCTAGGCCCAGCTGAACAAGGCCGTCAAAGAACGCAGGATACGAGGCAAATGTTCTTCACAGTGCTCTCATCACGGAACTCAAAAAGTAATAATGGCGAAAGTAAGCGAAAAAGGACGACAATAATCGACAGCCTCGTTGTTGGCCGGAGAAAGTAGTTCCCTCAGCAACTGACTGAAGGGCGAAGGAGATTCCGAATTCCCTCCCACTGGAGAGTCGAGAAGCAAGACATTGCAAGAGGCGTGCGTAATACGTATACACCAGCCTGCTATTTTTGGGATTATTTGCATCAGCTGCCGTGTCCACCGCCCGCAGCCAAAGCCAATAGCAGCCAGCAGGATTCTATCGATCTACACATGTTCTATCTAAAGGTACCTATACTTGCGACCTCTATAGAGGACCAGACTTCGAGTACCTCCACCATTGTTATAGGACCTCGTAAGCCGCCTATTCTAACCCCCCAAAATCCGAAAAAGTATCTAAGTACCATGCATATACGGGCGACAGCCTCTCACCAGAAGCACAGGGCACAACAGAAGATCCACAGGCCGACTTGGACTATTCGTGATCTTTACTCCGGCTACTGATTATCTTTGTCTGGGCGATGATGGTGCAAGCAGGCAGTGATGTAGGCAGTGTTCTTTTCGTTGACGTAAGACCATTACGAAGCCCATCCGAATGGCGGCTCAGAGCATGAGATCCAATTAGCAGTTACTCGTCGACTTTTCAAGATTCAATAATACCTAGGTAATAGGCCAAACCCCCCAAGAACATTGGAGCCAGGAGTGCATACATGTGCATTCCAATATAGCATGTAGCAACCCTAGAATACAACAGTTATTATTATGATTGTTATTATTCAAGTGCTCCGGAGTCTGACTCTCGAACTTTTGACTCCCCAGACCTCGATGCGGGTCATGTATTTACTACATCCAAGACATCGTTTTGGTCCAGAAGAGTCTCCTGTAAGGTACGGCACAGGGGATGTAGGAGCTTCCTTTACTATTGTCACTGGTGATATTATCCAATGCAAGGGATGCTATTGCGATGCAAAACGTTTAATGATTACTTGGCGGTTTCAATTATACCCAAGAGTGCCAACTATAAATCCCGAACCCTAAATTGAAACTGTGGGCTAATATCCCTTCCTTCAGGACTTTGGTGAAACACTATCGATTTCAATGTCTGGTTCCCCTCCATTTGCGTTTTCAAGCATTAATCCTTGATTGTTATTTCCAGGCATCCTAGCCTCATCTTTACACATCAATAATTGCCTATAGTATTTTACACAGTTGTTCCGCAGTGTTTTGTTGTGGTTGCTAGGGACACCAGACAATCAGACCTGGTAGCAGATTGTCTACTCCGCGCAGTTTTGTATACAAATTAGTCGTATTTAGTAGCAATAACTCCTCGGTTCTTACCCAGGTACCAAGATTCTTGGATGACTACTACATAAGTCTTGTTGTTGAGATATGAGGTGCATGCTTCCATTTCTATCATATCCTGTTTTGCTTCATTCCCAAAATTAAAACACCACTAAAGATGTACTTGTCTAATTCCCCTATGGAGTTACCCAAGGGTTAGATATATGCTTATACCTCTCTCAGCATCCGTTACATCTTTTGTCCCTTCCGCAAAAGTGAACATGGAGTATTGTATGTTCACAGTATTAAATGAACTGTAAGCTTGTGAGTAGTAAAGCTAAACAAGCCACTTCAAGACGACATTTATCAGTCTCTCGAATTCCTTTCTATTTTATACAAACATCAACGCCCCAAGTATGGCACATAGTCAACCAAGTATCAACTCTTAAATCTCAACTCTTCGACGGAACATCAGCTCTGATCCAATCCGCAAACTCCTTCCGCTTAGCCTAATCCCACAAAACCATTCAGTCAGTCAACCAGTCACCCAATCTATCATCACGCAAAAGAAAACGGAGCAACCCGACTCACCCGCACATCCCAAAAGCCGTATCGCTCGTCCAACTGACGGTAAGGGTTCCTAGCACCACCTTCCTTCTCAACCTCCGCCGCCCACTCGCTCCAGCTCACAGGCTTCAGCTTCTCAGCCCCGAGGACAAGCCCAATAGAAACAATCACAAGCGATACAAGCGCTTCGATGACGATGTCAAGTGGGAGGGCCGTCGAGGCGGAGGAGAGATGTACATTGCTGTAGAGAACAGTGTGCTCGTGTGCAGAGTATCCACTATATTCATTCCCCCCAGTTTCTTTCTGTCAGCATCTCTCTCTCATCCTTTCCCAAAAGATTCCAAAGATCGCTGTATAGTTTGGAAAGGGGCCACATACGCATGAGCAAGCAGGATTAGCCCGAAAATTGTGATTACGCGCGACACGAATCCCATCGTGGATGTTGGATGCTAGGCAATTGGACAGACTGTGAATGGCCTAGCACTGAGACGTCGTCCTGGGCAGGTTGGCAGACTGGAGGCACCGTCATTCCATCATCAAAAGTTCCCGCCACAAGCTTGCTTCGTTTCCCGCTAGACTACTTTGATATATCACGTGATATGCGGTGTTCTCGAACTCTCCATGTAGAGGAGTACGTTTAGCGGCAGTTAGTTAATAGTTAGTTAACTAGTAAATGTGTATGTGTCATATTCCATCTTGCAGTAATAATAATTCCATACTTTAAACTTGCTAGAACTTGAATATCAAAGTAGCCCTCACTTGCTTGGCGCTTACCTTGGGACATCCCCCACCCAGGCCCAACCAAGTGCAACTTGGGCATCTCTACATCCTTCAAGTCTAATCCTTTAAGCTTACTTGATTGGGGGAAATAATTAAATTGGGTATTTTGTTCTTGATTTTGATATTCATGAGACGACCAGGGAGCTCCTGGTCGTGCATTCTAGGCATTGATTTAAGTTCATGACACTATGTTTCCCATCAAAAATCCGTCATCACACCATCGATCTTCATAAATGGACATTTCAATCACAGCTTCTGCATAGCAGCCTAAAAGGGGCATTAGCATCGAAACAACAGCATACAACTTCATAGTTAAAACTTACGATATCGGTGGACTGGACGTGGTCCTCATCTTCCTCGATCTGCTCCTGGAGCTCGGAAACCAAGATCTTCTCATCCTCAACGACGAGGGTAATCTGGAGCTTCTTAATACCGAAACCAACGGCGACGAGCTTGGAGGCACCCCAAACGAGACCATCCTTCTCAATGGCACGAACGTTGGCCTCCATCTGGGCGAGATCGGTCTCATCATCTAGACAGTTATTAGCATTGACACCAAGAGAAGTTAATAACTTTCGGTAACATACCCCAAGGCTTAACCTCAAGAGTGACAATAGACTTAGCAGCAGGCTTGGGCTTGGCCTCCTTCTTCTTCCTGTACTCAGCCAGGCGAGCCTCACGCTCCTTGACGACCTCAGGATCTTCCTCCTCCTCATCACTGCCGAAGAGATCCATGTCATCATCATCATCGGCAGCTGGCTTGTCCTTGGGGTTAACAGGCAGCTCAGCACCCTCGGGGCCGTAAGCAGTGAACTCCTTGGAGGCATCACCGGGCAGGCCAGAGAACTCAGCCTCATAGGAGGCAATGTGCTTGTACCAACGAGCAACGTTGGGGTACTTCTCAGCGTCAGGGGCGCTAGAAAAGGCCTTGAAGGTCACGACATCGGCCTGAGAGGGAGCATGGCTTTGAGCTAGTCAGCATAATCCAATCTTGTTTGGTTGGTCACGACAGTAACGAAAGAGCTCAAGAATCAAGGCAAACAAAAAGTCAAAAAAAAGGAAGAAGATTTTTCCAAGTGATCAGAAACGCGATTTCTCGCAATTGTTGTGTAGTCTTGCAGCGGGGTCTTAAGCCGCCTCCTAAACACGGACCAATTTCTTTTCATCATACAGACGAGGAGCATCTCATGAGATGGGGCAGTGACAGATAGGAAAACAAAACATGAATAATTGACAAGTGTGTCTTACCCAACAACGTAGCTCCGAGAAGCAAAGAAGGTGTTGGCAACTGAGGGGTAGGATTAGTGACTGAAAAGGGGGGAATCAAGGAAATAAAACAAGAGGAACGTACTGGTGAGGCCAGCCTCAGAGACAAAGTCGGTGAAACCCATTGTGAGATATTATATGTGAGAAGAAAATTTTGTGGTGGTGTTGGGGGAAAGGGAAGAAAGAAGAGAAGAAATAGGAGGGGAAAAAGGTGTTCAGAACTAATTTTTCGTGGATTGGCCCCAGTTGTGAATTTTTTGGCGGCACCCAGCGGCACGTGATCTGGAGTCTCCTGGAGCTTTAGAGGTGGTGGTGGTTCAGAGCTTCCGCCACTAACCGTCCGGACGAGTGTGGAGCGTTCCAGAAGCCTCGCGACGATTTGCATGGCCAGATACTTAAAGCATGTCATCGACTCGGGCTACAATGGTGAACTTTCAGACGGAACTTTTATCCTAGGACTTTTCTACCGCAAATACATCTGATAATATAATAATGACAATGGCATCAAGGCTGCAGCTGAGCCGCAGTCGATTGATTCGAACACCAACCTTACCACCATCAACACGATACTTCCACCCTTCTCCGGCCTCATTACGTCTATACCCGCACTCCCAATTACTACCGATATTAGCGAACAATGTTGCTCGTCACCAACCTCTCCTATCTGTCCGAAACTATGCCAATGGGCGGCCGCATCCTCCAGGTGGCACACACCGCATGAACTTGGGTGGCGAGCCAGAAAAGTCAGCTCTGGAGCAATACGGTGTCGACCTTACTGCCAAAGCTAAGGCTGGCAAATTGGACCCGGTTATTGGGAGGGATGCTGAGATCCATCGAACTATTCAAATTTTGTCGAGACGAACCAAGAATAATCCTGTTCTCATCGGAGCTGCAGGTACAGGAAAGACAGCTGTTTTGGAAGGTCTGGCCCAGAGAATTGTTCAGGGCGATGTTCCGGAAAGCATCAAGGACAAGCGTGTTATCTCTTTAGATCTGGGCTCCCTCATTGCTGGGGCCAAGTTTAGAGGTGACTTCGAGGAACGACTGAAATCTGTGCTTAAGGAGGTCGAGGAAGCTCACGGCGGCGTCATCCTTTTTATTGATGAACTGCACACACTCCTTGGACTGGGAAAGGCAGAAGGCAGTATCGATGCCAGCAATCTCCTGAAACCAGCATTGTCTCGGGGTGAACTTCAATGTTGCGGTGCCACGACTTTGAACGAATATAGATTAATCGAAAAAGATGTGGCCCTGGCGCGACGTTTCCAGCCCATCCTAGTTGGCGAGCCTTCGGTTGCTGCTACCATATCAATCTTGCGCGGCATCAAGAACAAATACGAAGTGCATCATGGTGTACGAATCACAGATGGTGCCTTGGTGGCTGCCGCAACATACAGCAACCGGTATATCACAGACCGATTCTTACCCGACAAAGCTATAGATTTGGTGGATGAGGCGGCCTCCGCCCTGCGATTACAACAAGAGTCTAAGCCCGATGAGATAAGAGAACTCGACCGCGACATCACAACCATCCAGATTGAACTCGAATCCCTCCGCAAAGAAACCGACGTTAGCAGCCGCGAGAGGCGCGATAAGCTTCAGCAAGATCTGAAAGCCAAACAAGAAGAGGTTGCAAAATTGACCGAGGTTTGGGAAAAAGAAAAGGCTGAGATTGAAGGTCTAAAGCGAACAAAGGAGGAATTGGAACGCTCACGATTCGAATTAGAACAAGCCCAACGAGAAGGAAACTTTGCGAAGGCTGGTGAACTCAGATATTCCACAATCCCTAGCCTTGAGGCAAAACTGCCGAAGGAGGGTGAGGAACAAACAGCTTCCCAGACGAGTCTTATCCATGATGCGGTCACTGCTGATGACATTGGAACCGTTGTTTCTCGGACAACTGGTATACCTGTCAATAAACTTATGGCCGGAGAGGTTGAGAAATTGATTCATATGGAAGATACCCTCAGAAAATCCGTTCGTGGACAGGATGAAGCTCTCTCGGCAGTAGCAAATGCCGTTCGTATGCAGAGGGCAGGACTGAGTGGAGAAAATCGGCCACTCGCGTCCTTCATGTTCCTGGGTCCTACGGGTGTTGGAAAGACCGAACTTTGCAAAAAAATGGCCGAGTTCTTATTCTCCACTGAAACCGCTGTTGTGAGATTTGACATGAGCGAATTCCAAGAGAAGCATACCATCAGTCGTCTGATTGGCTCCCCTGCTGGATACGTCGGTTATGATGACGCTGGTCAACTTACAGAAGCCGTGCGACGGAAGCCGTATGCAGTTTTATTGTTCGATGAATTTGAGAAAGCTCATCGTGATATTTCCGCTCTCTTATTGCAGGTCTTAGATGAAGGCTTCCTCACCGATTCTCAGGGCCATAAAGTTGATTTCAGGAACACCCTTATCGTTCTTACGTCGAACCTTGGTGCTGATATTCTTGTTGGCGCCGATCCTCTACATTCCTTGAAGGATTCCGGAGAAGACGAGCTTTCTCCAGAAATCAAGAGGGCCGTGATGGATGTTGTTCAGGGAGCCTATCCACCCGAGTTTCTCAACCGTATCGACGAATTCATCGTATTCAAGAGGCTTTCTCGGACGGCTTTAAGAGATATCGTTGATATCAGAATCAAGGAGCTCCAGTCAAGACTAGATGATCGACGCATAACCTTAGAAGTCGAAGACGAAATCAAAGATTGGCTCTGCGAAAAAGGATACGATCCTAAGTTTGGTGCCCGCCCTCTCAATCGCTTGATTTCAAGAGAGATTGGCAATAGGCTTGCAGACAAAATCATTCGTGGAGAAGTCACTTCTGGTCAAACAGCTCGCGTGTCATTCAATGCCAACAAAGACGGTCTCGAAGTCATTGCAGGGGGCACAGAAAATGACAATGCCTAATGTTTAGTTATGATCACTTCTCTGGTGTTTTGGTGAACTTTTCTGAATACTTCTTATGCTATTGAATATATTGATAGTAGGCTGGATTTCTACTTTGTATAATGTTCTCATCATGTACTATAGCTTCTCCTTTTTTATATAATATATGATCCATTTCCACCTTTTATATACTGATGTATCTTGTAAAATTTGAAAGATTGCTCACCCAGGTATTATACTATCCCAAATAACCGTCACGTAGAAATCTCGAGGCTAAGCTGGAGAACCTTAGGTTCATCATCTTCTCTCTGACCAAAGGGCGCATGGATTTCCTCATCAATAAACTTCCAATTCCCCTAAAGCGTCTCACCCTTCCGGCACATGCATTTTACACTAGATTACCAGAACTCTTAATGGATTCTACTAGTAAAAGAAGGCGTATGACGTACACTACCCCTTCTGTTCTCGACAGCTCTACACCGAACATGCTCAACGGACGGTCGTGTGCACCAACACTCACCCAGCAGCCTAGCTCACACAGAACCTCGAGGCCCAGTGAACCCATATCTCGCGGAATCCTAGATCCTGGAATGGATGGTGGCTTGATGGGGCAGTCCACTGATGACGATCTTGATCAAGTCATCGTGGCTATCGACATACGTGACTCGGGCAGGGTTGGATGCTCCTACTACTCTGCTCAGGAAAAAAGACTTTATATGCTAGAAGATATTCGACACTCAAGCACTGAGACAATCGATACTTGTCTGTTCTGTACTCGCCCTCTTCCATGCGTCTAGAAGCTGACAAGTCCATAGTGATTTTTCAAACCAAGCCTACGATTCTTCTTACCTCAACTCGAATTGACCTCTGTAATCGACAAGGACAAGGATTCAACGAAGAAGATGGTATGTGAAAGAAGAGCATGTTATGTCATCTGAATTCCTCGTAATGATTCGTATCCTAGGCACCCGATCCTACCTTCCTTACCAACTCGATGTGCGTCCATCTCAAGAGTTCAATTATACGAATGCAAGGACCAAATTGGTAGCGTTGCAGATATCCTCCAAGCATGAAGAGCGTATCAGATTCTTGGTGCCTCATAGTGGACTCGTCGACACAGAACAAGTGGATTCTGAAAACCTGGATTTCACGCTACAAGAAGGCAGGCGCTTGCATATCGCTAGCTTTATCGACCTTGAAAATATAGCGTCAATTGGGTGTGCCGGGGCCGTTCTTACTTATCTCCAAAGGCGAAAGTCTTCGGATTCAGCATCTGGGGGTGCGCCTTCAGGATTGTATGAGGTTTTGTCCTTTGAGATGTCCACTCTAACTGAAACCATGTGAGATCCATCCGCTCTATTACCATATTCACCAGAAACCCAGACCTGACAGTATGACAGGTTTGTCAACGCCAGGACTTTAGTCTCGCTCCAGATAATAGAATATGAGTCCCACCCCAGCATGATTAATCAGGGGCCTGGCAGAAAATCATCCTCTTCAAAAGAAGGTCTCTCAGTGTATGGTTTGTTTCAGCGTTTTGCCTGTACTCCACAAGGGAAACAAAGGCTTCGACAGATATTTCTCCGGCCCTCCGTGCAGCTGGACATCATTCAGGAGCGCCATGCCTTCATTACCGTATATCTACAGGCCGATAATTATAACCCTTTGACTAAAATGGCGAAAAGCTTGAAACATATCAAGAACCTTCGCCCCGTACTAGTCAATCTTCAAAAAGGAGTAAGTACAGGCAGCGGTAAAGTGTCTGGATTTAAGACAACGGTATGGGCAACATTACTGGCAGTATGTGAGCTTAAACCTTCTTGCATATCAATGGGGCTAATTTACTAGTTCGCCTTCTATAGCATCGATCTTCATGAAGCCCTTATGGAAACATCTGGTGGAAATGGGCTAGGTTTATATAGCAAGGTTTATGATGATTCCATCTAGATGTTGCCAAGTCTCACAATGTCGTAGGCCTTGTGCATTCTTGAGGCAGCTCAACTATATAGGGTTGGAAGAATGATTCAGGACATAGTGAGAAGACCCCATCCTCTTTTCCATGTACATGTGCTAAAGCTTCTAGGTTGACATCGATTGCTCAGATGAGCAAGGCAGGACGGTTGTGAAGCCGGGACTAGATAGAGAGCTTGATAGATTGAAAGACAGCTATGACGGTCTTAACAGTTTATTAAAGCAGGTTGCGATGGAGATTGCAGCTACCATTCCTGAAAGCCTTGATATCGACGTGAACGTCATATATTTCCCCCAGCTAGGTTTTAACATAGCCATTCCTCTGACTGATTTTGGCGAAGCAGCATTTGATGGTTCTGGAGAGCACTGGGAGCTCATATTCATTACGGAGAATCGAGCGTACTTCAAAGATTTCAGAATGAAAGAGTTAGACGAGAAGTTAGGGGATATATACGGCCTCATATGTGGTATATTACTCTTGTCTCTCTGCCTTCCTTTTGGTATAGTGATGTACTGACGATCAGCAATACAATAGAGAAAGAAATCGAGATTGTCTATGACCTTGCTCAGAGAGTCCTCCGGTATGAAAAAGTGCTCTTGGAGGCATCGGATATTTGTGGGGAAATCGACAGGTAGGCTCTCCCACTGCTAAAATGGGATAGCTAAAGTAATGCCTCTCAGCCTTCTCGCTATGACCCAAGTAGCTAGTTGTTACAACTTGGTGTGTCCGAAAATGGTACAGGACAATGTTATCAAAGTCAAAGGAGGCCGGTATGATAATACATGTGCTTAGCCAGGTAAACTTTGCTAACTTTTCATAAGCCATCTCCTCCAAGAGCTTACTGTCTCCTCATATGTGCCGAATGACACCTTCTTAGCGGGAGGAAGACTCAGAGAAGAAGTAGCGAACGAAAATCCGGGCAGCCCAAGCATGCTACTATTGACAGGTCCAAACTACTCTGGGAAGAGTGTTTATATGAAACAAGTGAGTATCCTACGTATGGTCCAGGGGTCCTCTGAACTAACATGGCGAGAGGTTGCCTTAATTGTCTACCTAGCTCAAACAGGAAGGTAAATGAAACGCATTAAGCATTGACAACAAGAAACTAAGTGCTTGCAGTTTTGTTCCGGCGGAAAATGCAGAAATCGGCGTCGTTGATAAGATTTTAGTTAAATCGAATTCCCAGGACAGTGTCTCCCAGGTAGGGAAAGATATACATATCAACCGGCCTCGGCTACTAATGATATCGCAGATCCAAAGTACTTTCATGAATGATTTGCAGCAAATATCTTTTGATTTGAAGCATATCACTGGTCGCAGCCTTCTGCTGATAGATGAATTCGGAAAAGGCACCTGCGAGAATGGTATGTTCTATTAATGCACTGCATCAACGCAGTATCCATACAACCGACCATCTGACTTGATTGTAGATGGCATTGGATTAGCATGCGGCATACTCGAGTACCTATTAAGCCTCGGAGATGCCCCAAAAGTGATTGCTGCCACTCATTTCCACGAGATACTTGAAAACCAGTTCCTCGAGCTCGGGCCGCGATTACAGCTCGGTCACATGGAGGTCCGGGTTTGTGAAGATCCTCATGATTCAGATGATCAAATTACCTACCTCTACAAGTTCGTGTTGTCTATACAATTGGTAGATCATATTGGGCTGATTATATATGTGTGAAAATGCAGCTTTCGACCTGGCCCGAGCAACAAGAGTTTCGGAACCATGTATGTTTTCTTTCCTTAATGGTAAAGCTGCGCTATCCTGAATACATTAACATATGACCCTTCACAGTTGCGCCTCCATGAATGGAATTAATCAGGCTATCATTGATCGCGCTACGGAGCTTGCGTCCCTTTCTGCTCGCGGGGAGAACTTGATTGCCGCTTGTGCGATGCTTTCTGTGGAGGAGACAAAAGCATTACAAGATGCAGTATGAATTCCGATTTCTCCTATAATGCAGAGCTCTAACCTTTTATATGAAAGGATTTATTAGCAAGAAAATTCTTAGCTATGGAGCTGTCTATCAGTTATGAAGGCATAGATATTCGACAGATGCTTAAAGGGCTTCTAGGTGAATCTTAAAAACCACGAAAATATATATCTCCGCGACCCCGTTTATGGACTTTTTCCAACCAACATTGCTTTTGCTTCCATTCCCGGTCAGTTTCTGCATCAGTTCCTAATTATACTCAGGCTAAGCATGATAATTAAATTGCGAGTATGGATACGGTTATGGGTTGAGGTTAGAATTAACAGAAGGAGACAAGGTCGTTTCATCAAAAGAATTCTATATACACGGAAATCCCCCTTTTTAGTCGCACTAATTGAACGCCCAACAATATGTATCCAAATGTCAGATTGAAAAGAAAAGTGAAGGAAGAAAATGAGAAAATGAAGGTGTAGCTAGAGCTTGACACTCTTGACCAAATTCTTCTTAATACCAGTAAGTTCACCACCGTAGCCACCGCGGCCTTCACCACCCTTGTACACCTGGCGGATACTACCCAGCTTCTTCTTCTTCTCTTCGAACCTCTTCCTTTTCTTGACACGGGGATTGCGGTTATCTTTGTTCCTTTTCGGTGCGAGACCCTTGTTCTTTTCGATTTGATAGGTAATGGCACGTTTCCCATCGGGACCGACCTCTTCCTGGACCTCCACAAATCCACCTTCCCGAGCGGCAGCTGCATAGGCGTCTTCGCGAGCCTTCTTATCGTCCTTGCGTTGCTTGGAACGAGCCGCAATCATGTCATAGTACTCGTCATCGTCTGTTCCGGAATCACCGGCCCTAAGCTCCTTAGCAACACGGTGGTCCTCGTCGTCACTATCACCGCCCAGTTGCTCTGCGCCCTGGGGCTTCTGTTTACCACGCTTCTCAGCTTCCGCATTCAGGCGGGCCTGGCGGTCCTTCAGACGTTCACGGTATGGTATATCCGCATCACCACCAGCGTCACGACCGGCTGCGTTGCGCTTGTTCGATTTTTGTGCGATTTGGGAGGTGTAGAAGCGGAGTGAGCGCTTTTGTTTGGCCTTTTCTTCGGCCTCTTTAGCGGTAAGAGCATCTTCGTCACCGAAATCGGAATCGTCAGCTTCTTTGGATATCGTCTTTGCCTTTTGAGTGGCTCGCTTCTTTCCAGGTTCTGTGACAAGGTTTGATAGACTTGCGAGACTTGCTTCTGTTTCTTGTAGCCTCTTCGCCCTGCGGGCCTCTGCTTCCGCTTGGGCCGCTTCCGCTGCACGTTGTGCTTTGGAAAGTTTCTTCCTATCCTTCCTGTCCTTGTTGGACATCTTCGCGTCCTTCCTGAGCTTGCCGTTGGCCTTTGGTGAATCTACTTCGATATCCGCTTCAATATCCACATCGAGACCTCCCATAATTTCATCTTCGGCGATCTTCCGTTCGGGGGCGGCCATGTCCTTCACGGTTTCCCAAAGTTTTCGGAATTTGACGAGAGAGTTCATGACCGGATGTGTCCGCAATTGAGATGGCGACAGGGTCGTGCTATTGCCGGTGTTTTGGTGGGCAGAGGATAGAAGCATAAAGTACATACTGATAGCTCCTAAGTAAGCCGACAAGGCACGGTGCTTAATGACGACAGTCGGAGCACGATCCGAGTCACTTTCCATGTCGTTGTCAGACTTGGCTGCATTTGCGGCTTTCTCAAGGGCGTGGTAAGTAGGTTGGAGGTCGACAAAGTCCTTGTTTAAGGGTTCAAACTCCGGGTATCTCGAGTTCAGAATCTTCAGCTTCTCCTCCGCGGTCATGTCCTCTGTAATTTCCAATTGTGGCAAGACTTCTGTTACCACACCGGCCTCCTTCTTCGCCTCGTCTGGGTCATTGCTGGATTCAACCCATTCTGTCTCATCGAACCCGAAGTCCTCTTCGTTGATTGCCTGCAAATGTTTCTGTTGCAGTCTCTTGGCTTCCTCTTCCTCCTCGAGAGCGTCTGCTTCCGTTTCAATCTGGTCAGCGTTGTAGAAATCTTTCTTAGAAGAACCCCAGGCGGCAATCCCTTCCTCATCGTCATCAGATTCATCAGACGCCGCGCTCTCGCCTTGTTTCTTCTTAGACTTCGGCTTGAATTGTTCAAGGTCATCCTCATCAAGATCCTCGTCATCATCTAGCTGATCTTCGTCGATGGACTCGTAACCCATGATCTCCTCGTCTGAAGGTTCGAATATTTCCTCTAAAAAGGGCCTGATTAGCAACGTTGCCCACGAGGTTGAAGAACTGCACACAAGACAAACCTTCCTCTGCCAACTTCCGTCGTCTCTTCGCATCTGGCGCTTCCTCCAGCAAGATATGATCCCGGCCAGTCTGGAATTCATCTTCGGAATCGTCGAATCTCTCCTCAATATCGAACTTGGATGGCTGGTCCTCCTCAGTCTTCTTGGCCGCCGGGCGACCACCGGCCTTTCTCTTCTTACCCATGACTGGCTCTAGACAAATGTGAGAATTGTCGCTAAATGCAAGCTTTGGAACCAAAAAAACTGATAAACTTCGCGATAAAATTTTGGGCGGGACCCTCACCGCCTTTTGACCGCTAGTCCCAGAGAGGCAACGCTCACGTGCATGGATACAGCGAAAACGGCTGTTACAGACGGTGCCCGCCAAGTCGGCGGTATCGAGGCGTAACAGACCGTACAGCTGCAGGTCCGCGGAAGCTCCTTCTCGATCTCGATCTCGATCTTGTTGGATGAACAGAAAGAGAAGCTGCAGTCCAGCTTCAGTTGATAGCAGGAGGCAACTTGTCTTGAGTCCTGACTTTGGGGGGGGGGGGGGGGGGGGGGGGGGGGGGGGGGGGGGGGGGGGGGGGGGGGGGGGGGGGGGGGGGGGGGGGGGGGGGGGGGGGGGGGGGGGGGGGGGGGGGGGGGGGGGGGGGGGGGGGGGG
>JAPDEN010000060.1:0-36076 GCA_027569145.1 Aspergillus funiculosus
ACAACATCAACAACATCAACAACATCAACAACATCAACAACATCAACAACATCAACAACATCAACAACATCAACAACATCAACAACATCAACAACATCAACAACATCAACAACATCAACAACATCAATAAGAACAATAACAATAACAAAACAGACATCTCAAACCCAGTAGTATACACCCAACTCCACCAAAGCCTCACCAAATCACCCTCCTCCCGCCCTACAGAGCTCGCCATCGCCTCCGAACTCCTCGACCATCTCATCGCAGGCCACGAAACCTCCGGAATAACATTCACATACATAATGTGGGAGCTCTCACAACGACCAGCTCTCCAATCCGCACTCCGGCGCGAGCTCCTCACCCTCGAAACCCCCCTGCGGTATCCGTTCTCATCGTCAAGGCTAATAACCCTCCCCCACCCCTCTACAATTGACGCCCTCCCCCTCTTAGACGCTATAGTCCGTGAAACTCTCCGTTTACATTCCCCTGCCCCGGCGCCTTTACCGCGCCTCACGCCGGACTCGCCAGGCGGAACATCGATCAATGGGTTCGATGGTATCCCCGCTGGTGTCACGGTGAGTTCGTCTGCTTATACCCTCCACCGCATAGAAGAGGTTTATCCGCAGTCGACGGAGTGGTTGCCGGATCGTTGGTTGCGTCCTGCGCCTGGGAAGATCCATGATATGCGGCGGTTGTTTTGGGCGTTTGGGAGTGGGGGGAGGATGTGTCTTGGGAGTAATTTTGCTTTACTAGGTGTGTTTTGCTCGTTTCTTTTCTTTTCGTTCTTTCCTTCTGTCACTTTTGTGAGACGTTGCTGATGAGGGTAGAGATTAAATTGGTTATGGCGGCTGTTTATACCAACTATACGACTTGTATTGTGGATGATGAGGGGATTGAGCAGGAGTATGAGTTCATTGCCTTGCCAAAGGGACGGAAACTTATATTGAGATTTAACCTGGCGGAGCATTAACCTCCTCCTGGGAGGAATAGTATGAATATGAGTACCTGGAATAATAGCTCACTCGTTTGCAACATGAACCGCAGAAATAAGATATCACTTGCAGTACGAGCGCGAATCAAAACAAAAGCCATCTTGTACTGGGTTAAGTCAATTCTTCGTCTTTGGCTCACGAACCATACAATAAAGCTACAGAAGGTTAGCCACCACAGTATCAAAAAGACGTTTCGAGTGAAAACTTACCATGCAAACATCCTCCCCATCCCGACACTCCATTTCCTTCTTCATCTCAAACCCCATCTTCTCATAAATTTGCACATTGGGCACATTCCTCGAGCTCTCCAGATAGCACTTAACCCCCTCTTTATCCGCCAGCTCCGTCACAGCCTCAAAGAGTTTCCTCCCAATCCCCATCCCCTGACACCCAGGCCGCACTGCAACAATATTACAAAAGTAGTACCCCTTCTCATCATCCCAGATCTGGCTCTGTGCTTCCCCCTGCCGCTCCTTCCAAATCCAGTACCGGCGCACGTTGAGCCCGCCCCGCCCACCGTGCACTATATTATTGACCAGCTGCCGGAACGACAGAATCCACCCATGCGCCCAGCTATACCACGACTCAGGCTGCGAGGGCGGATGCGGGGCAAGCCAGCACGAGACACCGAGGATATCATCCTTCGCTGCGTGTCCATCTTGCCCAGTGGTGGTGTCTCTAGCGACTTGGAAAATAGCATTGTTGATGCCCCATAAACAGCGCGCATGGAGGGAGCCGTAATTCCTTTCTTTGTTGAACTGTTTTTTTCATTCATGCTTCAGGTGTGGGGAGAACGCTGGTCGGGATACGACCGCGTTGTCGGGTGGTGAGCGGTGATCAGTTCTCTTTCTTATTTCCTCTTGTTTTTTCGGTTGCTCTTGGAGAATGGGTAGGTGTATGAAGATAGGTAGGTTGTGAAAAAAGAGCTTACCTTGGAAGAATCAAAGACCCATTTGAAGTAGGGATCCTCGGCAAATGCTTGCTGGATTACATCAATTGCGCCTGGGATGTCGGCTTCTGTGAGCGAGACAACCTCGATAGCCATTTTGTTTATTTTTTATGGCTACTATGTAGTAGATTCGAAAACCGTATAGTCTTTTGCGAATGTTAGCAATGAATGCTGAAGTTGAGGGCGCCACGCATACCAAGTCCAATCTGCGGCGCGATGGCCTCCGCTGCGATCAAGGTATCAAACAGCTCCAGGTCCAGATAGAGTGGGTGTGGGATTTAAAGAATGGATGCTGTTTTGTAGGCATGAATTTGACCGCTACAAAGCCTTGTTGGAGCGCAATTCAGAGAGAATGAATCTCCAAAGGCGATGCAAGGTAGGTAGAGAGAGAGACAGACGAGAACGAGGCTGGAGATAGAGCGAGCGAGACAGATAAAGAGGAAAGACTCACCAGAAGTAAAGACGGCTGTGATTCTTAACTACTGACCGAATCAGGAAGTTCCATGCGGACCCATCACGGGACTCATCTCCACATGATCCACGCCTTAAGTTCTTTTATTCTTTTGTTCTGGAATCAGATCATCATAGAGGCTACTTTAGTCCTCCTATCTGTATAGTGGTTACTACTAGTCTACTAGCGAGATACTCTGAATTAGCGTGTGGTAGCACTCGTAGATGTGTACTGTCCTGTATCTACAGTAGTTAAAAGACAGCCCTATACACGGAGGATATTCCAATACACATATTTAAAACAATTCTCGCTTATGACAATGCTCAGAAATCAAAAGGATCCGATATTTCGTTGGCCGCCTGCGCCTGACCTTGATCCATACCCAATCCACCTTGAAAGACAGTATATCAATGACTATTTGCAAAGAGAACACCATGCTTCGAAGAAATCCTGGAATCAACACACAAAAGCAAAGAAAGAAAAAAAGGAGTTCACCAATTATTTATCGCAAACTCCTGCCCTCCCTGACAGAGAGAGAGGCCTGGTTTCATGAATTCGTACATTTTGTTTTTCGGGTTTGCTGCGTCTAAGTCGTATATATTCATTCCGTTGTTGTGGTAGTCGTTAAACAGTTGACTCTTCCAGCCGCACCCACTCGCGCGGGATGTCCATACTGCGGTTAACACGCGCTCCAGGTGTTAGAGGCACGTCAACTCTCCCTCGTCCTCGTTCGTCGTCGGCGTGGTCTTCGAAGCACGATAGGCGCGAGAAATAGTCCTCCAGAACTGCCTCTCGATCATTATCGCCCACGATAGATGTGTATTCTGGCGGGGGAGTCACGAGAGGAGGTGGGGGAGGAACATCGTCGAATGCAGGTGGTGCGAAGGATGGCGCGCGGAGAAGATGCATCGGACGAGGTGTTCTTCCGCTTGGCTCGGAAGCTAAATGTGCCACAGGTGGTCGAGCTAGACCACCAGAACCACTCGTGAAACTCCTGGAAACGGCTGGTGGATGCTCATCTCGGTCTGAAGTTGATGTGCTCCCTGAAGTGTTTCGACGAAGAGGGGGTGCTCCAGGGCATCCACATTCGAATTCTTGCGCTGGAGCTGTCGGTTCAGAGTCGGGCGATGTATACGCCGGAAGGTATATGTTGGCCTGCGTGGCTTTACAAGAAAGGAGGTGGAACGGGGAGTCGATGGAGATTTCGAAATGCCTTCGTTTTCCAGAGTCTTTTTCATCTACTTTAGAGAGACGGAGTACAATCTGCATGAAAAGAAAAAAGAAATTAGTCTTCGCTTGAAGTGACAGTAATCAAAAGACTTGTCATACCTTTATCCAGTGATTAATCTGAATGTTTTCATACGTCGTGTCAAAGTGTAGACGTTGTGATTCGTCCCGGTTCTTCATATCCTGACAGCTTGGTAGCTGGACGTTGAATTCCATTTCAGTGGGACCGACACCTGACTCGCTGCAAAGGTTTCCAAGTAAATTCGTTCGGGTTCGATCGATGATTTCCTCGCCCCTCGCAGCAGCAGCACGTTGGTCCCAGCCGATGCCGCCACCCGCGGTGATGCGCATTGAGCTACCTGGATATGTGCTTGTACTAGCAGAATCAGCTCGCTTTTCGAAAAGCAATACTTTTTTCGCGGGTTGAAATCGGTGGACGCTTTTGTCTGAGGTCCAGTGTTGAACGTTTTCGGTCACGTAGACTTTGATTCGGTGACATTCCACTTTAGCCAAAGGAGTAAGCTTAAAAGCTATCGGGATCTGCGATCCCAGAGGGAAAGATTTCCCTGATATCACAATATCATAGTGTAGCTGGTCCTCCCAGTTGCGTGAGATGGCGATTGGCTCAACTTGTTCCAGCGAGCCCTCGGCTGGAGTGCGAATAACAGGCACCTCCATGGTGCCCAGCAAATTGGGTCGAAAAGCGCCCGACCGTTCCACGATGGCTTCCAGATCGTACTTCACAAACCCCAAGTCTGTCTTGATTGTCTCTGGAAGCGATCCATCAATTGGAAACTCGAAGCTGTACAAGTAATCGCCCACCGGAAACATTCGGTAGTTGCGTTGGGGCTGATGAAGCCCGGGCGGCGTATCATTCTTCCCAAAACTGCGCGAATGATTGGACTGTAGCGAGAGGCGCTTGAGTTCCTTCGCAGAGTGTCCGTTGGTTAAAGATGTCGCTGAGCCGCTCTTGGTGAATATTTCATGGGTGACTGTAGTCGAACCATCTTTCACTGCTAGCGATGTAACTGGCTTGGCGTGCTGGTAGAAGTGGGCTCCGTAATCGTTCTGCATCAAGCCTGTATCTCCATGGTTGAAGTATACCACTCCATGGGTCACGAGGTCCTTTTTGTCGTGGAAATGGATTTTCTTAGGTGGAATACCTAAATTAAGAGACAAGGCAGGTCGAGGTGTCAGTTAAACTCATTAAAAAGGAGGCAGCCAAAAACAAGAAAGAAGAAAATAAAAAGAAGGAGAAGAAGAAAAGAGTGAGCATACCATCAGGCCAATCGGTCTGCGCATGTCCCCTGAAACAGATCGAGATCTTCTTGATCTTGATACTCTTCGTGACTTTCAGATGCAACTGCCCCCTTAGGATCGCTGATTTCTTCGTCGTGGGGTCATTTTGATCGTAGCCCTGGAGGTACAGGACCGGTTCTGTTAGAGCGATACCAACCGTGATACCAGACCCCGTCGCGACAATTTTCTCGTTGTGCAATGAGGGGAATGGTGCAGTCACATCTGGGGTCGATCCCGCGGGGGAGGGGAGGCCCGGGGAAGGGCGGTTTGTAGAAGAATTCGAGGAGGAGTGAGAGCGCATTCTGTTCGGCTCTAGAGAAGCGATAGTAGCAAACATGTGTGCATCCTCCGGGGACAGAATGATCTCAGAAACAGGGCGATGACGACGTGTTCGGGCCATTTGGCGATCTTGTGGCGATGGCGGAGATTGGGTGGCTCCTAGGCGGAGAAAGAGGCGCTTTGCGTTTTCCCGAGGACCCGCAAACTTTCGAAAAATCGAAGAACCGCGACGATGATGGCCGGGTTTCTTGGGGAATTGCGCAGTTGTAAAATTGGCGTCAACAACGGGCGTCGAATCGACTATTAAACGTCGATTCAATCTGGAACTCAGGAGGCTTGAGAACAAAGTAGCAGGCTCAGGCGAATCGCCAGGAAGTCGAGTGACAGGATTTGGGGCGGTGACAGAGCCCAGGATACCCTGAAAAACATAAGCGGCTGTCATTGTGAAGAAAGCCAATTCAATATCATCATTTGTAAAAAGGAAGTCGAGGGAGAAATTCCGGACATGCGAAAAGATTCTCTTCTTGACGAGGACGGAGGATATCAAGGGAGTATAGAGAGAGTAGTAGAATTTGGGAAAGGGAGCTCAGAAGGGCCAAAGAGAAGGAAATGAACAACAAAAGGGAAGCAAGGATGAGTGAAATGCAGGGAAGCATCATAAAATAATAAAGAAAAAAGTAAAAAGAAAGCCAAAAGCAATGAAAAACGCAAACCAAGAGAGTAAAAAAGGATAGACTTACCCACCGTACTCTGTTCTGCAACAGATGAGTGATTCACAACTAGTATGGCCGATGTGATGAATATTGGGATTATGATTTTACTATTAGCGTTTAATTTATGGTACGAAGATGCAGAATCGAAAATGTAAAAAGAGTTGTGCGACCAGTTGAAATGTCCGCCTCTTTTTCTCCCTTTTTTTTCGCTTTTTGGTCGTCTCGCGGGATTCTTCTATTTCATCCTTTCTCTCTTTGGTGGATGATCGACGGCGCAAGGAGCAGCAGGACACCAGTCGTGCAGCGAGTGGGGTGGATGGGGAGCAGATGGAGTGACAGCAGACCGACCAGACAACCAGCAAGACACTACCAGTACCGGTAAACGAAGAGAAAAGAGGGCAAGAGACGAGAGACACCGAGTAGACACCGATAATCACACTGTCTTGGGATATCGAAGGATCACCGGATTTAGTAACTGGCGAAGTCCAGAAGGGTCGATCATGCGGAGTCAAAGGTATAATGAATGGTTCAATTAATCATAAATAAGGATTCGGATGCGAATCGTGGCTCAGACAATCGTACGAAAGATCCGGGTGTAATAAAAAAAAAGTGAGAGATGTTCGGGAATCGCCAAGATGTGAATGTGATTGATGACCACTGATGACAACACAGACACGACAGGACTCTTACAACTCACAAGAGTGAGGCAGTGCGGGAGAGTTTTCTTCGGGTGCCAGAGACAGAAGTAATGGTACTCCAGAAGTCCAGGCTTGGTACAAATAAGAATGAAAAGGGCAAATGAACGGGGCGTGAAAAAGGATTTAAAAAAAAAAGAAAGGTTTATGGGACGATGATGATGACGCGGAGGGGGGAAAATTCGGTAGGTTGAGTTGAATCCATCATATCCGACGATCCGTAACAATTTCTGATCCGTGGCTGGACTGCTGCTTCAGTAGTGGCCAGTCTTTTGCTTCTTTTCTCCTGCAACTGAGACTCCCGACTCCTACTCGGGACTTCTACCTAAGGTAGTCGACTCAGGGACTAAGTATTAGGTTAACAAACAGTGACAATTGTGAAATAATGCTGATGTTATTATGTTCCACACACATATGAGTGGCATCCCATCCTTGTTGAGACTTATTCAGCAATAATAATACCAAGGGTATTCCGTAATCTGTATACTTTTGCAATGCCGCTAGGGCCCATGTGATGGACTCTCATCCTTGGATGGAGTCATATTAGCTTGACCAACACTAGGCCCAAGCATCTTCCCTAGTTTGGTGAAGAATTACCATAATTAGTCTGGACTCTGGAGTAGGGGACTAGTCTCGGCCACTATGGCACTAACTGCCCACTTTGAAGAGAAAAGTGACGTCTGATCTTCTATGGTTTAGATGGTGGATGCGGGTGTATCGGCAGCCTGGGCTCAATAGTCCTCCATTCCAATATTATTACCATTTTCCCTCTTCCTTCTCCAACCTTCCCTCAGAATTTAGTCTTCCCGCATTGGGCCTACGACGGGTGTTCAGGACCACAGCCAAGTTCCTAGGGTCCTAGAGCCAAGCAACTCTGTTGATGCGGGGGACCATCATTAGACTACCTACTGGTACGAGAATAGTATATTCTGGCGAACTCTACCGTTAAAGCAGAGTTAGTGGTTACATCATGATTGTACTGTTCTACCACTAGCTTACTATACCATGATTAATCTGTCTAACTATTAACTAACTAACTAACTGCCTAAGTAGATAGTAAAGTAACTTCTGCTAATTTCTAAATGATAACTGGTCGATAGGATTCCTGCGGAAATTGAGTGAGTTCCCCTTTCCGCTTTAGGCTAGACTCGGCGCTGCTTTTTGCTCACTGGGCGGACCGAGTGATCGCCGAGGGATCCTGGCCATGTCAGTCATGTGACTTGAATAAACTGTGCACAACTAAAGTCCTGAATTTTATCGCCCTCTAACACACCAAGTCTGTATTGAGTAGGTAGCATTATTTCAAATTCTAATCAAACAAGCTTGGCTTATGCCTAGGTACAGAATACACTACAACCTACAACCTACCTATGTAGAACTATGATGATGAAGTGTTCATGCGCCAAACAGGGTGCACCACGTGATGCAAACTTTACCTCAATGCTCCAGTGCTAGATTTTAAAGTTCTACTCCAAACTCACTCCACAGTCCGATCTATATGGGCCCCGCCCACTCCCATCATGAATGAAGAAGTCACCTGGAGGGATCTATTTTTTTCTAGCAACCCTCCTGAGTCCTTCAAAAGAGAAATCACTGGCCAAACAGAATTTCCTCGTTTTCGTCCAGCAGAAGAGAATTGGAAACTAGGAGACCTGGTCGACACATCGAGACTAACAAAGGAAAACAATATACAGGTGTTCTGGCTTCGGAGCAAAGGACGCAGGAGATACATAGGCAAAGTTGTAAGCGCGACAGGTACAACCAGACGTTCTTTGAACTGACCATAGTTGAGTTTCCTGACTTCACTGAGGGACAGGCCACAGAGCAGCTTCACCGTCTCGGAGTATCAAAACGTGAGATTCCAAGAAGCGTAAATGATGCTGTGCATGAATTCGATAGATTCTTTCGCGAAGCTAGGGCATATAGCCACATTGACAGATTTTGTCCAACTCGAGAAAGAATATATTTCCCAAGCTTCTATGGCGTAGTCACCGACATGGGAAGATCTCGGTTTTCGTCTGGATATGCACATCGGCGAGCTGTGGTGCTGGAAGCTATCAAACCCCACTTGTGCTCTCGACGTGTTCTCGGTGAGGATGTCACAAACTTGCCTGAAAGCTTCCTAGAGACCCTGAGAAACCTTCAGCTAAGTCCGCTTGAACATGAATGGTACTGTTCTCTGCTTAACGATCGACTTCGCCGCTTAAATGCCTTACATAAGATCGGAGTAACCTATGGAGATGTCAAAGACTGTCATTTCCGACTTCCCGGTGACATTTACGATACAGTCCTATACGACTTTTCTGAGTCATATACTTTCTCCGATAAGCAGCCGTTCAGGGTGAGTTCCGGCAGACCCCGATCGCTAAGACGTATAGCAGAGGGTGAACGTAAGCGTGTTGAGCTCCAGGTTGAAAAGCGGTAAGAGGTAAATCTGAAAGTCTTTTATCCTGGCTAATGCACAATTAGAGCTGCTGCCCGAGATTTTCGTTCGCATCTGATTGAATTGAGCTCCGAGAGAGATGTTGATGATGTACTTTGGAAGTCGCTCAAAGAAGACGAGGAGTCGCTGGAGTTGATCATTTTGAGACTCCACAATCGCCCGGACTGTCAGCATCTCTACGTTACTTTCCACATTTTCAGAACTGATTATGCTAGGTTTTTCTATGCCGAGTTTAAATTCCATTTTTCCTTTCCTGGAAGCAGTACGTCCAAAGTCCGATTCATGCTGGCAGATTCGTAGGGGCCGGCTCCTACATTATTATGAATCGGTTTGGGCCGTTTTTCGCGACCTCAAAGATCAGCCCGCGTCGATTTTCTTCAACTGGGAGGTGCAGCTTGAAACGGTCGAGATACATGATTCAACCTCCTTCATGCTTTGCTTAGTGCCAAAGTTGTGGATTCAAACATCGGATGCGAATCATGATTCTAGAATGAAGGATAGTTACAGGACTTGATGACAAATTACGGCAAGCTTATCTGCATCTTGGACTATCAGAAAGGTGCGGATCTTTACTTGAACGCAACGATTTCCTGTGCATAGACAAAGAAAAAGAAGCTCTGTAGAGCAAGCTTGTAAATTTCCAAGTTGCAAAGCAGGCCTATGACTTGTTTGATATCTATGACAGACTTTCGACTCCTATATCAGTCATTTCATCAGTTCCAAGTACAGCAATTTGTCCACAACATGTGGAGATGATGCCTTCCCAGCGCATCGGAACATCATCTGTCCCCAATCAAAGTATTTTGAGGTTGTCTGTAATGGGCCCTTCAAGGTATAGATTTAGTTGTCCTCAATAGATATACTTGATACCTGATGAGTTTTCAGGAATGCGACGGAGGGATATAAAACTTGACGATCGCGATCCCATGTACCTATAAACCTTCTCAAAATTTTAGATTATATTCAAACACTCCAGCCATTTCTGAATCATCTCCGCAAGTTTATGCAAATCCGAATGACCAGCCAGCGGCAAGGAAAAGTAAACCAAGACAAGTGACAAACATTAAAGGTTCACCAACTGGTTTGGCTTTTTCATCCCAAATGTATACACACAGGCTGATTATTCCGGAATCACTGGATTAATTGTAGTATAAAGTAGTGACTAAGAAGGATTATCAGCTCTTGTCTTGGTGATGCCCTTATAAATATATGGATTATATTAAGATTTGGGGGAGTGTTAGTTTATACACAGTTTAGAGAGCCTAGAGCTGCTGTGTATGCTTAGTAAGTAATCTGTAAGTGCCTAGAGTGTTACTATAACCAGTTAGTTAACTATAACTTAGTTGAGGTAGATTACTTTACATGCCCTCATAAAAGCAGCACCCAAATCAGGTAAGCAGGTGGGATCAAAGTACTGTGGTATTTGACTCACACCACCAAACTTTATGCTGTACCATACCAATTACCAACCCTGGTAGTTTCTCTCGAAGTTCGGGGTATTTTCGGTTGCGTCAGCAACTGTCGGCTGTCAGCACGGCTGGTCGGCGACAAGGCCGATTTGCCTCCGCGGGTTACGACTTTTCTGCAGAGAGGTTCATGCCGTTTGGTTCGGGGTGTTACTAGTAGGTACTGGAAGCACCGGTGGACAATTCTTCGGGTAATGGGGAACTACTAGTAAAACGGAGATATCAAGGACAGTGAAGTACTGTGACCAGGACTCCTATAGGGTTCCGTATAAGGGATTGTAATTGGATAGAAGGATGGCTCTATTTAAAAAGGTTCTAGCTAGGAGAGAACTAAAACATCTTATGTTGTTGTTTCTGTTGCATTCATAGCCGCTATGGGGTCCTATAGGGACCCTTTATTAGGGAGACTTGCCTACCTACCTAGGTACTATATCCACTGTCCTGCCTATTAGGCCTTAGCTTTACAACCACTAGTTAACTATATTATATATTCCGATATCTTCTGAATTTATAATTTGACCTAATATTCTATGCTATCTATTATATAAAATATTAGATACTAAAGATATCAAGGCAGATATAAAGCGAAGGAATCTCCGAGGGATTGGATGCTAAAGACGTCAATTATGATGGTTATGCCTTTACCATGACATCTACTTATCACACTGTAACTCTCAGGCTACTCATGGCCCATCCTACGAGGTCTAGGTCCAACAATAATCTAGACCATCACACCGACTATATGATAACACAACCTGGACAAGGGCATTACCTGGTAGCCCAGAGACCTTTCAACAGGGATCATCACAATCGTCTCCATACAACTAAAATTTCAGCTTATGCCCTGCAAGTACTCCGTCTTCAAAAAAGCTTTTTGGCTTTTGCCTTCGAGTTTGGCTACGTGGACTTTATATACCCATTCTGTCTCATTGATTACATGCAGGCAGTTCTTCCACATAGATGAGACGGACATCGTCGGTCTTCTTTTCTGTGCATCAGGAGAGACAGGAGGTGCATCTGGCTGCGCATCCGCGCGCACAGTTTGGAATGCCCTTGTTAAAGAGCGACCAGATGTAGCTAAGACCTTGGCTTCCAACATATGGTACGTCGATTGCAAGGGCGAGGCGACAGATAGTCAAGAGCCCTGGTTCAGAAACCCCGTCTTCATGATAGAACCTGAGGGCAAGGAGCGTGTCTAGCGCCATACTCTTCTAGAATCATGAATGGGGATTACTGGGACCGGGAGGAGGTGAGTCAAAATGAAATCAATGCCTGCGCCTGAAAAATTGCGACTTACACACTTGTGGTTTCTGAAAAGCCACTGTTTCTTGCAAAATAGCCAGGAAGGATGCTAGACATGCGACAGGCCTCGCGGAAGCTGTGGGTGCTAGACTGCCCGCGCTGGATGTGGCCGATGTGCATTTGGCTAAGGTGATTGAGGAGAAGCGCGATCAAGGTGATTACGTGGGTATCTATGGCGTACTGCGACAGGGATAAAGTACGAGAACTGAGGCCACCAGGGCGAGGGGCGTCATATGTAGTTTTTTCTTTTCTTTTTGATAAGGGATTCATAATGGACTTGATATTCGGATGGACAGAAGCTTGCAAGTGTGGTTGGCCATCGTTAAAGTCCTCAAATGCTCTTATCACCAGATGCTCTTTACCATGCTGACATGATTCTTATGAGTCGGTATTGGATCCGATCATGTATAAGTCTTTCCTTTTCTTTGAAAACACATATTTTCAACTCCTCCATTCATTTCATGTGGTTTGGTAGTTTATTAATCCACCATGACGTTGCATGGCAATTGAGCTGTGCGGTCTTGTTGCTCTTTATTGGAATGCTCCATTTGCGATGCATTAATTCCTCGTTTTCCTGATTGTCGACTCCGCGGTTGCAATTGTTCAATTATCATTGCATGTCTATCTATTTAACAGTTTCCCAATTTGACAAGAAGGATGTCTTTTTTATCCTATACACCCTTTCACTCCGCCACTTTTATCGAGGCCGGGTTTGCCACGCGCGGTTTATTAATTGAGGCACAGAAAGGTAAACTTGAACAATTGCATCCCCAAGGCAATTATGACCACTGATGGGGATTCTCCTCCCGAAACTGCAAGGGGAACCGATAAAATCAGCTCATCATCAGAAACAGTGGCCATAGGACCGCCTCCAGATGGCGGGTTTCATGCCTGGGCGCAGGTGGTGCCGGGTCATCTGGTTGTAGCTCTCACCTGGGGCTACACTTCCAGCTTTGGAGTTTTCCAAAATCACTATGAGGTGACTCTCCCTCAAACGCCCTCTGATATTTCCTGGATAGGCGGATTCCAGGTGTTCTGCCTGTTGTTTATTTCCGTGCTATCTGGTCGTGCGACGGACGCTGGTGGTAGGCGCAGGAGCAGTCCTTCTATTACTTGGAACTTTCATGACAAGTCTAGCCACAACATATTGGCAGATTTTTCTGGCGCAGGGTCTCTCTATTGGGATTGGACAGGGCCTTATGTGGTTACCCAGTGTGACTTTAATTTCAACGTGTTTTGTGCGGCTGAGGGTTTTTGCTGTTACAGCTGCAGCGACTGGAACAAGCACAGGAGGAATTATTTTTCCAGCAATGATTCAGTATCTCACTCTGCAAATTGGTGGGCTCTCTCTCTCTCTCTCTTACACACACAAGCACACACACACACACACATATATATATCATAACGCTGTCAATGTTTTAGCTGATTTATGGACGGATGTGATTTGCAGGCTTTCCGTGGGCGGTTCGTTGTATGGGATTTGTGGCCCTAGTTATGGTTGCCTTTATCCTTGCACTGCTACGTCCTCGATTGCCTCCTCGAAAGTCGGGTCCGCTAGTTGAATGGGGAGCTTTCAAGGAACCAGGTTATATGCTCTTCACCCCTGGAGTGTTCCTTCTCTATTGGACGCTTTATTTCGCTTTCTTTTACGTATGTCGCTGATTCTTATTCTTCATACGCGGATTCGGACAACTGAAAACTCTGTTAGATTCAAGTTTACGCAACTGAAAAGTTGCACTTATCTCAAACAGATGGCGTCAACCTGATTATCGTCATTAATGCGTGCGGTATTCCAATCCGTGCACCTTGCGGCTATCTGGCTGATCGATACATCGGCCCACTGAATTGTTTGATTCCATGGGTGGCCCTATGCGGGATTTTGATGTTCTGCTGGATCGCCGTCCATACCGTTGTCGAACTATATGTTTTTGCTGTTTTCTACGGTCTGGCATCAGTAGCCGCTATGGCTTTGTTCGCTGGTACTGTCCCCTCTTTGACTAAAGACTTGGACAAAATTGGAACTCGTGTTGGAATGGCGCTGACACTGATGAGTTTTGGGCCGTTGACTGGACCGTCTGTCGCTGGAGCATTAATAGCTTGTGCTGACAGTTATCTCCCAGCACAGATCTGGGCTGGAGTGGCTTTGATTGTGATCGTGTTAGCCCTGGGCACGGCGCGCCTCATCATATCGGGACCCTTTCTTCGAGCGAAACTATAGATGTAGCTAAGAGTCTCGCAGCAAGGAGTAGTCATGATAAACCAAATCATGTAAGCTGCGCAAAGGATATACATAAACTAGCCAAGCCTCGAATAATGTTGAGGCATTCATGGTCGTATTTAAAGCTGCTCTCCCTGATTTATTTTTAAATGATGCTGAGAAAGCCCATGTGGTGCATGGTGTTTAGAATCACTGGCAAGTAGGGAAGCCCTGACAAGTAGGAAGAACGTGCGTTCTGTTCCACTTCCCAAATTAATGACCTGCCTGGCAACCTTTTGGAACAGCGCCTCGAGAGTTTCGCAGCTGGTTTGATATTCTGAACTGTACCTGGATATCTCATTCGCAATATATCTTAACAGACGGGACAATCGATCTGTACTCGTTAACAGGCTCTGCAACTGCTCCATGCTGACTAAAGCCGACGGCTCTAGGAATTACGTTAGTTAACGGAGGCTTAGGTACTAATATTATGCTACCTAGGTAGGTATGTGGTAATTGGGTAGTCTGTGCGGCGCCGTCTATGTCATCTGGGTAAATCTGGTGGCGCGAAGAATATCAGGCGGAGAGGTTCGTCGCGTGGGGATTGGGTTTGGTGGTAGGATCGGATTAGAATGAAGCAGCTACAGAAACGTATCAGCACCTGACAGGTTTTTGCATGGTAGAATTAGAATTACCTCCTACCTACTAAGGTAGTACTAAGTAGTAGGTACCTACGTATTGTTGTCCACGGTACACAATGTACAGTATAGGACTTGGCTGGTTGCCTGCAGTGCGAATTAATTAAACACTTATATAAGCATTAGAAGACTCAGGTGAGCGACTGCCGTCACCAGGATTCGTGTCCCAGGATTATTAAATCCCTCGTTTACTGTTACCTAACCTAGGACTTGGCTTGAACGAAAGGATGTCGCCCGAGTACCGAAGGGTGATTGACCTGAGAGGCAGGCCATCATGAAAGCTTACAACAGCACAGAATCCACTCCGACTTTTTCATCCGGTAAGGTATGAGGAGGTGTAAGAAAGCCAGTCGTATAATCATTAGCTGATAAGATGGAGCCCATCGGGTTTGTCTGATGAAACGTCGGTGATAAATTAGCTAGGAACCTAGAACCTAGTACCGTAGTATCATAGCTACTCGGATGTGTGGAGAGGCTCGGCACACCGTTCAGAAAAAAAGGCGCCTTGCATCATTTCCTGTCCAACGGACAACTCCATCCAGCCCCTTGGGACACTCCGACACACGGTCTTCAATACTGAGTCATAATCTTAGGCAATAAGCCTTACACTATTCCTTCTTGCAGTGTTTGCCGTGCCGCGATTTGAAGATGATGAGTAGTACTGCTGTATATCCCGCACGTCGCAAGTTCTTTTTAGCCCCGCAATTGTTTGTCTGTCTTGTGTGCATCTTCCAGTCAGCCCCTACTGTATCGCGAGGAGCCTCGGTCAATATCCAACTAGCCGCTTTTGTAGTTGAAATTCATGTAAACCAGCTATCATCAAGCTCGTTAATTTGCATCAACCCATCCCCCTCTAGCAAGCCAGGGTCGCCTGCCCCATCGCCTCCCAAATTTTCGCTCTCCATGAACAAGTCATCAAAGCTTGACTCTCCTGGCCCCATGATGTCTTCCATGTTTGTCCCAAACTGTCCATCCGAATTTCCAGCTTGAGCAGAAAATGCCTCAGCCTTCTGTAGCTCTAGGTCGAATGCATCCCCTCCTGTCATGGCCGAAGTGTTGTGGCCCGAAGCACTTCCATCTACGGCATTTCCTCCATCCATACCAGTTCCGGTGTTAAGATTATTGAAATTCGCGCCGGAGAGGAAGTTTTCATTACCGGTATCATTGTCATCTCCAAAGTCAAGATTCAAGTCGAACTCATTCGGCCCTTGGTTATTCAGTATCGAGTCAAAGTTGATCTCCTCGGTGCCTGCAGTAGTTTGTGTGGGAGCAGGCGCAACAGCGCTATCCTGCTCTTTCTCTTCTTTCACGGTGTTGACTGTCCCCTTGGGCTCATTATTCAAACCTGCATGCTGGTTCGCGGAATCACCGCCATCAGTTGCCTTGGATTCATCTTCAGTAAGAGCTGTTCCCTCTGCGGTTTGCTCTGATGGGAGTACAGCCTCGGCTGCATCCATATCAACGTCCTCTACAGGGCGAAGGGCAGCTTTTTTGGCCTGGACCATCTCATAATCCCTCTCTAGAAATGCTTTCGCGATGAACTATGATCAGAGTTAGCTCATGACCAAGGTCTGGGTGGGAATTTCATGGTCCGCAATATGGGACAAAGACATCATGTGGTGACGTACTATCTGCTCAGATAGACTATCCAGTGCACATTGAAACTGCTCATGAGCTACAGGAATAGCACGCTTCAGTTGGGTCCTGGACTGCAGGGTGCCCCCTGATCGAAAAAATCGACCGGTCTCAATCAGCTGTCTAGAGTTAGCGCATCTCCTTGATTCATCATATTTGGAGTTTGTCAGCAGTGCCAAACGGACAACTCACTGTCTGGTTCAACATTGAGGTTAAGACCTCAAGTGACTCCGGATTCGAGAGGTTTAGCGCGGTCATGGTTGCTTATTCAATGCTGGCGCAAACGAGATATGATAAGTTCTTGAAATCCTGTAACACTCAGCCTGGCCCCCAAAACGACGGCGAGAGACTAGTCGAGCAAACGAAAGAAGCACTATGTCTCAGGGCGGAGATAAATGTTGATCCACGACCAATGGAAAGGTAAGTGTTTTGCAAAGACGAGCAACTTGGGCATGTGAGAGAGCACGCGAATGATGGGCTATTAATAAAGAGAGGGCGCTAATTCAGCAGCTCACCTGTCCAGAAACCCGTTCCTCTCGCACTCTCAGCCTCTCAGGTCTTCGCGTACCGGTGGGGGTTAGAGAACCACTCTGAGAACCAATGTTCAAAGTAAAGTGATTGATCGATCCCAGAGGTTGAGCAGCGGGTTAAGCGCCCTGTCCTGGACTCCTGAAGGCTGAATGAAAGACGGACGGAGCCTATGACAATGCACTAACCTCATACAGACTAGCGGCTATTCTGGCGGCGGCTCTTGACCTGGAGGCCTCAGGCTACTCCGGAGTAGTGCCTGGACAGAGTAGGTAGCCATTGCAAGCCTAAGGCAGAGACCCAAACAAATACTACGTACTTACTGGTAGGAGGAGTAATACGTAGAGCAGCAGCAGTTGTTACTGGTAAAGTACCTATAGTTACTCCCTCGTTCTCGCTGTCTCGACTCTTAACTCTGGAGTCTTGACAAGTCAGATCGTCGCAGCTTTTCTTCCCCTGTTCACCAACCCTTCTTTTGCTGCTCTTTATCATACCTAACCCCCCGTCCCTGAAGAGAGCTGAAGCATCGTTCTACATTTGCTTCTCTTTGTCATTTTTCCCCTCTCTTTTTCCTTTGTTTTTCCTTTTCCTTTTTCCCTTCCCCATCTCTTCTCCTGTATCTAAACTACAGTTTGCCGCCTCCGCTTGTTGGGCCCGTGGTTTAGAAAGCGGTACTGGGAGTTGCCAGGATTCCACCTAGCGCTTTTTTCATCGATCACAAAGCTTTTTCACCATTCCCTTGACTTGTCACCGTCTTTTATTTTTTTCTTTTCAACAACTGATTGCTGCTTGATTGTATGATCTAGCGTTTTCTTCTTGTTCTTTTCCTTTTCTTTTTTCTCAATTTTTCCTTTCCCTGTCAGACCCTTTTCTTTGGCCTGTCTCCTTCCCTCTCCTCTGTCCTCTGGCGCCTCCATCCCCGCGTCACTTTTTCCGCCTTCGACTACCACCAGTTCTGTGACTGCGTAACACCCTGCATCGTTCCGTCACAAGCGATTGTCATATCACCCTCCATTACCTGATCAAACACAGCTAACACCCTCCTTACTTGTGCATTATCTTCTGTTAAACCTTACCTACTCTTGTATATTGCAACATCTGATCTCTCTTCAACGATGGCGGATAACGTGTCTGCTTCGACCTCTTCAGCTCACCCGCCGCCGCAAGCTTCGACTGCTGCTTCGAACCAACAGTACGATGCATCTCAGGGCAATGGCCAGGCCAATCCTTCTCACATGCCACCGCCTCCCCGCCCGCCTGTGGTGATTCCCCAGAATACCAACCCCATTCCGACCGCTATTACTTCTCCGATGTCTGGAAACATGGTGTCTCCGACCAGCGCTGGGGGATATGTGCGTCGTGCAGCCCCTGAGCCGAACAAGAGAGCTCTTTATGTCGGTGGCCTTGACCAACGGGTGACGGAAGATATTCTACGGCAGATCTTTGAGACGACTGGTCATGTTGTCAGCGTCAAGATTATTCCCGACAAGAATGTAAGTTTTTTTGTCTGGGGCGCTGCCTCAATTGTTCGCTATGGCTGATTGTGCTGACTGTAATAGCAGTTTAGCAGTAAAGGGTGCAACTATGGCTTTGTCGAGTTTGACGACCCCGGTGCCGCTGAGAGGGCCATGCAGACTCTTAATGGGCGCCGAATCCACCAGTCGGTATGCAAAAAACACAATCCCATTTCACTTTCTCCATCTCGGTTTTTCTTTTCCCTCTAACCCTTGTTTCCTTTATAGGAGATCCGCGTGAACTGGGCCTACCAGTCGAACACCACTAGCAAGGAGGACACTTCTAACCACTTCCATATTTTCGTCGGCGATTTGAGCAATGAGGTTAATGACGAAGTCCTCCTACAAGCTTTCTCCGCCTTTGGGTCTGTCTCTGAGGCACGTGTGATGTGGGACATGAAAACTGGTCGTTCTCGTGGCTATGGTTTTGTCGCCTTCCGTGAACGTTCAGACGCCGATAAAGCACTAAACTCGATGGATGGAGAATGGCTTGGTTCTCGCGCCATCCGTTGCAACTGGGCTAATCAGAAGGGCCAGCCTTCCATCTCCCAGCAACAGGCCATGGCTGCAATGGGCATGACGCCAACTACCCCATTTGGTCATCATCACTTCCCTACTCATGGTATTCAGAGCTACGACATGGTCGTCCAGCAAACCCCGCAGTGGCAGACCACATGCTATGTGGGCAACCTTACCCCTTACACCACGCAGAACGATCTGGTCCCACTCTTCCAAAACTTCGGCTACGTTATCGAGACCCGTCTGCAAGCGGATCGGGGATTCGCTTTCATTAAGATGGATACGCACGAGAACGCTGCTATGGCCATCTGCCAGTTGAATGGCTACAATGTCAACGGGCGCCCTCTGAAATGCAGCGTATGTCATTTGAATTTGCCCTACCATTCGCGTCCGTTTTGACTAACCCTTCTTAGTGGGGTAAGGATCGCCCTCCTACCGGTCAGTTTGATAATTTCTCTGGTCAACAGGGCAACTCGCCCTTCAATTCCAACCCTGGTCCCTATTTCCCTCAATACAGTGGTCCCGGAGGACCCATGACCCCTCAAGGTAAATACCCGCCTCTCTCATGTCCAAGCGACATTGACTTATAGCTAAGCTATCTAATTTGATTAGGTCCAAACCCCGCTGGGAGGGGCTGGGACCAGCCTGGAATGGCTGGTCAAGGCTATGGCCAAGTACCAGGAAATTCTGGTTACGGCCGTGGACAGGCCACGCCCAGCTCCGGTGGCTGGAACCAGCCAAATAACGCAAATTTTGGAAATGGCTTTGGGGGCTACCAAGCGTAACATATCGTCCATGCTCTGCCAAACTTGACTCAATCAAGTTCTTTTTTTTTTTGTTTTGAGGTCAACAACCGGCCGCCTGCGGGATCGCAATGACTTGTGCAGACGCTCTTTTCTTTCCATTACCTCCTTCGTTCCCTTTCTTTTTAATCACCCTTTCGATTTCTTTTCATCAACCGTCATATCTTGTTACTTTTTTTCCTATCTGTCAGTACTTGTGCTTATTGATGATTGCCCTATCAAGTGGATTTCTGAGCGCATTTCTCAAATTCTCTTTTTTTGAAATGAAATTTGTGTGTTCTCTCGTGCACCCAATACCCCAAGTCCACTTTGTTAAGCCAAATTTTCTCTGCTCGTTTTCTTTGAACGAATCTTCACTACTTTGATCGAGAGCTAAGCTTCTTGGGCTTCGGATTCAAGCGTTCTGCGGAATAAACTAAAAAGTACTCCTTTCTGTTCCATTCCATGATTGAGCCCATTTTGGATCCTTCCTTATATTTGATTAAATTTTCTGAATTTGTATCGTATTTCTTTCGTATTCGTGTGTGGCCTCTGAGAGACTTGATACTGCCTTCTGATCAGGTCGCACTTCTTGTGTCTCATAGGCACATTTTTTCTTCATCTACTGTTGGTATTGTCCCATTTCAGGCCTTTTTTCACATATTTCTCAAATAATGACCTTAAAGATTCCCCCTTTTTTTGGCGCTTTCCATATTTTTCTAGTTCTTTCCACATTTTATCGTCACAGCTGTTCTTAGACCCATCATCTCTGCTCTGGGTCGCGATATATTCCCCAGGCGTTCCGGACAATATATCTCTCTCTGCTTGACTTCCACTGTTTGGTATAGTTGGATCATGTTTCTGTTGAGTATTCTTCAACGTTGTCAGGTTACTAGTAGTAGTTGGTCATAAAGTAAATGTACCGAACAGTGTCAGAAGACCCAAGTCATGGCAATGATTCGCATAATGTCTCAAATTATTTCTGTGTCGCCCAATAACAATAAAATCTCGTATTTAAAACCACCAGCTGTATCAAGTCGAAGTTCAAGTATTTACATTTGGAGTACTTCGTCGTGTGTCGGCCATCTTGCGGGGAGGCGGCTTAATCTGCGTGACCGCCCGCCTAGACCCCCAGCTCCCTCCTATCTTTTAGGTCAACCGCTTTACCTTTCAACACCACAGTCACGACGAAGGAAGTCTCTCTCTATAACCTGCGCATTCTAGATTTGCAAATTTCTTATGTGGATGGGCTAGCAGCCTGTTTCTCAAGACCAAGCGGTCAATGGAAGATGCAACCAATGACAAGGCTGCACTGTCCCTTGACAACGATGGTCAGCTCCCAGGGCGCACGCGCTCAGGAAGCGCAAGCAGTGGACACAAGCGCAGCTCATCAGGGTCATTACTATCGAGGCTTTCGTTTCTACGTATGATGCAGGCCACCCAGAATCCATCCGAACGAGGTCGTCCGAGCCTCGAAGCCGATGACGACCGTGACGATTTTGGCTCTAGTCTCAGGGGAGGAAGAGCAATGTCGACTACCCTACAACACAGAAGAACCCGCAGGAGACGGGGCTCTTTAAGGAAAACGGCTTTACTGGGCACCCGATTTGATTATCGGGATAAAAAAGCGAGCAGGACAGTCTCGGACGTTTCCCGTGTGGAGGCCCAACACCAACCTCCGCTAGCACAAGCACAGCAACAGCAGCAGCAACAACAACAACAACAACAACAACAACAACAACAACAACAGGCGCCGCCGCCACCCCCACCATCCTCTCGTACACGCGTGCAAACTTTTACGGATCCGTCTTCTGCGAATAATGGATTTTTGGCTAATGAGCCATCTGACCGGGAGGGACTCGGGGACACAAATGCATGGACTCTAATGGATGTGCCGCCACGCGCACGAAATGCTCTTGGACCGCACCTTCAGCCGAGCCGATCTAAAGAGAGCATATCCGGTGAGGATGTTACTACCGACGACGAAGATATTATTTCCTTCCCTCCCAGGAAAAGCACCGGCCCTGCGTCGGGCAAGTTTCATAGCTCCTCTACCTCAAGTATTAGTGGCGGGACGGGCTTACGCCTTCCAACACCGGCATCAAGCACAGGCTCTTATTTCGCTTTACAGACGGACCAGAAGTACAGGGCTACTCATCGCGCGAAATCACCCCTCGCAACGCATCCTACCGATATCACCTGTAGCCAGGAGATGGGCTGGGACTATTCGGAGACTGAGTGGTGGGGGTGGATAATCCTGATTGTAACCTGGCTGGTCTTTGTTGTGGGAATGGGGAGTTGCTTTGGCGTTTGGAGCTGGGCTTGGGATGTTGGAGAAACTCCTTACGCACCTCCAGAGCTAGAAGATGATCCAACGCTTCCCATTGTTGGGTACTATCCAGCTCTCATCATCTTAACAGCGGTCATGTCATGGGTGTGGGTTGTTGTAGCATGGGTAGGCATGAAGTACTTTAAACATGCCAACATCACCGGGGATGATGTATGATTTTAATTCAAAGGCTGTAAGGCTGACTAGCTTTAGTTTAATTTAATATACATAGATGTTTATAATGCATCCGTGCCTAATATCAGGATTTAGTTAATCTATCTTCAAAGCAATGAGGTGTATATCAAAATGTATAATCCAAGTAAAGCATAGAGCAAGCGGCCGAAAAGAAAAGATAAATAAGATATCACGACTGATCCCAAAACGCTCCAATTCCCAACTCCAATTCCCAAATGACTCCAATTTTGAATCAGTGCAAGTCTTATCAGGAGCCTTTCCTTTATTTTTTTTTTTGAAAAAAAAAAAGAAAAAGAAAGTGTGCAAGGTCTATCTATCTATTAGTGTGACAATGCACACTGGTTTGCAATTTCAAGCTGATTTTTAGGCATTCCCTCATTCGCATCAAGATTAGGGATAATGACTTTACTGTCAGTATTTGCTGCTCGAGCGCGGTCATCCACGTTCTGGGGTTGTACCGTCGTCCCGGGGGCAGTGCTAACAAGGCCCTTGGATACGGCGTAGCACGATGAACGATCTTGGTTCAAGTCCTCGCCATAGAATTCATCTAGGATCGGGTGCAGGAGGACAGTTTGTTTGTGGATGGTGACGACTGAGTTGGCGGGCACGGAGACCCAGTTGTCTGGAGAGGGGATATATTTTAGATTCCATCATAGCATTTCAGGGGGAAAAGGGTTGGTTGGATGGGGAGACCAATGGTCCACCTACGTCTTTCAAATGTAATCGGCTCACTGGCAACCAAGACAATATCGGCACCCTTGTCGTGCCTCTCCATCTTGAAGTGTCCCTTGACTTTGCCCTCCTTCCACTTCGTCCCTGAGGAGAAGTACAGACTCGCGGGTTCGTCCGTCTTACTGCTGATATACCGGGTACAGACCACGGTATGGCCGTCCGTCACAGCAAAATTGAGCAGGCTGCGCGTCTCGACATCCTTCACGTTATGTTTCGTGGGTATATCCCGGATGAACTCGTTAATCTTGGCGATTGTTTTCATCATGACACGTCGCAGAAGCGCTTGTCCAAATCCCTCTGGCCCGGGGTTCGAACTTGGATCGACGCCTTCCTTCTCCAGAAGGTCAAGAAAGAGAGCGAATGCCCATTCGCTATCTGTCCCGCCTTTCACTCCAAGATACCACCGGTCGGCAAGAGAGTCAGCAAGCGTACGCTTAATGTACTGCCATCCGCCTACGTTCCCGTTGTGCATCCACATCAGCGTCTGGTGCTGGAACGGGTGGCAGTTAGTGTCCGACAGAGTGCCTTCTGTGGTTGCGCGCACGTGCGCAAAGATCAGGTTAGAGCAGGTCTTGGATGCCAGCCGTTCCAGGTTCTCACAGTTCCAGGCTGGCAGGGTGGATGTGAAGATGCATGGCTCAGGCCCGAGCTTGGGGTCGGTGTAGAATCCTACACCGAAGCCGTCGCCGTTAACCGGGCGGCGGTTATCCTGTCGATTTAGACCGTCAGAGAGAGTTGTGTGTGGAATGCATAAAGAGACGGTGAAGTCAGTTTGAAGGTACACTCTAACTTACCAGTCTCAACCGGGAGTCGTATGACTGAGTCAAGATCGAGTGACTGGGCTCTGTCACTAGTTTGCTGAGACGGATCTCATGTCTGCCCTTATATACCTAGGGAAGGAATGTTAGGATGTTTTGTCTGTAATGCAACAGATTGATTCCACTTACTAGGAAACGGCACATGGTCTGCTATATAAGTCGTTGTCCTTTTTTAACAAAAAGACGAAAGTACTGTAAGTCGGGAATCAGACTCAAAACAGGAGGAGAATAATTCCAGGTTGCTGTGGATGTAGTAGCTCCAGTGCCGAACGAATTATAGGCACTTCCTTCCACCAGCGGAAGACAGCAGATCAAGACTCAACAATCGAGCTTAAAAGACTGCCAACTGAACAGTTGAAATTCTACTTATCCAGGGGTATTTCAATGAGACAAAAATAAATCCCCTGTGTTTTGCTTTTTGATCGGTGATATCAATCACGTCAATTGTCGGTGACCCGCACGTGACTCACTGCCCCAAGCAATACGGATGACGACGCGGCCAGCAGCGCAGGTCACGAGATCTCCACCCTGCTTTCCACCGAACCATCGACAAATGACGTTTCTCTTATTCTCACCATCATCGCCTTCAGAACCAGCAATTATAATCAATACACCGTGGCTGGTCGCCCGGAGATGACAACTTTTTGCCTTCTCCGGCCTACTGGATGTGCATGAGATTTCAGAAGCCATGAGCGGGAGAATACTCTCCCATCGTCTTGTTCCGCTCTTGCGGACGGGTCTTTTGGCCCGCCATGTTCACAACGCCGGGGCGAGGACCGGTGGTCTCCTACGAGCCGAAGGTGGCGCTGCATTGAGACGCCGGGCATGGCCTATTGGGGCAAATGGGATTCACAACAATGTGCCCGCTGTGCGGGCGATCTCCTTTGCTCGAATACTTCCCAGGCTCGCGATGAAGCTTATAAGAGTGCCAGCAATGTTTGGAGGAGCCATGGTGGCAGGTCTGGCGTATTTCCAATATCAAGCTACACGTAAGTGCTAAATATATCCTAACGTCATGCTGCTCTTGGCTAATAGCTTCTTTGTTCCGATAGAGGCCGGAAATTATGCGATAGATATATTGAAGCGCGCGGGGGAAACTGCTGGCGACGCAGCTTCGAGTTTATTCCAGGAACTTCAAAACGTCGCTGATCAAACCCAACGGGGATGGCAAAGGACTACAGGAGATGTTGAATTTCCCGAATGGTTACAGAAAATACTACGTTTCGACCAGGACTCACAAAGCGATGGATCCTCCGGCGGTGGGCGATCCCCAAAGGAGAGCCGAGCTGGTGCCACCACGGCTGCTGGTGCTGCTGTCGGATCAACTTACGTTTATGGCCACTCAGATGAGGACACAACGGATAAAGATGGCGCGGAGAACGACCAAATGATGGTGCTCACCCGGAAAATGATAGAAATACGAAACATACTCCAGACAGTCGGACAGTCCAACACTTTGACGCTACCTTCAATCGTGGTCATTGGCTCGCAGTCTTCCGGTAAAAGCTCAGTTCTTGAGGCTATAGTTGGACATGAATTTCTTCCAAAGGGCTCAAATATGGTCACCCGGCGTCCAATCGAACTTACCCTCGTCAATACACCAAATGCACAAGCGGAATATGGAGAATTCCCAGCTCTTGGTCTTGGGAAAATCACGGATTTCTCGCAGATACAACGGACGTTGACTGACCTTAATTTGGCCGTCCACGAGAAGGACTGTGTCTCCGATGACCCTATTCAGCTTTCAATTTACTCACCTAACGTCCCAGATCTCTCCCTAATTGATCTCCCGGGCTACATCCAGGTAGCCGGGCATGACCAGCCTCCAGAGCTCAAACAGAAGATATCCGACCTCTGCGACAAGTATATCCAAGCCCCTAACGTCATTCTTGCTATCTCAGCTGCTGATGTCGATCTCGCCAACTCGACTGCCTTACGGGCAAGCCGCCGAGTTGATCCAAGGGGTGAACGTACAATAGGCGTCATTACAAAGATGGATCTTGTTGATCCAGAGCGGGGGTTCAATGTCTTGTCAGACAAAAACTACCCACTTCGTCTCGGATACGTCGGTGTTGTTTCTCGAATCCCCCAAACAAATGCTCTCTTTTCGCGAGGAAGCGGTAATATTACGAGCTCCATCCTGAAGAATGAACATGCGTATTTTTCAGCTCACCCAGTTGAATTTGGCTCAGAATCAGGCGTTTCCGTGGGTGTCAGCGTTCTGCAGAAAAAATTGATGCATGTGCTAGAACAGACAATGGCGTCGAGCCTAGCGGGTACTAGGGACGCCATCAGCCAAGAGCTCGAAGAAGCAACGTACGAGTTCAAAGTTCAATACAACGATCGCCCTCTTAGCGCGGAGTCTTATCTTGCTGAAAGTCTTGATGGATTCAAGCACTCCTTCAAGGCGTTTGCCGAGGGCTTCGGTCGGCCTCAAGTCCGCGAGATGCTTAAGAATGAACTGGATCAGCGTGTATTAGACATCCTGGCCCAGCGTTACTGGAACCGACCAATAGATGACTTGACGCCTCCTATGGCCGAGCTGGATTCTCTCACTGACCTCCCCAAGGCCGACCCCGAGTCGCAATATTGGCGGCGTAAGCTTGATGCTTCTACTTCCTCTCTAACAAAACTGGGTATCGGTCGATTGGCTACAACGGTCGTTGCAAACGCAATACAAAGCCACGTTGACCGGTTATTGTCCAACTCTACCTTTGCATCTCATCCCTACGCTCAGAAGCAAATTGTTGATGCTTGCACAAGTATACTGAACGACCGGTTCTTCAGTACTAGCGATCAAGTTGAGAACTGCATCAAGCCCTACAAGTTTGAAATTGAAGTGGAAGAACCCGAATGGGTCAAGGGACGTGAAAACGTTAGCAAGGTATTGAAGGAGGAGCTGAAGGCCTGTGAAGCCGCCCTCAAACGGGCTGAAGACAATATTGGAAAAAGAAAACTCCGTGATGTCATGTCATTTATTGACAAAGTCAGGAAGGGAGAAGTTGTTCTAGAAGGAGATGGTGCTGGTGGTGCTGGTGGATTCAGCGCCGCTCTACTAGCTAGAGGTTTGTTGTTTACTCTCCTCTCCATACATTATGCCTAAAACTGACTTCAATTGCCCATAATTGCAGGCCGGGAAAGCGTCTTCCTCCGTGACCGCGCTGATATTATCAAGATGAGGCTTATGGCCGTTCGCTCGAAACAATGCGCCACCAAAAAGAATAAATACTATTGCCCCGAGGTCTTCCTAGATGTTGTTGCAGACAAACTCACATCAACTGCTGTTCTCTTCCTCAACGTTGAGCTACTCTCAGAATTTTACTACAACTTCCCACGCGAACTAGATATGCGGCTTGGTCGTCACCTTTCCGATGCAGAAGTGGACCGGTTCGCCCGAGAGGATCCCCGAATCCGAAGACACCTCGACGTCATCAAAAAGAAAGAGCTCCTCGAACTCGCGCTCCAGAAGATTGAAAGTATCCGACAACTAGACGGTCGTGGTAAAAACCGCCATTCTGACCGTCCGATGGGAGGGAAGGAGCCAAGAAGCCGTGGCTGGAACTTATTCTAATCCGACATCCTAATCACTCCCTTCTTTTTTATTTTTCTTTTTTTCATAATTTTCTTACAACTATATTTCCCTGTTTTCTCCTTCACCGCAGAGACATTCACACCTCTTTTCTTGATATCCCAATTTTCCTCTGATTTGCTCCACTCCTCTGTATACCACATCTTAGCAGAACATGTTTATAACCCCGATAGCCCAGGACAGGCGTTACTGCAGCGTGTTTTGATATCTCTTTTATCCTTGCTATCATTTTAGGGACTTGTTTTTATGTCTATAGATACTAGGGGTCAATGAAAAGGATGGCTAATTAAGAAGTGGCGCTAATTACTTGCAGTAAAACATAAAGTCGAAGAAATCTTGCCTCCAAAACATAGGCCATATTTCCTAGAAAGCTCTCTATCTATCAATTTTTAGGCTAGTGCTTACTTAGTATATAGAGTAGCAAGGAGGATAACCCTATATTTCCAACGTTACGATGTAGATGACAAAAAAATGTAAATGATATTGAAACAAAAGAAAATGATAGCTCACAACTCTAATAAGTCTATAAAGAAACCCACAGCCAGTCTATCCAATCGTACATGAGAAAGAGAACAAAAAGAAGCTGAATATAAGAGGAAAAAAAGTACAGAGCTCCAATACTATTATTCCCACTCGAGGTATCCTAAAGATAGGACCAGGAGGAGCGTTCTTTTTATGACGTTTGAGTCCTGGGAAGGCCCTAGCGACAAAAGAGGTCGAGATGAACAAATGGATAATATGATTATGATCACGGGAGGCTAGATATTTTAGCCCAACGCGAAGGACCCCTTTGTAAAAAAGGGAAAGAGCGAAAGAGAAACAACCCTAGGAGAAAGGGAAAGGTCATGTGAAAGGCGTCAAATGGAGGAAAATAAGGTGGGAGAAAAAAAATTAACATCAGGCACGGGGCAAAAGCCTGGCTTAGAATCTCATAGGCATGGCATATCTATTGTTGTACACGGAACCCAAAATTTACCCACGGCAGGGGTAGTTTACTCTCGGGATACGTCACGGCCGAACAGCTTAGCCTTCACCCAGTCGACAGCGACGAGGACACGGTTCCGGTCTAGACGAAAATGTCAGATTCCATTTCACCTTTTTTTTGCGCTCATTTCAAAAAACGAAAACAAACAGGGAAACTTACAGCTGAAGCACATGCTCAGATAAGCACTACGCCAGAAGAGGTATGTCATTGTTCCACCACTTGCAATGTTGCCGCTCAGCCAGCTGATATCCGCAACTGCACGCTCCTTTCCGATATATGCCAGGCTTCCCTGGTGTGAGTACTGGAAGGGACCAATCTGCTTGGTTTTCCGCAGTTGCTTCTGGCATTCGCGGATCTCATCGAAGACCCTGTTGCGATCTTCATCGTTCTTAGCCTCTGATTGGGCTTGAGACAACTGCTTCAACTCCTCCTCGATCGTATCTGTCTTGGCCATGGTGTTGAAGAGACGGGCAAGGAAGGCACCTTCTTGACCGGCAACCTGGGCAGTGGGGGCATAGTTGGTAACAGCACAGTCTCCAACAGCCCACACATTTTCAGTTCCATTGACAACGAGGTATTCGTTGACCGCAAGACCGCGTCGGGAGTTCGCCTGGGCTGGAAGCTGGCTCATCAAATCGCGAACAACGGGGCGGACAGCATTACCGGTAGCCCAGACCAACAAACCATAGGGAATTTTCTCGATTTCCTTTGATCCATCAGGCTTGGTTATTTCGGCTTCGATGAACTTATCGGTAACGTTCTTGACCATTGTCTTGGTGCGGATAGTAATAGCCTCCTCCTTGAAAGTAGATTCGGTATAGTCGATCAGCTGCTTGGAGAACATAGGAAGCACGTTGGGGAGAGCTTCAACCAGGGTCACATGGAAATTTTGCTGGATCTCGGGAATCCACTTCTTGAGATCATCCTCGAAGAAATCCTGCAGTTCACCAGCGAATTCAACACCGGTAGGTCCTCCACCAACGACAACCATGTGTAGAAGACGCTTGACCTCATCAGGGGTCTGATCTTTGAACATGGCGGTCTCAACACAGTCCATGATGCGCTTGCGAATCTTCTGGGCATCGCCGACCTCCTTCAAGAAACAGGAGTGCTCCTTGACGCCCTTGATGCCTTTAATTATCGTGTCAGTAGAGGCGCTTTCAAAAGCGAAAAAATGATATGGGTCTCTCACCAAAGGTAGCATTCTCCGCGCCAACACCGACAACGAGCATGTCAAAGGGTACCTCAGTGTGGGAGATGTCGCCCTTGATTTCGGAATCATCGCTAATGTACACAACACGCTTTTCGTAGTCGATCTTGGTAGCTTCTGCTTCATAGAACTTCACCTGGGCTTTTTTCTGGCGAAGGATATTGCGGATGGGCTCCATTATTGAGCGGTGCTCAACCTGACCAGTAGTGCAGGAAGGCAGCAGAGGGGTGAAAAGGAAGTAATTGCGGGGAGAAATGACGACAACATTGTAGTTTTCGGTGTCAAGTTTCTTCAGAAGAGAAACGGCACCCCATCCAGTACCTGCATACGGATATCCCAAGATTAGCTACTGCACAACAAACCAAGTCACGCTGAATGCTAAGCACCCACGCGCGACAGGAGGCAAACAAAAAGAGGGAGGAACTTCAAAAAAAAGAGATAATAGAAACATACCCAGAATTACAAGGGTCTTCTTTGTCGGATCAGGCTCAGATTGGTCAATGGGATGGCGTTGGTCGTAGATGTTGTACGCCAGAGCGCCAGCCAAACCAACAGTAGACACAAGAGTCAAACGCCAGGTCCAGCGCAAAAACCTGAATCGCTTCCGCGGTTTCGGGGTCGGGGCAGGGGCAGGGGCAGCATCGGAGTAGGGCCGACGAGCGATCCGCTGAGAGACACCGCTCGATCTCAGAGATTGTGTAGAGCGCAGAGCCTGTAATTGCGATCGCGTCGAGAGCGACCTGCGCGACAGCGACGAAAACTGCATGGCCGCTGAGGAGGCCATTCTTGACCGGATCACCAGTGCACTTCCAGCCATTGTAAGGCGGTAGACGCACAAGAGAAAGGGGAGAGTGGAGAGGGGAGATTGGAGGGAGAGAAGAGGAGAGATGAGATGGGAGGGGAGAAAGGAAGAAACCAAAGTGCGACGCTTGAAGCGACGGGATAGAAAAAAAAATTAGAGGCTCCGATGACTACAGCAAAGTGCAAAAACTCTCCAAGTCAGCGACCGATGAAGGCGCGCCTGTTAAGCTGTTTTGGGCGCGTCGGTGTGGGCTCTCAGGCTCCCAGGCTCTCTTTCTCCCAGCGAGTCTCTCGTGACCAGACGGAAAACTTCCTTTTTCGCAGCAGGTGGGTGCCTGAGGAAGCAGCTGGGCCACTCAGTTTTCCGTTGCCCGTGGGATCCGCTTGCCTGATTTAGCCGGCAGAAACAAAAAAAAAAAAAAAGAAAAACAAAGAGACAAAAAGAGAGAAAACCAAGTCGGAGATGAGGGGAAATTGCCGCGTGAGGAGAAATCAAACACTCCTCACTCCAAGTCTGTACTGTGAGGGGATGCTTTTAGCCCTTTCTTTTGGAGATTATTCTGGAGAAATAAGGCAAGAGAGAATAATATAAGAATAACGCTGCCTTTTAATAACGATTCCCAAGGATTGAAGAAACCCTCATAGAAACTCTGTTATATTTTTAGACCCTGATATCAGCTCCATCGATTGTCCTCTGATAAAGGTACAGACAGAGTGCGCCATAATACTGCCTAATTATTCATAGTTCCCTTTCCCCCGAGATCTTGGTTATTTAGCAATCACGTCTCCTCCAGGTTTTCGACATTCCCTTCGATCCTTCCTATTCCAGTAATCCATGGGTCTGGCCGCGTCTATCTGGAGCTGAGTCATCCTCTGCCCTACGGTCCTTCCCGAAACGCCGCCGGGATCTCCCGCATCCACCAGAAGAACTGTTTAAACTCGGAGTTTGGGAGACCAGAATCCGGGGAAAATCCAACAGATCGACCCGGTTTCTTCGAAAGATCCCGTTTCTTTCCATCCCGAGTGACTGGTTGCCATCTCAAACTGTCTATTGGATGACGACGCGTTCCCCATGTCGACTGCCCCAAGCTGACAGGAGCAATTGTCAGTCTCTCCGTATGCCATTATTGCATAACTAGCCGTGTATCGGCTAAAAGGATCCTACTCCAAGTTCTCCAAGTCTTTTGGGCCAATCCCTTCCAAAAGATGCTTATCAGCATTTAAAGACAAGGCTGGGTTTTGCTCAATGCCATGCTATGGTTCGAAGACACTCGCCTACCAGCACACATCAAGCTTAGAAGTCAGCTTACTAGTTTGGTTTTCCCCGCTACATTGTAGCTGTCTACGCCTGTTAAATCCAAAAACCAACATCATGCTTCCGGAGCAAGGGGTCAATCCCAAAGCTTATAAAGTCACCCGTCAGCGTCTCTGTGGAGATGCAATTGACGGGACAGGATACCCCATCCTCCCCCGGAGTAAAACATACGGCGCTCCAGGAAACCCTGTAAAAGCCAGGCCGCTGGTGGGCACATGAGTATATTTTGTCGTGCCGGTGGCAGAGTTATCGCACCGCATGTGATAAATCATTCATAGAAGTGCATTTCATGTCAAAACCTATCCTCTCAAGAGGATCACTAATACAAAGGGTCATGCAAGTCCATCTTTGTCGAGTATCCGTCTCCTAGCATCCAAGTCCCATGTCTGAGTGCTTCAGCAAAGCAAATCTAGTGCAGTCATGCCGGCATATTCTCCAGATACAGATACCATATGCAACCCCCCCATCGAGCCTTTCAATCCAATCCTGGATAAAGACAGGCCTGCACTCCGTACTAGGGATCGCTGCCTGCTAAATATCCGATACGTCACACTCCAATTTGCCCAATTTTAGTCACACTTGCTGTCCTTGGAGAGAAATTCATCACATTTAAGCCTAGAAAGAAAGCCCAAAAAAGAGTGGAGAAAAGAAAAGCTCCCGACCAATTTCCATTTCAAGTCCAACTATTAACTGACAGATCCAGTGGGTAATTTACATTGCTTTTCCATAATGCTCTGCAAAAGCAAATCACCTTATGCAGCAAACCGATGATCATTCCATGATAGGTAGGCAGTAAGACCCAGTTCCCACTATAAGACAAATACTTGATTATTATCATTTAGTACACCGATAGTTAGAAAGCAGTGTAGGCAGTAGGCTTACCATAAGCGTAATCAAACAGTCCTCTTGCCTCAACCCGAATGTATTCGCCCACTCAATACCTGTCCTGAATATTACCTTGTTCTACTACTACTACTACTACTACTACTACTACTACTACAAGTCATTAAAACCACCTGAGAACGCCCCAATCAAGAATATGACAATGCCATACACAAATCAAACCTTTCCCTATACACACGCCTCCTGTACACTTACATCCCTGCCATTTTCTGTATATGCCCAGGTTCCAAGTTCAGACTACCTGAGTTGATGATACCAACATCAGACAGTCAGCAAGCAAATGGCCAATCTGATGGACTCCTAACGTACTGAGCATGTCCATCCCCAACAGCTACATCGGAAGTCTAAGCCTTGCTCTCTCCAGAAGACCCGACTCGGGACGTAAGACAGGATAGGTAGTATAGTACTTGGATTTAAGAATCGCTCTTCTACCTATGGATGGATGTGTCAACTCGAACTCCATACTTTGCTGTAGGCCTTTTCTTTTCTGTATCTTTTACAGGTAGGTAATTTCCCGCTCAAGTCCACTGTCTGGCTAACCAGTCGAGTAGATTCGAGCTCTATGATATGATCACGATAGCTATTCAGACTGCAATCAGGAATAATTCTAAACATTTCCTTTATCCACTATCATGATACCCTGCACCCTGCATCAGCACAATTTTTACGACTGAACAAGGTAGATAAAGTACAAGATATCAGTATGTCCACCATATACACATGGGTGATATATACTTTCCTTGGATTTAAATCTATATTCCATTAGCTAGATACCAGAGTCATTAACTGTCATGCTGCATGTAGTAAATCTAACATTTTAAAGTTATATGAAGAGTTTTACTGATAAATACATAGGCAGTAGAGTCCAATTATTCCTCCAGTCTACAGAAATAGCAGTTAACCTGGGTGTGTTGAATCAGCTAACTTAACAGCAAGACCGGGGTTTGGCGTCCCGCGGCTTGAAGCAATTGTCGACTTGTAGGATAGCTTCTAGTTTTGGTGTTGATTATATAGGTGTAGCAGCGAGTTGAGTGTCAGTTTTAATTAGTACGAGAAGGGGTTTCTAGATTCTATCTTTATATAAAAAAGGCTGTTAAGTATATGATTATATTTTTGAGGCTTTGCTTTTCTAAGATAGACTGATATATGCACTGGAGTCTATCAGCAATCTTAGATCTGAATAATTCATTAGAGATAAAGTAGGATGATTATAAGAAATATAGATCAGTATTAAATCCACATCTGAGACTTCTGAAAAGACTGATTCTATCGTCTCTTATTAACATTCGAGTTCGATCCATCCTAGCATGACATCGTACATTGAAGCTTTACTCACACTAAATATAAAGTGTGTTTGACATAAGACTGTGTATATAGAAGATCAGCATTTGCAGTTCTTTTGAATAATGTATAATGCCTAGAATTTGAATAAAGGCGTATGGATATTTGAGCCTATGTCCTATACAATGTGTACTTAAGACACCTACATGTTATACTTGATGTGTTATCAAGAACTGCTATATCGAACTATATCGAAGCGCGATGCTTTCTTGTACTGTCTCGAGAGAGCTTTAGCCAGGAATATAGCTCCCTCAGACACTTCAGGCAACTCAAGCCCATTAATTTCTGCGCAGTAATAAGGGACATCTGGCTCTGTAGACTCTCTAGCTAAATGTACAATTGCAACCCAATGAATGTGCCATATATAAAACTGACTATTTAAAAAGCAGGCAATAACCCTTCATTAATAATGAATCGTACTGTGAAGACATTCTAAAACTATCTGACCATACGGCTACGTAAAGCTATCTTGGTCTGAAGAATACCTCACTCTTGGCCGTCCGTCATATAACATGCGAGATGGAGTTGAGGTGTTTGAAGCGTCGCTTGAGGTGAACCAAGAGGTATGCTTCTTCTCAACTCTGCTAAGACATCGCTTGCTTATCGACTGATGGACACTACTCAAACAAATTCACTGCGGCTAAATCTGACCCAAGCGCCATCCCTTTCCAATCAATCATCCAGTAACCAAGACCACACAGTCTACCTAGATGGGAATGCTTTGAATCGCTGGAGAGATCTACACAATGTCAAATCACGCTTTAATACCATCGATTGTCGTGCAGAAACAAGATACGAATCTTATCTTGCGTTTAATAGCAGAGTCCCCTATGTCATTTGGTTTGAAGGTGCTCTTCACCACTACAGAGTTCTCACGGGGGTGTTTGATTTATATATCTTTGTCCTGGACTTCGATACAGCCGCTAACTACCTTGTAAAAGCTGGATGGACTGCTGAAGTTGGCTTGTCACTTCAATTAAGTATCTTTATGATTATACTCCAGCTTCGAAAGAGCGACCATTCGCCAACCAGACGAAATGTGAACACCGAAAGTTCCATTTCGATGTGCTTGCAGGAATGAAGTCGTCACAACAATGCTATTCAGAGAGCACGACGTGGGACTCGAGATGCACTTCTACCAGGTCAAGTATGAGCTACAGGAGTGCTCGTCACCTCGCGACAATGAAAACCTTTTGATTCTTGGGCAAGAGTCCACCTACCAGACCCTCCGAGTCTTAATCCATGGGGAGGAATGCCTGCGAAAGGAAAATTCTCGTTACTGCTAAAGCCAGGACTCTTTCCGCTTCATACCTGAACATCAGATTTCCGCGACACGCCAAGTGATCCATGTAACTGATGCTGGACAGTATTGCCAATTGTGCGAGATCCTGCATGGCACTGTATCAGCAAAGAACGAATCAACCTTTATTTCGTCACTTAATGATTCAGACAAGTCATACAGCGATACTATCAAGGCTGCGATGGTAATTTCGAAGCAAGAAACCGAGAAAGATTCAGATCTTGGAGACAAACTGCCTCCAAGGAATGCTGGCAGTACCAAGTAGTATGAAGAAGATATTGCAAAAGGAAATTTATAGGCTCATGTTCTCGTGTATCCTCAGTAGTATGAGAATATTTTAATGATCTTTTCTTTTATAAGTAGCTTTTTATGAAAATACTAAATAAAATCTCTAAAAATACTAGAAAGAGGTGCTTGTAGTTTTCTGAATAGTAGAGCTCTCGGTCCATATGTATGCATAAAACATCTGGGATGTAATGCTACAAGTAATAAATAATAACCACAAAGTACTAAAACTAACTACTAGTGGTTAGCTGTTGATAGTAATGAATAACGCACATGCCTATCACCCACTATTGAATCCAGAATCGACTAGAAGGCATCCTTCTCCACGGCGTAGACAAAGGTCTCCTCCGTATTTGATTGAATACAAGAGGACCACCAAATACAAGAGTCTTTGAAAGGTCGACTCTCCTTACTGGGATTATGGTCCATAACATGCAGATATCTAGTCGTTGTGCTTGCTTGGGGGGGGGGGGGGGGGGGGGGGGGGGGGGGGGGGGGGGGGGGGGGGGGGGGGGGGGGGGGGGGGGGGGGGGGGGGGGGGGGGGGGGGGGGGGGGGGGGGGGGGGGGGGGGGGGGGGGGGGGG
>JAPDEN010000061.1:0-34973 GCA_027569145.1 Aspergillus funiculosus
CCCCCCCCCCCCCCCCCCACCCCCCCCCCCCCCCCCCCCCCCCCCCCCCCCCCCCCCACCCCCCCCCCCCCCCCACCCCCCACCCCCCCCCCCCCCCCCCCCCCCCCCCCCACCCCCCCCCCCCCCCCCCCCCCCCCCCCCACCCCCCCCCCGCCCCCCCCCCCCCCCCCCCCCCCCCCCCCCCCCCCCCCCCCCCCCCCCCCCCCCCCCCCCCCCCCCCCCCCCCCCCCCCCCCCCCCCCCCCCCCCCCCCCCCCCCGGCAAGGTGATCATGAACTTGGAGTTAGGTATTTGTTTGGGCCGGATTTTCTAATTTCTCAATGCATTATGTGTTTCTTACTATCTTTCTCTTCTTCTTCTTCTTCTTCTTCTTCTCTTTTTTCTATTCTATTGGAACTGTTGTCAACTTCTACTAGACGGCCAGCTCATTTTTACTCTTCCTTGTGTACTTCTATTACAATGTACCAAATGTTCTAATTTGTATCTAGATCAAGTCATAAACCACCTAGTTTTTTTTTTCCCATCTACATAACCTGTCTCTATTTACAGGACCTTTCCCTCCAGCTCGCTATGTCATCATCTGGTTTTGGTTCTTTGTCTTTTGTGGGCAAGGGAAATAAATATATATCGCTGCGTCAATGCGAGCCCCCCTCCCTGGGGATTTGCTCGGGATACTTGAGGCCCACGAAATGTTGTATTTTTGGAATACGAGTTACATTTGAAATGATGATGGTGAGCTTGTGAATTGTGTTGATTTAGTGTGGCTGGTCGGGTCTCTAATCTAAATGGAGCATGGAGGTGGATTGGGTGGTGGTGACGCTAACATGAACAAGCTAATACATTGCTGAGCAATTAGTATCATCGCATAGATACGATGTGAGGAGATGATTTAGATGAGATACTGGTGTGAGTGAGTTAGAGGGAGGAAGAGTTGATTTCCATGTCTATGTTATGATGTCCCAAAAATATAATGTACACGATGATGATGATAATAATACATGTAAACAACCACGTCTCAAGCAAGATTACAGCATGGGTATTTTTCTTTTTCATATCCAATCCTGGCGCCAATCATCAATATCCAAAGACGAAGATTAACCATAGTAGGTAGGTAGGTAGGTAGGTAGATAGGTAGGTAGGTAGATAGGTAGGTGTAGATATAGGTACAGCTTGGTTATTAAAAACCTATTAGATGAGGGCCTGGCCGCGGAACATGCCCTCGCGCACTTCCTTGACCACATCCTTGCGGTCTTTCTTGCCTACCAGCACAACAGCACGGCCGCGTTTTCCCATTCTGCCTAAACGGCCAAGGCGATGGATAAAGTCAATGGTCGTGTGGGGAACATGGTATAGGATGACTGTTTTTACAGCCAGTGTGTCAATACCGCGGGAGGCGATATCGGTCGTAACGAGAACTTTGGTGTTTGGTAAGCGGCGTTCTTCACCCCTGTTGGGTCTCTCTGGCAATTCAAAGGGGATAGCTTCATCCGCACGGCGGCGTTTTTGAGCGAGCATGATTTCCTCTGCGCTGGGCGGCGCAGTTGGCTGGGTGAATTCAGCTAGAATTTCCTCCTGTTTCCGGGTGCTGGAGTCTCGGGAAAGAGAATGGGCGTCGATCCCCTTGGAGCGGAGGAACTGGGCTACTTCGTCGGCTTCCTCGCGCTCGTTGACGAAGACAAGAATCTTCTTGACCTTTGGACCTTCGAAGGACGCAAGGGGGCTACTGGGCTCAGAGTCACCTGCTTTACCAATTGACCAAATCACATCAGCGCAAGCCAGATTCCGATTCCCGCGGTAGGGATCTTTCTGGATATCGACAACCCCCAACTGCACTCGTCGGGGAATTGCGTGCAGATTGGGGGTTGTCAGCCGCTTGATATCCGGGTAACGTTTTCGAAGCTGATTGTCAAGGCTGCGGGGGATTGTGGCCGAGCAGAGTATTAATTTCTGCAGTGAGGGTGCCGCCTTGCTAATGATTTCAGTTGTGGTCGGTAAGAACGACCGGTCCATAAGAGAGTCGGCTTCGTCGAGAACGAGATGGCTGACGCGACTGAGAACATATGGTTCTGTCTTGGCAATCGAGGCCAGCAGATGAGGAGTGGAGACAAGGATGTCAATGCCTTCTGGATTGAACAGGGTGTTCTTAATGCGACGAGGTGTCAGGTTGGATGATATCGTCCCAGACCTATACTTGACCGTATGGCCCAGGGCTTTGACTTTGGCGCCTACTTGGGCAACCAGCTCAGCCGTTGGTACCAGGATAATTCCCCTTGGCCTACCTGCGTTCGATAGGGGAGGCATTTCAGGTTCGATATCGAAAATTTGGTTTTTAAGGTTTTCCTCTCTTTGCCTCGCCTTCTCTTCTTCTTGTCTCCTCTCAAGTACCTTGTCATCCGCTTCCTGGCGTTTGACGGCATTAACTAACGGGATCAGGTAGGCCAGCGTTTTGCCTGATCCAGTCTCGGCTGCAAGAAGGTACTGGTCGTACTGGGGCTCATCATCATCCACAGCCGTCGGTCTCTTCCTCTCTGGTGTATCTTCTAGGAGCGTAGGGATGGCTAGGCGTTGAATAGGAGTCGGGGCGGCATCGAGAATACCGGGAAGGGCTTGCGAGAAGATGGAGTGTCTGACGACTGGGAGGATGGGAAATTGGTCGAAACTCGTGATATCTGCAATTTTCGCCTTGATCGCTGTCCGTCGACCATAGGGAACTGGCGCCAGCGTAGTCTGCATCTTCAAGGCTTTGTATAGTGGGCTGTCACTCTTTGCAGATGTTTCCTCCCCCGGCTCTCCTGAGCGTTTCAAGGCGGCCCGAGACCGCGGCCGCGGATCATCACGAACCCGCGCGCGAGTCTGATTCATGCTGGCAAACGGCCCTGCCACATCTCGATCTGACCGCCTTGGTTTGAGGGATGATTTGGCGACATTCGAGGACAAGGACATGCGAGCAGCTTTGCGTCGAAGGCGGCCTGTGGCCATGGAACGGACAGATTGTGGCCCCGGAAAGGGTGAGACGATCCTGAGTGGCTGGATCCGACAAAAGAGACATACTGGAGGCCGAAGCGGCAGGGACAACCCGCTCAACCTGTTCATTGTAGATAACTTGACCCCAGTGTGGGTGGTGATGAGTTGGTGTCGGCGCTGAGCTCGTGTCTTCCGAGACGCGGGAAAAAAAAAGGAATGCTCGATTCGGCAAAAGCTTGGGCCACCGGGGGATATACGGCGCTAAACCTACAACAGACTAGCGTGATCGGAGACTAACGCCAGGCCCCAAGGCTGTAAGGCTCTTAGTCCCGAGAGTCTCAGGCACCGAGGCCCCAACCCACCACAGTTGCTATGGTGACTCCCGCCAGCCATTGTCAACACGATGTCGCATCGCAGCTCGTCCTGCAACTCCAACGACTTCGACTTACTTAACTTAACAGACGCCCCTCTTCTTATCTTCCCGCCCCCAGATTCCTGACTTCTCCCTCGTGTTGTTGTTGTTGTTGCTGTTGTGCTCGTCGTCGGTGGTGGATGGCATGTGTCTTCTTCCATTCTCATTTACCCCCTTGTATTTGCACTCCAATTGACTTCTTTCTTCCCTATCTCATCTGCCCACGATCTCTTCCCATCTCACTTTGATATATCCTTTCTTTATTACCCTCTAGCTCCCTCTCAACACGAACACGAACAAAGAAATACCAAAAAAAGGACTCAGAATTAACGAAAGTGGCAACCGCTTTGGATGATCTTTCCTTTGTGACGCTTTGTTCAACCCAACCCCCTTGACGATTTCTATGAGCAACCCAACTGTTGTTGGGTGAAGTCAAGCGTATCGGACAGCCTTCTTCAAGTCGAGGTTTCTGCTGCGTAACGCCTGTTGTTTTTGTTTATCGAGAGTAGGTATGGTCGCATTCTCGTCTTCGCAAGGGATACTCGCCCTATGATGAAACAATTTTTGCTGATTCATCTTCTTAAGCGTCGACTATTTTTTTCTCTCCCTTTGTCTTCCATTTGATCTTCTGAGGGTTAAGATTTTATCCCTGGGTTGTGTGATATCCTACGCATTATCTCCCACAAGGATGAGTAACAACACTGGACAGCGGCCACTCTCGGAAGTGAGCCCAATGGCGCAACGTCGAAACTCTCCAGTCTGGAACCAGAGCACTAAGGTAAATGCTTGTATTTACCGATTCGGATTGTGCGCATTGTTTGGCTGACCGAAACTGACTCAGGTGACGAAGAATGTCGACTCATCACCGTATGATTCAACATCCTCTACCCGTCTATTCTGGCAGGGCCGCGAATCGGGGTCTCCCTTCCAGAAGAGCTTAGAGAACCAAGCACCATATGATCCTGAGGCTCCATTTTCTACGTCTAAGAGGCCGTCTTTGGAGAATCTAAAGCGTGCGTCGCGGGTAAAGAATAGTAATATGTTCAGGGATTATAATCAGGAATATGATCCAGCGAATGTTTATGTTCCACAACGACCACTTGCCACCGGCCACTCTTCTCCCCAAAGGCAGGTCCAGGGTGTTGCGCCAATCCGATCTTCGCTTAACCAAGACGGACTTCAAGTAGCGCCCCGACCCCCCTCGCCCAGTAAGGACCAGGCTCCCCCCGCCAAATCTTCTTTGTCTCGGGCGAGTCGCTTTGGCACCAAGGACGCTGGCTTTGATCCCGAAAGCGAGATTTGGTCTGATATCGACGGCACTCGTTATACAAAAAGTGTTACCTTTGACGCCGCTCCACCCCAGGTTAATGAATATGAAATGACCACCCCTGACCCGTCATCTGTTGCATCAGAGTCCCGTGACGGGAGTTATGATTCCGAAGAGGATGAAGGAGACATCAGTTTCGACAGAGATTCCTTACTGGACCGTGATGACAGCTTCGATGCCTCTTTGGAGGATCTCGAGAAGACCCCAGTTGTCTTGCCCGAAGATTGGCGGTATATGAATCCAGATAGTGCTAATGACGAGTTGGTAAAGGAAGACGAAGACCCATTCACGAGTGATGGGAGCCACAGTCCAGAGCCCAGGTCCTCATCTCGTCAGGAAGCTGGCACCAAACACTCCCGTGTTGAGTCGCTTGATTCCAACGGCGAGCGTCGTCCACTACCACCGCTCCCTGCCATAAACCGCCTATCATTCTCCCCACGCACTGCATCTCCAGATAAGCTAGCAGCGGCGTTCGAGTTGGGAAGTGGCAGCCAGCGCGTTCTCCCATCGCCTCCAGGACCGGCCTCATACAGTAAGGCAGACATTGCTGAGTTGGGACACAGCTCAATGTCATTAGAGGACCGACTCCGTTTGATGTTGATACAAGATCATGAGCGGGATAGTCCGGATTCTGAACTGAGCCCGATTAAAGAGAACGGATTGAAACAAGAGCAAAGCAAGGACAGCACCGAGAAAGAAGCTGGGGAGAATATCGTCGCTGAGAACCAGGCGAGTGGCAATTCTGAGGGTACTGCCCCCGATGTATTCTCCGCCCCTCGTATCTCTAGAGATTCTATCTTGCGAAACCTGCGGAAGAGTGAAAGCCACTTGGATTATCCTTATGAGAATTCTTCCCAGGAGAGTTCCAGCCCAAAACATTACACGCATTATGACCCTGACATTCCTATTCCATCACTCGAAAATGATAATGACCATGATTATGAAGATGACGAGGATGACGATGATACAAACAGTGTCATCATCAAGCAAGACCCTGAAGAAGATCACGACAACCTCTACGATATCCCAGATTATTTTGAAACGATTTCCTCCAAAGGTTCATCCTTCAGAGACATGAAAGACGTACAGAAAGATCACGACGAAAGCCAATATTCAGCCCATTCAGTGGAGGATGCCTTCGTCGAGAGCGATTCTTCTTTCCATTCAGAAGTGACGCCAGTACCTACAGACCGCGAGGAGGAGCCACGTACCGAACAACCGTCGGACCATGCTCAAGTTGAGCTCAAGGCTGATGATGCATCTGCTCCAAAAATGGCGGCCATTTCAGAATCGCTTCGTCGTCCAGTGACTCCCGAGAACCGCGAGGAAATATCACCACCTTCGACTCCGGATTCAGTTATACGACACCAGGTAGATAGTGATGTCAGCGAGCTCGATGGTTCCGCCGATGAAAGTGTACCGGATCCTGTCGCGACAGTGAAAGCCCCTGGAACGGGTCTTAAAACACGCCCGTCGCTAACCCCAGCAGATATCGAGTCAATGGCAGCCACACGCCGCAAAATCAGTGGGCAGTATCCTTCCCAAATTCCAACACCAATTGACACCAAGGATGAGGAAACCGAAGATTCTCCAGTCGATAAACCTGCACCGCTTTCCTCAAAGGATACACAACGAAAGAGTAGCTTGATGCAGCTAGATATCCCATTCAGCATTCAGGAAGAAAGCCTCGGATTTGGTTTGGATAAGGAATTTGATCGAGTCATCGAGTCCCAAAAGGTTGAATTCCAGTTAGCCCTTTCCCAGTTGTATTCCGCAGGGCCCCTTCCCACACAGCCCCAGGAACCCCTTGAAGACCCAACCGGACCCCATAAAAATACCCTATCATCTGCTAACTATCCCATCTCTAAACAGAGGGGCTACCTTATGAGACACAACACCAAAGTTATTGTTGCTAGCAGTCGCCCTGAGGACGAGCCTGTTCCAACTCCCACAGGTGGGGAGCCATTGGCTGATCCACGAGGCACAAGATCTGCCGGTCCTTCGCCGCGTAAGGCCAGCCAGCAAACCTGGACTACTGTCCCGTGGAATGGACAGACCCGTCGGGCAAGCATACGCACTTCATCCAGTGCAATTCGCAAGAAGCCAGTTCCTGGGCCCGTTCCTCCTTTGCCCGGTCAACAGAGCAACGCCCAGGACCCTTCTGTGCTCGTTGAAGAAGCTGAGGCCGCCTTAAATGGCACCTTTGAGGACGGTGAGGAGCGGGGTAGACTATTTGTGAAAGTTGTTGGAATGAAATATCTTGATTTGCCTCTGCCTCGGGGTAAGTACCAAGAAACTTTCGGCTTCAAGCCCTATTATTGTTTCAGGCACAGTATTGCTAACTCGAAACAGGCGAAAGATCGTACTTTGCCCTAACTTTGGATAATGGCCTCCATTGTGTGACCACTGCCTGGTTGGAGCTAGGAAAGACTGCACCTATTGGACAGGAGTTCGAGCTCATCGTCCAAAACGATCTTGAATTCCAGCTGACACTGCAGATGAAAGTGGATGAAGAGAAATTAAAAACCCAGGAACCTGCCCCTTCAGCGTCACCTTCACGCCCGAAGCAGTCAACTTTCAGCAGGGTGTTTGCTTCTCCACGCAAGCGAAAGGAGCTTGACATGAAGCAACAACTCGCATCCCAGCAGCAAAAGAAACAGGACGTTAATGCACCGGTCTGGGATCGTCTTAGGACCCTCATTGCCCGCGATGGAAGCTTTGCTCGGGCATACGTAGCCCTCAGTGACCATGAGAAACATGCATATGGCCGGCCGTACACTGTGGATGTTGCTTGCTTCAATGAATGGGCCGTTGATGAGCCTAGCAGCGTGAAGAGCAAGAAGAGCACTTCAAGCGCCTTGTCCCAACGACGCCCACCTTACAAGATTGGCAAACTCGAACTGCAATTACTCTTTGTTCCCAAACCTAAGGGAGCAAAGGACGAAGATATGCCCAAGAGCATGAACGCCTGCATTCGTGAGATGCGCGAAGCTGAGAGCGCATCCTCTCGCAGTTGGGAGGGCTTCCTGTCTCAGCAAGGCGGTGATTGTCCGGTAAGCATCAATCCCTGTATGTCAATCAATTGTATCATTATGACTAACTTGACTGGATTAGTACTGGCGTCGTCGTTTCTTCAAGCTTCAAGGAGCCAAATTGACTGCATACCATGAGACCACTCGTCAACCGCGCGCGACCATCAATTTGTCCAAGGCAGTTAAACTGATCGATGACCGAAGCTCCCTGACGCAGAAAGAAACCACAACCAGAGGTGGAAAACGTCGCAAGTCTGCCTTTGCTGAAGAAGAAGAGGGTTACATGTTTGTTGAAGAAGGGTTCCGCATTCGCTTTGGTAATGGCGAAGTGATTGACTTTTACGCCGACAGCGCTTCAGATAAGGAAGGCTGGATGAAGGTCCTTGCGGAAACCGTTGGCAAGGGAGTCTCTGGAAGTAGTCAGGCCAAGCCATGGACCGAGCTTGTACTCAAGCGAGAGCGAAGCACAAAATCGCGAAGAGAAACGACTGATCGAATCTCCAACATCGGACATGCTCCTCCACCTCCCATCAAGAAAGACGTTGAAGTGGCTCCCCCAACGGCGCCGGCGCCGACAACAAGCACAGCTCAACGACCACGGCATAAACACACACTGTCACAGCCCGAAGTTCGCAGTCCGGAGGCTCGACGACAGAAGGCTCGCTCCTTGATCTTCTAATACTTGGTCATACTTTGTGTGAACTTTTCTCTTTTTTTCATCAGACTTCTTTTGATTCCCGAAATACACTTCCGCTTTCTTTTTTCCCTTTCTTCTTTTCTTCTTTTCTTCTTTCTTTTTACTCTTCACTTCTGTCTGTTTGCCTCCTTCTTTCTCTTTCCATTTGTCCGTGGTATTGGAGTCCAACCTCTTGTATTATGCGTGGCTTTGGCAACTCTTCTGTACATGGTTCCGATACCGAGAAAGCTCACCTGTCGAGAACCGTACTTTCCACTAGCAATTTTCTTGTTTACCCTGTCGTACATTAATGATACATAGCGCCCTTCTTTCGTCCGTCCATAACTTAGTTGATTTTATTGTCCTGTGTCTGATACAGTTTGATCTTGTTGAATGGTAAGCCTTGCTTCTTGGTTTTTCAATTCGTAGTATGTATGGCCTTTTAGGTTGTTGAGTCATGTCAAGGACTCGCTCAAGACAAAATTATCTTTTCGTGGTCAACTGGTATAAATAGTATAAATGGTGGGACATTCCAGATTATGTTTAAATGTTCTCGACAGATTCTTATAAAGTACATATATAAATACATAGGTACACCCATACTATCGATATATATTCAAGAACACCGAAACAATTACAACCCAAATCCCTGTATAATTTTTATTCATCTACTGTGTACATATCTTAAACGACAGTTAATATGCAAAAGCTAGCAAGAGATGTATTGTATCAATCACCCTTCCTCCTCCCCGCCATGCTCATCCTCAGACTCCATTTCCACCTCTGCCAGTACATCGCGCTGGGACTTGCGCCCTGACGTTCCAGGTTCGGCCTTGGATTCCGCATTCTCTATCGGGCCAACTGCAGGCTTTGCAGCTGGGATACCGCCGGATGTGATGTATAGGAACTCTTCCTGGGGGTAGTGGTCGATGTGATTGAAGAATGAGGAGAAGCTGTGGGACGGTCATTCGTTAGTTTAGGCTCTATATATATAATATGTACCAGGGAGTCGTGACTAGCAAGTGAAAGAAGGTGAAGGAAAATAAAAGGGGGGAGGATCAGTGGACAACATACGCATGAGTTTCCTCCTCTTCGCGGAAAATACGATCGTAGATCTCGCGCTGTTTGAATTCACCCATCTCCTTGGCGTACTTCTCAAAATCAATAGGTTTCTTGTCTAGGTCGGCAGCTTTCTTGTTGTAGACGTCGAAGACGGGGCGCTCGAGGAGCAGGCCGAGCCCTGGTGCTTTGGGGATGGCAATCTTCGTGGGACCGTAGGAGTCAACGATTCGTTGGGGGTCGCTGCCGCAGCGGACGACCATGGCGGCCATGGCGACCATTTTGCGGATCTGGTGCATCATGAAGCTTTGGCCGTGGACCTTGAGACTGAGCCATTCTGTGCCGTTGATGATGATGGGCTCTGGATTGAGCCTGAAGGTTTTGATGTGGCGTTTGGAGGAAGGGTCTTTGTATGTCTTCTGGATTGTATAGTTGTAGAAGTTCCGGGTTCCGACATATTTGTCGAGTGCCTCTTGGATGCGCGTCAGACGGGCTGCGGGGATACGGTATGTTCGTCTCGCGGTCAAATAAGCGGCCTTTACGGTCTTGACGGCGTTGAATATTTGCTTTCTGAAGGCTATACTCTCCTCGTCCAGGGCGGACTCTTCTGCGGCCGTGGAGGCGGTAGCGGCATTTCCGTCTTCTGAAGGCTTTTGATCCGCCTTGGGTTGTTCGTCTTGTGGAAATTCTTCGTCATCGTTCAAATGGAGCGCTTTCTCGACTGGCTTGCGGACATCCTCGGGGAAACTCTCGAGGAGCGGCCGGATGACTTTCTCGTCAATATCATCCCAGTAGGTTGCAACTCCTTCCTGACGCGCTTTGTATCCCTCGAGATCCCCTTCTTTCTCAGCAAGCTCTACGAGCTTGGTTCCTAGGTAGGTACTAGGATGGGGAGGCAGGAAACAATGCGACGGGATGAGATACTCGTAGATACGGGAGTCGCACATCTGGTAGCTGCTGAACGATCTGCTTGCGACCAGAACGTCCCAGACCCGAATTTGAGGACTGAGGTGCTCATTGATTTTCTGGACGATGTCCGGATCCTCAACGATCATTTTCAGGGAGACAACATTTCCTGCGGCATGGACGCCTTTGTCCGTACGTGCGCACCGGACAAACGATGACTTCTTTGGATCAGTTGCATTGGCTTTGGAGATTGCGCCGGCGGCCACGAACGCGGTAAAGAGATCACCTTCGATTGTTTTCTCGGTAGTACTCCTGCAAAACAATTAGCCTCAGTGTTGGACTAAAGGATACTGAAAGAAGGTGGTCATGGCGCACAATTGCATTCCCTTGTAGCCTGTCCCAGAGTACCCTATTAAAACGGCAACCTTCTTCTTCGGACGCCGCTGTTCGTTGTCGATATCCTCCTGAGAGAACTCCGTGGCATAGATAGGCGTAATGACTTCTTCTCCATTTTCAAGCTTCCTTCGTTTCACCTGTTGCGACCTTTCGTTGCGGTCTCTCTTATCTGGCATTTGCCGACTTGCCTGGTTAGCTTGAGGACTGGGCGCAATTGAGGGACAAATGATTCCATCCAGGGAGACGCGCAACATACCTCCACTCGGCCCTTCCCATATTCCTCTTCCTATGCTGGCGACCAGCCTCTCCGGATCCTTCAGCTCTTCCTTTGTTATTGTCCATGGCGTCTCTGAGAAGACTTTCCACCAGTAATGTATGCCGGCACGACGAAGGCGAGTCGGGGGTAAAAGACGGCTCTGATAAACTGAAGAGGAAGCACCACAATGAGAGACCGGAATCTGATTTAAACACCGCCGCAGAAGCAAGTGGGAGCGCATGGAGATTGAGAGCAGCGACAACGACGTCTTGCGGCTCGTCGTTTCTTTCTGTCTCTCTCTCTTTTTTTGTCTCTTTTTTTTCCGAGACGGGCGTAATTTTCTGGTTTCCGGATTCCGTACACGCTAGTCTATATCTAGTCTAGCGGTTATATTATACCGCTAGTCCAGTTCGGGAGAGCTCACGCTGCCTCAGGTGTCGACGATGTCTCAGGCCCGCAGACTGTCCCGAATTCTGTTGTTCTTCTTTCATCACGACGTCCTCGACGCTCATTCTTCTCTGCGTGTCTCTTTGTCTCAGGACCTCTTCTTTCATCACCCTGCGTAGTCTGTCGCTGGCTCTTGGGTCTCGCATCAGACATCCATATCCTCATATTTTGCTGCGCTGTGGCCAGAAGACATGCTCGACTTCCTCCGCCAAGCATAGGATCGCGACAGACTGAGCACCTCGCGCAAGGTTGCGCTGACGCTTTCTTCAGTCATTACATGACCTTGAAGCCCATCAAGAATACAAATATTTATATTGCACTCCAACTCCACCATGGATCTCGCCAATACCCTCATTCGAACCGTGGCCCGCGCCTTCTACGAGACTCGCCACATCCTAGTGGTCGATGCGCTCTTCATCCACTCTGTGTACGTGCCGTGATGAATCGCCTGCTAAGAACGCAAAAGAGTATATTCAGACCTTGTGGATGGTCAATGCGCTAATTCACTCCCAACGGAGCAGTCTACACGCAGAAGACCTCGCCTTCCTACTAGGAATGCAACAAAAAGATCTCCGGAAACTGTGCGCCAAGCTGCGTGAGGATCGCCTGATATCAGTGTATGGGCTTGCCTGTTGTGCCGATTTGACTTGATATGAATATTGGGGTTTCCCTTCTGATCTGGCCGAGGCTAACTCTTGTATTTTCTTCTTATTTTTTTTTGGCCTCGCTGTAGTAGCACCCGCGCTGAGATTCGAGATGGGTCAACCCGCCCCGTCAACCGTGAATACTACTACATCCCACTACACCCGGTCATCGACGCAATCAAGTTTAAAATCTCCAGATTGACCTCTACCATCAAAGCACAGTACACCCCGAGCGAGGAAAGGAAGGAATACATCTGCCTGCGATGCGGCGCCGAGTGGACGGAACTAGACGTTTTGAGTCTCTATTCGGACGAGGGCTTCGAATGCCAGAACTGCGGAGCTATTCTCGAACGCACCGAAGATGTCAAGGGTAGCGAGGGGATCGACCGTACAGGACACGAGAAAAACAGCAAACTCATGGCACAGCTTGATACCATGCTGAAACTCCTAAAACAGATTGACTCGGTCGAGATCCCGCCAAACGACTTTGATACCGCCTGGGACCATAAGGTCGACGTCATCCGGAACCAGCAAATCAACCCAACCAGGGCAGCAATCATCGTACCCTCCAAGAAACAGGAAGCCGTCCGCGGTAACCTGAAGACCGACGCCGGTGCCCTCGAGATATCTCTCACATCAAGCGCGGAAAAGAGTGCCGCCGAGCAGGCCGAAGAAGCAGCTCGCAAGGCAGCATTCGAAAAACAAAATGCTCTCCCCGTATGGCACACACACTCAACCGTCTCCACAACAGCCGGAAACGTCGGCGTCGTCAAGACCGAGTCGGACTTTGGTATCAAACCCGAGATCAAAGAAGAAGACCAGAAACCCAATATCGATACCCTCGACGACAAAGTCGCCGCTTACTACGCCGAAATGGAGCGCGAAAAGGCCCTTCAGGCTCAGGAGGACGCGAGCAGCGCGGAAGAAGATTCAGACGAGTTCGACGAGGAATTCGAGGATGTCGGAGGTGTTTCTGCAAGTGACACCGCTTCTCCAGCACTCGCACCCCCAACAAGTGCTCCTACAAGTGTTCCTACTGGTATCAAGCGTGAATTTGACGCAGATTCTGGTACTAGCGCGCCTCAGACGGCTGTAGGAACACCGTCAACGGCCACTGATGAGGGACCAGCTACCAAGAGGATCAAGACGGAGCCTGAAGTGAAAAAGGAGGAATCCGATGAAGACGATGAAGAATTTGAGGATGTTTAATTTTTTTTTTTTTTTTGCTCTTGCATGGGTGCTGGCGCCTAATCAACAAGTTCACCCCTTCACAGGAGGATGGGGATTGAAAAAAAGAGTAAAATGATTACCATGAGCTGCTGTGGCTATACTCCATTTCATTTTCAGCACAGACATTTCTCTTCGGATAGATTAGTTCTTTAACCTCGGGCTCATTTCTCCCGCAAGGTACCACATTCTATGTCTACCTATCATCATGTATGCGTGTATGTACTATCAGTCTCTTCTCAATTGTCCAGAAGAAAGAACTTGGCACGACATACGAATGAAACATTGCCTCCCCGATTGAAACGAAGAGAGCAGTTAAATATACAGATTGAAGACCAGCTTCACCTCTCCAGGACATCCTTCTATTGGTTGATTTCATCCCTAGGAATTATACACAAATGGCGCCTTGCACGAGGAGCTTGCGCCAAATCGGCTCTCATCGTACCCATCCTCGTCGGTGTATAATGAGGCCAATGTAGCAACCAAGACGGTGCTCTGGGAAAAGAAAAATAGAATCCATAGTAAACTCATGAGCAGCCGCGATCGCTGAGAGTTCCACCAGAAAAAGTAGAAGAAAGATGAAACCCCAGAAACAACGCTAATACACACTCATACAAAGCAGCGGCCGAAACGGAATAAAAGCCCATTTCTAGTATAGCTGATCTTCTGAAACGCCGATTGATGCAAGCACGAAAGGGGGGGGGGGGTTTGTCATAAATTCGTCTCTCATATGTGATACAATCACGACATCTCAGCGGCGCCTTTTTTATTCCTGCTGGTTTGTTTCAAGGCCTTCTTGTAGGCAGCCCTCAGGGGGAGCCCGCCAACCCCGTCTCAGAGTCGCTCGCCATCATCGAATTGTCCTCCCATTCCTCTGGAGAAGGTACATCAGACTCTGAAGCCCCAGCAGTTAGACAGTGATATGGGTATAATAAAAAGCGAAACTCACCGGACGCCAACTCTTCTGGTAATTCAACTGCTAGCTCCTCAATAGCTGCCATAACCGCTGTTCGGATCGCATTAGCTGCTGAACTCGATAGACGCAGTGTCCATGAGAAACATACCTTGAGCCTGGCGGACAAAACTTTGCTCTTCATCGCTGTCACCAAAGTACGTGACTAGGCAATGGTCAACTACAGTGCGAATAGCTTCCACAGCTCTTGCTTCAACATTACTGCCAGGAACTGTGAGATATGTTTTACGCAGCTTTTCAATGCTCGCGTACACTAGCTCCTTGGCAATGTCGGTATGACGTGACTGCGAATCATCACTCAAAGCTGTTGCCTCGCCACTGAACAATATACGGCGCAAAACCTCCATCGTCATGTTTCTTATAACTCTGTCAGGAAATATAAGGAGCGTTGGGGCCCAGTCTGGAGTCTTTTCTGTAACGTGAGATAAGAACCACCCCTCGTCCAGACCAAGCCGTTCATTGCGGCTGGCCATGAGATTTGTGAAAAAAGCAAGATGTTCTTTGCCTCCGCTGTTACTGATTGTTTCCACGCCCTTGGCAACATAGTCGATAATGGCGATGATCCTGTCCTCATCAGGACTTCTCCTGCAAAAGATTAGGGTTGCTTCCAAAAATGGAGCACATAGTTCAGCGGGTGCAACTCGAAGACCATCTTCTAAAACTTGACAGATCGGCTCCAGAAGGCCGGCATCAGGCTCTGCTTCAATCAGGAGCCCAACTATATTCCTGCAGGCTTGCGGGCTACTATACTGTTGGAGGATCTTTTTGAGCACAGCTAGTTCCCTGTTCCTCCCAAGAGGTCGAATGAAGGCACTCTCTGTGATTGTGAGCGGGAACCTACCATTCGAGAGGGAGGGTCTTTCATCATCCGTCGTGGGCCGCACTGAAAGATCGATATTTGCAAGGAGTACCGACAAAAGATCCATGAGCTTCCGATGAGAAAATTTCCTCCCTTTTTCAATCAGTTTAAAGTACGCGAAGTACTGGCGTTTGAGCCTCTTACTATCCTCCTGATCAAGCCACACAATTTCGAGACATTTGAGGAGGAACCCATTGTTGAGTATTATCCCGACTTCTTGTAAACCAAGGCTCGCAAGCAATAGTAGAAATTCAAAGTAATCATCCCATGCTCGGCTGAAGGTATGCAACGTTGGCCACAATTCTTCAAGAGTGGTAACAATACTTTCAAATCCGTCTAGGTATCGTGCCTGCCATTTTTCTTTTTCAAGGCTCTCATCCTCAGCTTTGCTGTAGTGTTCCTGAAGCTTCGAAAGGGCGCATACAAAAAGTCTGACAGATCCGCTCCGAATAGAGCCATGGGGGCTCTTTAAGACAAGATTTCGAACCCCAGCTGGTTTTTCTGCAGCCCATTGGAGGACTCTATGGGAACCCTTGGGAATTTCGTTGATCACTCTGAGAATTTCCCCAAAAAATGCATCAAGCCCTGTTGGCTCCTTCGTTCGGGAGACCAACTGCTCTAGAGTGTCAAGCGCAATAAAAATGACTGATTTGTCCAACTTCGAGTTCCCAGATCCCTTCGCCAGTTTGGCCTCATTCAAGTGAGTGAGAAGATATCGAATGAAAAGGGTATAGTATGGATCAAGGAGGCAATAAGTTCGGACAAATACCTCATTTTCCATCACAATATGATTGGCGAGAGGGACAGGAAGTGGGACATGCACTGGACATTGGCTCTTGGTTGGTTGGTAAATCGATCTTGCATAATCCATGCTGGAGATACGCTGATAGAACAGCATGTAAGCATTCCAAACCTTGTTGAAGCGGATTTGACCAGTAGAGGTGGGGTGAAGAGATTCGCTATAGCCACCAAAACACTGCTCTGCAATTCGCGATGGATCGAACCTGCTAACATCCGAATCGTTGAATTCCACCCATGAGCCTCTTGCATTCGTGGTGGGCCTTTCGCGAATGTAAGAGTAATAGTGTCCAGATTCAGCTGTGCCACTATGGACCAACACCCCAACCAATTCAAAAATGTCTTCCTGGTTGCCCCCAGCCTGATCTGAAAGATAGTCAACCGTGAATGGGGTCATGTCGATACGATCAGGAAACTGAAATTCATCGTTTATTTTGCTTCGCATCATGGTAACCATGTCGAAATCGAATCGTTTAAGATGAAATATGAGATTGTCAGGCACATCTTTGAGGCAAGCCCTAGATGTAATTCAGCAAATGAGTCATTATACTAACTATTTCTTGATCACTCATACCTCTTAACAGCATCTACGTGGCGCCCACATGAAGTACATGAATACTTGTTATCTACCAAAGAGCATTAGCAACACAGCATTTTCGAATTCTTTCAAAGGTTGACGAACCTCCTTGCATTATCTCTCCTTCGACATAAGCCTGCAAGCTCTCCTCGAGGCTGGCCTTGCCCTTGATGTCGCATTGGATCGCGGAAAAAGGTTCAAGACGTTCGGAGATGTGGGGGCACTCTTTAGATTTGATCTGCTGGACTAATTGGCCACCATAAAACGACCTGAACTTTTTCTTATCCTGGGGGTTGGATATCTGAGCCTCCCAGCGGTCAAAAAGGAGATTGTAAAATTCGTCGACATCCATTTGCACAGTGACATCGACTGGCTCGTTATCATAGGTGCGGATGTTGTCAACAAATCCTTGTGGATCAACGCTCTTTAGCCACGATTCTTGCATATATCCAAAGACTTTTTTGGTCTCATCGAGTAGTTTCTGGGATGCCATTGGCTCTGTGAGATCGAGTCTAAGCATAAAATCTCGAAACCCAACGTTCATAAAGAGTTGGCTTAGTAAAGAGTTCATGTAACATGTATTTGACAGGTTCTTGAGCCCAGAGTAGCCCTCAGCAGAGCGTATCAATTTTTGGCGATCGAAACACCAGGCAGGTGAGTATGTATAGTCTAAGAAAAAAAAGAGTCAGGCATCATACGAGGAGCAAGAGAAAAGGTAGATGGGTATAGACCTTGAGGAATGATGTCTTCTGAACGCTCCACAAGCTGCGAATAGTTGTCGTCATTTCTAGATAGTAAGCCGAGAATTGAATACAGTTCTTGTCGTGTCTGCGTGTGCATGACGGGAATTTGGGGAGTGATAGGTCCCGAAGACGGTGACGACAGGTCAGGAAAGAGGTAGTTGTCAAAAAGCTTTTCAGTGAGGTTGCTGAAAATGATAGTCTTAGCACGGAGCGATATTTATCAGGGATTTGGAACTTACAAAGTATCTACCGTAATTTTAGAGGAGTTTGCAATATCCAAGCAAGATTTTAGGAGGCGAGAAAACCCAAGGATGAGGTAGTCCACTGGCTCCCTACCAACAAACTGCAGGAAAGTTAGCAAGTCAATCGGCAGGTTTCGAAAAAAAGAGACAAACCTCGTGAGTTCGGTGTTTGAGCATAATACCACTCCATTGCTTGAGATACTCGCTGAATATAAGGTCTCGTGGTGATTTCTCTGCAACAGATGAGAAGACAGAATAGGCGATTTCAAAGAACTCCTGTGATTGATCTGCAAAATCTATAACTCGTGGGAAGGTGAGACCAAATGCGTCCCATATTGTTGCAAGAACATCAATTCTAGCGGGGTTTTCGGAGATTGCTGCTTCTCGTGTTTCCTGTGACTCTGACAAGATAGTCTTATTGGGCTTCTTCGGAAGTTTCGAAGGGCTGCAAACAATGGCTATATTATCTGAAATCCCTTTTCGAATGGGCTGACGGCTTTCCTCAACCAAGAGCGAGAAAAGGAGCTGATCGAACTGCACTTGCTGTTTTATTATGGACCAGAATCCTGGGTCCCGAACTGAGCCTTCGATGAGGACCGCAAATGAATGACAGATGAGCTTATGGACCTTGACTTCAAGGATTTGAGGGGCCACTAGATTTCGTCCAACCTCCATCAAATGAAGTAGCTGGGCAACCAATTTAGCGGAATCCGGAATTAAGGACGATTCATATGCCACAGGCGGTTTTACTGAGATACGCCAGTCAGCGCGCATCCTTATGATGCTGGGCGTGAAACTAGATCAGGGGCTAGGTCACTCACCAAGTAGGGCGTAAAGAAGACACTCGACCAAACTTATAGCGAATAAAACCTTTGTCGGGGAAGCTGCTAACGACTCGGACATTTCAGGGCGCGTCAAAGCAGCAACCACAACTTGAACACTGTGGGAAACAAAGCTTTCATTTGGAGATGGCTGACAGGAGTTTTTAGCACGTTGAAAAACAAGCAAATCAAGGCAAAGTTATGGCTGACGAACCTCGAGGGCCTCCTCTCGGAGACATTTAGAAAGCGCATTGACAGAATAAAGAAAGTTATACGGTTTGGCCATAGGAAACATATCCTGTTCAGTCTTATCTGTTGATTTGACCAATTGCAAAACCTTTTGCTGAGGTGGAAAAACGACGAGAAAGTCATATATCTGTCATATGTTTAAGCGTATAGTCCAACTCATATTGGTTAGGGATGCAGACACACATACCTCTCGGGATAGGTGATCCTCGAGACTAAGAAGATCATAAAGGTCGTCAAAGTGCTTCAGTACTTCAGTATCTACCGATGTGAGAGACTGGCGTCTCCGCCCAGCTACTTCACGACTGTCTGGATCTCTGCGGACTATCAACAGCCCTGAGCTAAGCTTCAAGTCTCGGAGGGTTTGATCATGCTTCTCAAGAAAATCGACTCTATGCCCAGCGTATATTGTCTTCAGCTTGGGAAAGCCTGTAACTTTCACGAGTGCCTCAACTAGTTCGGATGCCGTCGACAGATCTCCAATTTGTAATGAGCGGACTTTTGAATGTGAGCCATCATCAAATGCCTGGTAGCGTATATCTATCACGTCGCCTTTCAGTGGCCTAGTAGGTAGATTGGGAGGCGAGTTTTGTGGCGGGCTATATTGAGGACGACTGCGTAATCCCTGAAGGAATTGTCGAAGAAAGACCAAAGAACGACTAAATCTCAATTCCTCCGCTCGGATCTCAGGCTCGGGAGCTTCAACCACCATTGATTCTCCAGCATTGTTCGCAGTATCATTGTGCGAGTACAATTTCAGCTTACACGCAGCAGATTTGAGCTGCTCGACACAACGATCGACAAGGGCCATATGAGTAGCCTCGACAGCTGATCGGGGAGATCGATGGATGATGTTATGGTCGAGATAGACCTCTATAGCAAAGGCAGTGGCATCGGTTTCAATGGAACCAGGAGGAGCCGCCAATATGAAATTCCATATACGATCCATTCCTGGTATCGAAATAACTTCGTTTTCATCCGCGGCTGGTGGTGGATTGAACCGAATCTCATAACCAATAGTCTGCTTCGCAAAAGCGAACACCTCAGGAGAGTAATCTTCAGCAGGAGACAGCTTCGGAAGGTAATCTTGGATACAGTGGTAGATGAATGGATTCTCTTGTGTGCTCTTGCGAGTGAGCCCACAGAGCATATCCCAGAGAGGCTTTCTGCCTTGCTGCACAAGAGACTTTGACATGAATATTTGTTGCCATAAAATGTCACCTAGTTCTAGCGTGATTGAATCCGGTACACCGTCGATAATGCGGGCTAACATTTGAATCCGGGAAAGGAAGCCGTTCCTCGAGAATACATCCATAAAATCTGTTTCGTTATTGTTTATCAAATGTGACATCTCAGATATCACCAGAGATGCTAAATTGAAGTCTGTGGCGAGTTTTCGAATCTCTTGAGAGTCATGGAGAGGAATAAGAGCATTCAAAGCCTGGATACTACCCACAGTGAAGTGATTCCTTTGGGCAATATCTTGAACACATGTTTCGTAGGTTTCCAACTTATCCATGTCGCTGAGGCCGACATCCATAAATGAGCTTAACTGAGAACCAGCAAACTTCTGGAGAAGGGCCTTTTGCTCCATAGGAAGGTCTTGGGCAGCAGCACTCTCACGAATCAACCGTACGCATAGGCGTAGTGGAATGACATCAACGTGTGTTGCATCCAAGGCCTCATGACGGTATCTCTCACTATACTTTTCTCGCAAGTGATGAAGGAGTTGTTCGCAAAATTCCACCATTCGCGCATCAAACCGAGGGAGTGGAAGTTCCACCAATTTGGAGCACAGATAAAGCAGTGCAGGTGAGGTTGGCATGTGCATATTGAATGTCTTTACGAGCATTCCTAGCACTTCTGATACCGTTCGGGGGTCTGGGCTTTCTGTAACAGTTTCCCAAATCGTGTCGGTATCGCTATCGGTGTATGTGGAGGTCACTACCAGGAAGCCGACAATATTGCTGCTTCTACTGATAAGTTGTGGATGGGAATCGACGCCAACAATGTACTCGACGATTCTGTTCTCTCTCAAGAACCTGACCAAGTACTGGACAGCAGGATTGTTGATTCCCGTATGATTGCCTTGGATATACTGCCTCCAGACACTGACAAAGTCTAGCTGCATCGTCTCAATTCCATGCACACGAAGTTCCATCCGACCGTCCATGATATGTTTTTTCAAGACGCCAAACTTCCAGCCATAAAAGACAATTGAAGGGAGATCCTCCGATGGCAAGTCTTCCGGGACATTTATCGATAAATCTCCTGCAATCTCGGATGCAAGATCTGCATTTTGATTGCATAGGGCGAGGTAGGAAGAGGATATAAAACGGAGCATTGAATCACTAACGTCGCTAGTCACCCAAGGTGATTTCTTAGGGATGTGAGCCTGGTACTGCTCATCCACAAACCGAATAAGACCATATACGGCTTTCACGGTCTCCTTGTACTCTGAAGAATCGACCAGATCACTATCTGCGTCATACTTATTCCGTTCGATTCCTGACTCTGCAAGGTTATTTGCAATGGTCAGCACAGATACCAGGGAAGATGAAAGGTGAGGCCAGCGGCTGAGAAGCGCGATGACACAGGAAGTATATTCTGAGAGTAAGTGGACAGTATTGAATGGAGGAGCCGTTATTTTATCGATAAGACGCGCAACCATATTGGGAACCGCAGGGCCGTATTTCCTCTGCATGGTCCGAAAGAATGGAATGCTATTGACTTGAACGGACCATCCTAGGGGTGGGAGATAATGTCGAGATATCAAGTCCGATCCTTGCAATTCGGGTTCTTCGATAAATTGACTGAGAAGGAAGATATCCAAACGAATCATGTGTAAAGAGAGTTGAGCGAAATCGAGGAAAAACTCTTCTAGACACCTCCAAAACCCTCTACCGTCATCCGGGTGAAACTCTTCTCTATTTATTATGTGAGTAAATAATCACCGATTTCAAGGGTGCGGGATTCCTTTTTCCTCGCTGAATCCAGTTGTTGGAGAGCTAGGTAAAGCGCCAAAGGGAAAATGCTTACACTCTGCGAAGCAAATATTCCACTAATAGTGGAAGCTCCTCCCAAAACTCTCGATCTTCCAGGATCGTCTCATATGTTAGCTGATCCAACCCATTGACGACATCATCGAGCCAATGCTTCACTGCAAAAAAAACGGTGGTATCATGTTCAAGGCCTTGAGACAGCTTAGGTTAGGCCACAGCGGCAACAGTATAATGTCCAACAAAGGTGGTGTTCCATACCTTTCTCAATAATCGTACATATTTCCTCGAGATTCTCCCGTAGCTCCTGATTTGGGCGAAGCTTCGGAAAAGTCTCTGTTACAGGAAGCGGCTCACCAAGCTGCACCACATCAGGCGTGATAGGGTCCCGTAAAGCTTCACTCAAAGTCTTCCAGCTTGTGGTATTAGGATCCTGATCCATATCCTCCAGTTCAGCTACCTCAATCTCCGGGCTTTGGGCGGGTGATGACGATAACGAGACAGCATTCGAGGCGTTCGCTCCCCTCTCGCCTGGAGGCTGCGCTTGTTGGGAGTCGGCGTCAGGCTGCTCGGGTAAGGGTTCTTCAGCGGCAGAGGCCATATGGTCGGCGGTGGTAGGGGACTTCATATTGATAGTCATTCTGCTAGCCGGGCGATTCGACGCGAGAGCTTCCTGATCCGCAACGGCAGGAGCTCCCGGCACCTGTTCGGAAACCGGAGCGGAGATCTCGTTAGGATTTGACCAAGACTCGCAAGCACCGCTTCCACTATCGAGACGAGGTCGTTTCCGAGTGGACTGGGGGTCGATTTCTTCCATGGGATCACCGGAGGGACGCGTCGAGTCGGTCGTCGATGTAGTGTCAGGCGGGGTGCTAGAGCTCTCTAGCGGGGCAGCTGCCATGTCATTTTCCTGGCTCTGTGTTGTCGGAGCGCTGCCTAGTGAGTTAATTCTGACAGGAGCTGGGAAAAACCAGTGAAACTCAAGATAAACGGAGCCACGGAAGGAGGGGAGGGGGTTGGAAGAATGAGAGCGTGTCAAGAAGTAGCTCAAAGTGACGCAGAGCGGAGGAGGCCAAAAAAAAGTTGGGAGAGGAAAGAGGAAAAGAGGGAGAAGTGAAGGTTTGAGAAACACAACGTAATGGGATAGATGCAACGAGCAGTTTATTAGACTTTGAAGAAGCAGGCCAAGGCCCTGGACTCTTCTTTATTTTTTTTTAATATTATTATTAGAGATTGTGTTTGGAGAGGGGGGGAAGCACGAATGGATCGAGCAGCAACAGTAGCAGCAGCAGCAGCAGCAGCGGAGAGCCGGCGAACGCAGGACAGCTCTGACGTTGCGGTGGAGCAGAGGATTTAATAAATTATTGGCGGTCGCAGGGCTGGCGGGCTGCACCCTTTGGCCAGACTCTGTCCCTAGTAGTATCTAGGTATGGCTTTAGAATAATAATGATCTCTTCGATAATTGTATGAAATATCGCAATACTACAGCTGATGGGGTTGTTGAAGTATCTCAACAGGCAGACACGAGAAGAGCCAGTCTATTATTGTGAGATCAGAAGGTGAATGAGATGAAAAGAATGATGAATAAATAAAACACACTAAAACTTGTAATTTCAAGATGCCTGGTCAAAGAGGAGAGAAATATGACCTCAGTTTCTTTCATTACCACCACATAAAGGCTTCATCTATCCATGGCCAGCCTGTCTTGGATCCCAGGATATCTATGTAACTATATCACCCAAGCTTCAAGCTGCTTTTCTCAAGCTTAAAGAAAAACAACCACTCTGGTATCTGCCGGGTGTTATTTCCTCCCTTACAGAATGTCGCTTCCCCCTTCCATAGCTCAGAGCCCATCATATGGATTTGAGTCATGTCTCTATCTAGAGGGAAACAAAAGTACCTCCAACATTCCTAGGCTACAGAGTAAGTTCACGAACTGACGCAAATGTCAAAAAATAATGATATATTCAAACAATAGAGTTGGATAAGCCTTGGATTTTCATGTATCTCATGCAACTGTTGATGCAGGGTAGTACTATTACCTCTACCTCTATATGGGCACAATAAAAGTGAATGTTTGTGTGACAGGCTCTCTAAGACAAGAGAACCAGCCTGTCATTGTGCCTTGGATCTTTCGATTTTCCGGATAATTCTGGCAGGATTTCCAACCGCAAGATGACAAGGAGGAACATCCTTTATTTGGTAAAAAAAAAAAAATTAGAATAAAATAAATAAATAAAAGTTAGAATTCGGTTGCAATGGGCTGGCCCGTACCTTTGTTACAACACTCCCAGCCCCAATTACTGCTCCATTTCCTATGGTCACCCCTGGAAGCACAATCACATTCCCTGCTAACCAGCAATCCTTACCAATATGGATCTCTTTTCCTGTCTCAGGGCCCTGAGTTCCATTGCGTAGGTCCGGATCTAGAGGATGTGTTCCACTATACAAAGACACCTTGGGTCCTATCAGAGTGCGCGCCCCGATAGTCACCAGACAGGTGTCAATAATGACACAGTCGAAATTGATAAAGACTCCCATGCCTATTTTCACGTTGTAGCCGTAATCCATCCTGATGGGTGGCTCGATCCACGGTTCTCCCTCCAGGACAGAGTCATCTTCGGCCGGATCCTCTTTCGCAGGCGGGAGAGGGTCGGAGTCCTGGATTATACTATGTTGGCGCCAATACCACGTCAGCAAAGGCTGTCAGTAAACTGGTAGTAAAGAAAAGTGCAAACAAGGTTGTAGGGCGTCATCGGATGGCCTCTTTCTCCTCGCTTCTTCTTCCAGTCAGCAATCACTTACTCCTTCCAAAGTTCGATTAAGCGTCGTCGTGAAACTTCGCCCGCGTTGTTGAAGCGAGTGCAGGCATGTCTGCAGCGAGTCCTATCAGCTATTAAATCGGGGGTGAAGGCGTGGTAGAGCTCCCCACGAAGCATCTTATCCTTTTCGGTTTCGGACATGTTGAAGGCTTGCGACTTGAGAGTAAGGAGGATATTCTTAGTAGTAGTAGTAGTAGTAGTAGTAGTAGTAGTAGTAGTAGTAGTAGTAGTAGTAGAAGTAGTAGTAGTAGTAGTAGTAGTAAAGTTCGCGATGATACTAACCGACACGTCCCCACCTTTGGTATAGTAGGAGCATTATTTCTATGAAGGTGCCAGCTATACAACAGGAAATACATATATGAGAGGTGGCAGAGATCCTGTGCAATTGACAAGTCTAATGCATTGTCATTATAATTGAAGTGTATATAAATATCCACCACTGAAAAGTAGACAAAAAAGACAGGGACAAGGAACTACGCTGCGGCACTGGAAGCTGTGGAGCTTAAGCTTAGCGGCAGAATTTCCCTTCATATTGTTCTCTATCCATAATCTTCGATTGTTCTCACTCCCTAGCATTGTCTGATTTATTCTCTTAATCCTTCTTCTTATAATACTATTTCTCAATTCTCCTCTACCATGTCTTCTTGCTGAATCCTTTCTCATTATCTACCACTACAACAACAACACCAACACCAACACCAAAAGAAGAACACCAAAAAACACCAGAATGCCTCACAATACAACATCACCAGATCCAAACCACTGGCGACCCCCCAGACCCCCCCTCCAAACCATCCCAACCCTCGACCCATCCAACTACCCCCGCGGCAAAAAGTCCCTCTCAGGAATCTCCCTCCGCGCCTTTCTCATCGGAACAACCCTAGGCCTCTCCCTATCCCTCACCCTCGCCCTCCTCCTCCTCAAATCCCCCCCCAACTACCTCTGGCGCATCCCCTTCTTCCTCGCCTCCCTCTCCCTCTTCCACTTCCTCGAATACTACATCACTGCCGAATACAACACCCGCCACGCCTCCATCTCCGCCTTCCTCCTCTCCTCCAACGGCTGGGCCTACAACGTCGCCCACTCCTCCGCCGCCCTAGAGTGTCTCCTCAGCTACCTCCTCTGTCCCCGCGATAGCTACTTCGCCTGGACAGCGCCCTGGCACGGCATCATAAAACCCCAGCTCCTCCTCGGCCTTGCCTTCATGCTCGTAGGCCAGGTGACGCGCTCGCTGGCCATGGCGCAGGCCGGGAGGAACTTCAATCATACAGTGCAGGTGGAGCGGAAGGAGGACCATGCTCTTGTGACGCACGGCGTCTATGGCCTTTTGCGGCATCCGAGTTACTTTGGGTTTTTCTGGTGGGGGCTCGGGACGCAGTTGGTGCTGGGGAATGTGATCTGCTTTGTTGGGTATGCGGTTGTCTTGTGGAATTTTTTTAATAGTCGGATTCAGAGTACGTTCTTCTTCTTCTTCTTCTTCTTCTTCTTCTCCTCCTCCTTTTTTTCCATTTCATTCTACATTGGTATACTTGGAGCTGGGCTAATCTTCGTACTAGGGGAGGAACGCTTTTTAGTCGCCTTCTTTGGGGATGAGTATGTGGAGTATAGGAAAAGATCTTGGGTTGGGATCCCTGGAATTCGGTGATGTGGTCTGTGAAAAGAGCGAGTCCTTGCTTGAGATTTAAGGCTGTGTTCAATAGATAGGTATATATATATACAAGTACAAGATAGATTAATCATTCCATATGCAGACCAATCCCCAGCACAGCGCAATATAAGGTACTATTTAACGTCGCTCAGTGGTATCGAATACTACGCCGAACGCCCTTGAAAAAAAAGCAATAACTCAAATACACCTCCACATCTCTGCACACTCACAGTTTACTTTCAGGAGCAATCTCCCCCACCGCCCCACTCATATAAGCTCCCTGGGCCTGCTCATCAGGGTGCACATTATCCGGCCCAAATAGAACAAGATCACGACCGCCCTTAGTGCTCCACCACGTAACGCAGTAGTGCGCGCGCTCGACATCCATCTCGCCGTTACTTAGCGTATCCCAGAGACGCTCCACACAGACCTTTCGCATTTCCGGGGCGGGAATAGCGTTTATCAGGGTGGCAGATAGCGGAAGCCATTCTTCGAGGTCCTCGACGCGGAGGAAGCAGAGACTGTCGATGAGGGCTAGGGCGAGCACGGCCTGTTCCGAGAGCGGTATGGTCTTCCCCATCTCGGGGCCGGTTGTGCCTTGCGCGGATGGTGGGAGCGGAGTGGTGGGGGCGTTTAGTGCTCGATCGTAGAGTACTTCGAGAAGGATTGATGGTAGTAAGGGTTGTCGATTTGCGACTGGGGAGGGAGGTGCTGTGACCTGGAGGACGGTTTTGAAGGCAAGGCGGAATTGCCGCGCGGAGAGGTTGTTGGGGAAGACCTGGTGAAAAGCAAGTCAGTATGTGTACCGCGGGTCATTGAGAATTGGTGGCTTACGGCGAAAAGGTTGTCTATGTAGAAAGGAAGATGCTTTGCTGCCACAGCAGCGTTATTAGGTATGGCAAAAACGGCGAGGACCACGCTGTGGGCGGCTTCGAAGATTTCAAGAAGATGGTTGTTCCCGCCTGCTGGAAGATAGGGTAGAGCAGCCTGGACAAGCAAGTCTTCGCTGAATTGCGGAGAAAGAACAGTAGTGAAGAGTTCCGAGGTATTCAAGAAGAAAAGATCAAGGCATCTCTCTATAGGATGTGAGGGAATCTGACCAAGCTCACTTGGCTTGATGCTTCTCAAGAAATTCTCGGTCAGGTCAGGATATTGGGCAAGGATATCCACCGCCGCGAGAGTCACGAACGTGTGCTGAGACGAGGAGTTGGGGCCAATACGAGAGGAGACAAAATACAGGTTGCGGAGAATGTGGAGAGCTTGCATCGAAATAAAAGGTGCGCCTAAATGTACCAAATTAGCAGCCAGTCCCCTCCGTTGACATTCATTCAAAAACCCACTGTTGTTGGAGGCTAGGACACGGTCATTGATCACCCGCCCGAGAACAGCCCGGAGAACAATTACAGTTGAATACAGGCAGTTGCGCAGAAGCTTCCATAGACTAGGAATGGTGTTCTGCAACGATTCTGGGTCCAAGAATTCAGCTTCCTCAGCTTTATCAACCTCCGATAACTTGTTCTGTCGCCACTGAACCATCAAGGTTCGGACAAAGTCTGCGATGTGATTAACAGCCTGCGTAGCTAATGTAGGGTCTCGAACATTCTCAATCGCATGTGCTATGAGCCTGGACAGCGGACCCAGCGCAGACACAAGGGGTGACGATGAAATAGCCGTTACCCGCTGGAAAGTAGCGCAGTGAAGGGGCCACGCGAAGCGCTTCCCGGCTGTTTCAACAATATCCTGATCAACAGTACCAAGGAAGTAACCCCCCTCAAGGCCCTCTGAAGAGAAGTAAGTTGCCTGGATCATGACAGGCAATAAGCGATCGTAGTCTAGCCTGCTCCTTTCCAGATCGGAAAGAAGCTCGAACGAATAATTCAGAACCATTGTGATGCAACGGCCATCAATCTCGTTCTGCGGATCCAGTTCCTCAAGCGAGAGCTGTGCAGCCGTCACAAGAGCCGACTCCAGCTTCTTTCGAACATTGTATGGCAATCCTTGTCTTTCCTGGCCTTCAAATCCCAACAGAATCCCTCCAATTAGAAGCAGATGTCTCCATCGCGGCGACTTCTCATCAGCGCCACCAACAACCGCTTTGACCCACTGTTCGCTATCAAGCTTCCTTGGTCTTCCGTAGGGTATTCGTGGAGCTTCGGACGCCTCACTCTGGAGGATAGCCATCGCGGCTGTGTTGAAGACACTGATGATCCTCCGACACGCGTTGAGGTCGACAGGATGGTCCCATATTGCCGGAGCTGCCAGCAGCTGCGAGGCGAGGAGGGTTATATTCAAAGGATTCCCGAGAACTGATAAGAGCCTCGTTGCTGTTGGAAGCAAGCTGGACGGATGGTACCAGTCAGTCGCATTCGGTTGTGGCCGAGGCCAGACACGGCTGTCTTACCTGAAGGCATCCAGCAGTTCAGACGGGGATTGTAGAGATCGGAGGAGGGCCCCTAGGGAGCGCTCGGTAGCCATATTAAGAAGCGAATGCCGAGGAGGACACTATAGAAACGACATGGAAATAGCAAAGAGATTCTTAGGAGGAGGAGGAGTAGTCCCTACAACAATAATGAGCACATCACCTGCCGAGGTTAGTCTGGGGAAGTGCAAACAGTGCAAACAGGTTCTCCCACGACGTCAGCGACAGCAACAACACCAACAGCAGCAGCAACAGCAGCAGAAGATTCTCTCTGAATATGACCTCGTGCCATCGCCCCAGGTATCATGGTGCTTTTTATTATTAGTGGCACTCCTCCTCCCACATTGACAAGGCGCAGTCGCATCTAGACAGCCGAAATGGCAAACAACCGGGTCCCAATCAATTACGTGACGCCTCCGTTCCCGTCGCTCTACGACCCTTTTCCCGGGAAAGATATCGAGGCCTTCTATCTATACCACACCCAGGACATCTGGCGATTCACATTGTATTGGACTTTGATCTTTTACTTATCCTGCTACCTCGCTGTGGCTGCTTGTGCTCTTGTCATGCAAGGCCGAAGTTGGAGGATAGGTATAGCAGTGCCTGTGATATACAGCTGCATCGGAGGTCTAGAAGCCCTTCTGGCAGGGAGCATCGTTGGTGTCGTGTAAGTGTCTTTAAAAATCGGGGCGTTAATGCCATTTTAAGGTCTAGGTGCTAAGGAACGTAGTCTCGGCGCTGTATATGAAGCCGGGAATTTTAGGATGTCTACATGGATCCCGATTGTATGGGCCGGCGTCAGCATTCTAGTTGTGATACTCTCTAGCTTTCCGATGCAAGGTGGGCTGTAAAGTCTCAACGCGAAACAGGCTGAGAAACAAAACTTGGAGAGGTGATACGTGCAACATCCATCCATTTCCTAATGCGGAGCAGGCCCAAGCCCTGCTGAATCCTATGATACATTCGGTGACAATAGGTACTTGATATTCCCTAATGCAATCGCCAGCAAACATCCATTAACAAATTCTATGTCGTTGCGCCCAGTCCACCCAGATTCCTCGGTTAAATGCGTTCAATCTCAGAAATCAGCGACCGTAATTATTATCCGGAGGAAACCCCCCTTGCAAACCGGGAATACCCCCGGCGCCTATTGGACCTGAGACTGGGGGGAAATTCTGGGGAAAGTTCTGGGGCAACGGAAACCCTTGGGCCATGAGTTGCCTCTGTAGCTCTGCAAGGTCGACGTTTACAGGAGGGGTTCCAGAAAGTGGAGGGGGCATAGCGAAGCCAGGAAAGCCAGGGTTAGAAGGAAAGTTGTTTGCTTGTGGTTGAGTCATGGAGACTGCTAGCCCTGATGGCGGCGGTGGCGGCTGCGCGGCACCTATGCCTGGTAATAGCGATGAACCAAGTCCGTCGGGTTGAGGTGCACCAGGAGGTGCACTCTGTATGCCAGGAAGAAATGCTCCAGTAGATTTCTTTTGATCCACTAGACTCTCCGCCTCGTCTTGTAGTTCTTGTTCCTCTTCTTCGCGCATCTGTCGCCTTCCAAATCCTCGGCTCCACGTCCCTTGCGCCTCCGCAGCTTCCTCTCCAATGTGGAATCTGTCCTTCAAGTAGCTTGTCTCGCCGGGCCGTGTGCGAGACCAGAAACGAGTGAAGTTATCTTTTGAGCCAGATGCAAGAATGTGACCGAGAGGGTGCCAGTCCAGGGACCAGATGGTCGCACTGTGTGCGTACTGTACCCGATGGGCGGGATATATTACCTGCGCAGGAGTGTTTGCGGGGTCCGGGCTGTCGTAAGGTGCCACGGTAGGGACCTGGCCTGCAGGCAGATTTGGCTCATCAAGCAAGTAATGGTATAAAGATCCGTCTTCGCTGCCAGTTGATATGAGAGAGCTGTGGATTGGATGCCACGTGAGGGACGAGATTGGCTTTTCGTGGCCGCGAAGAATACAAATGTCACGCATCATGCGCAAATCGAAGACTCTTGCTGTTTGGTCGCGCGAAGATGTCGCAAGAAGATTGTTGTTCACCCGCGAGAACTTTGTTGCGGTAACGGTGTTTTTATGACTGTGAAGTGTTGTCAAACAGCGGGCTGTTCGGGGATCCCAGAATTTGACCTGGTGGTCTTTGGATCCGGAGACCAGAAGCCCCTTGGTCGGATGCCAGTCGCAGGATTTGACATCCCAGTTGTGACCAGACAAAACAGTATCACACGTCCTTGCCGTAAAATCGAAGATCTTGAGGGTCGTGTCGTCAGAGGCCGAGAGGAACTTGGTGTCGCTCGGAGACCATGCCAGATCCCGGACGGCGTCGTGATGTGCGTCGTCTATTGTCTCAACGTTGTTAAAATTCGGCCGCCAGTATTTCACATCGCCTTTCTGCCCTCCCGAAATCAGCCAATCGTGACTGTGAGACCATGCTAAGGATGTGACTCCGGCTTGCAATTGATCGTAATGTGCCTGTCGAGCGGTTAGTCCACCAAGATCCCAAGATAAGAAAAAAGCCTTGTTGGTTGTCGTGTCGCAGCTAGATCATATAGACGTACATCCATAACAGTTTCAAAATTGAATGCCGTTCCGTTCCATAACATAAACTCCCCAGTATGTCCGCCTGTTAAGAGACGCCTTCCTTCCGGGGTCCATCTGACGACGGTGATCGGTTTTTTCGACTTTCCGATAGACTGGTGTAGATGCCGTACGGGGATTGTGTCCACTGGCGAGTGTACTCGAGCTAGAGGAGGAAGCATCTAACGAGGCCATAGGAGTTGCATTAGCGACCGTTCAATTGCAGTCACTCCATCGGACACTTACATCGACAATATAGCTGGCACTCGGCCTCTCTGCCTCCATCCGATGACCCCCCTTATATCGCGGCTGGCGATTGCGGATCCATTGCACCATCGACGAGCCATAATCCGTGACCAGACCTATGGAAAATCTTAGTTTGTCGCTGAGGAGGGGTGGAGGGGAGTGATAGACATCACGACAGTGAGGGAAACGTACGAGGTCGACGCGGGCCTACAGTTCCACCTTCGTAAGACTTGGGAGGCCTTCCAAACGGCTGCGAGTCATTCCCAGAGTCATCGTAAAACGCCATTGTACCGACGCCAGCTATCTCTAAGCTGCAGAAGAGGCCGCGAGACTGAGAGAGCAATTAGAGAAATCCGCGACCATGACAGGGGCAGAGAAAATAGGAAGGTCGAGAGGATCGCGAGGGTTGCGTATGTAGGCTAAATGAGGAGGATTATCTGGTCCCAGCCAGTAGTAGACAAGGTATATAGCGATTATTATTAGTATTATAGACGAGGAGTTCGTCTGGTTGTCAGAGAATCAAACCTAGCTGGAGGTGGTGAGTTTTTGGACAGCCGTCATTATTATTATGATTTATTATTAGCGGCCAATGCAGAGTCAGACTAAGAGCCGTTCAGTGACTTCAATCCCTGAGAGGCTGCAACTTTACTGACACTAAATCGCTAACTCCAAGCTAAATCCCACTGCTCAGGCTAATTATATCATGCAAGGTGGAACAACGGCTTGCTTCCCTGTTCTTCTGCTCCTTAGTCGAGGCCTTTGCTCAACCTTTGCGACGATGCGCAATCTGGGAACCCCGCCGTGCTGGTGCATTTCTCCTCTTCATCGCCTCCGTTCCAGACTGTTGCCAACGCACATACTCCAGGCTGTCGCTGTGTCATAGCTGACCGGAATGAAGGCTGGAATGAAGCCTTGCATACAACGTGATATCTTTATCTGGTGTTCCGAATCTATCCCCACAGCTGAAGTGGCCTGCTTTTAAGGAGGAGAGGAGGGATATCGCGGTCTCTTGCAGCTTGTCAATCGGCGACAGCTGTTCATAAACCTACTTCTGGATGCTGAATTAATGAATACTATCGCGTCTTCTCTCTTTTGAGCCCACCTGCGCTGCGAATAAGGGGTGAAAATGGGCTTTGTCGAGGGCTCCTCTTCGGCTGGTGCTGCCACTACCACCGCCCCCTCTCATCATCACGGTAATATCGATAATATTAATACGAACAATAACCCATCCTTACTACCAAACTCTCCAAATCCCCCCAATGGATCTAGCCATGGCTCTTCCGATGCTTCCGAGAACGGATCAAGGCGGCTAGAGAAACGGAAGAAAGCCAAATATCGACATGTCGGAGCCTACCATTCGCAAGTACGACATTCGTGCCTCAGTCGGGATTCAAAAGATGTTCCGAGTTTTATTGGATTCCGGAACCTCATGGTGGTTGTCCTGGGTAAGAATTTACTACTGTAACGTGTATACTTCCTCTGTTATTGACCTTGTTTGTCGCAGTGGCTATGAACCTCCGACTTGTGATCGAAAACTCCTTAAAGGTAAGGGCTTCTAAGAGTTTATTTGGCAGGGCAAAGCTAATGTGCTTATTTTTCAGTACGGCGTTCTGATCTGCATCAAGTGCCATGACTACCGAAAACAGGACGTAGTCATCGGGGCAATTCTCCTTGCTCTGGTTCCTTGCCAACTGTTCTGCTCTTATTTCATCGAATTGACTGCGTCAAGACACGCAACGCGGGTTATTGGCCAGGCGAAAAAGGCAGATGAGGTTAGACAAGAGTCTAGGACGACGTGGTTTTACATTGCATTATTACACTCCATCATCACCATCACCGGTCTTGCTGCGACTAGCTATGTGATTTACTACTATATCAACCACCCTGGAATTGGTACGCTGTGTGAGCTGCAAGTGATCATTGTGTCACTCAAATCATACTCGTATGCGTTAACCAATCGCGATCTCCGCCGTGCTATGCTCGGTTCTTCTTCAGCAGACTTTGAGATCCCAAAACTATACGCGTCCTGCCCATACCCTCGGAACATCACTCTTGGGAATCTAGCCTACTTCCTCTTAGCGCCAACGTTAGTCTACCAGCCTGTATATCCGCGAACACCACGCATCCGATGGTCATTCGTCGGAAAGCGGTTGTTTGAGTTTGTCTGTCTTTCTGTGGTTATCTGGCTGCTCTCTGCGCAGTACGCTGCTCCTCTCTTACGAAACGCGACCGAAAAGATTGCAGTCCTTCACTTTACATCTATTTTGGAGCGGGGGTTGAAACTCTCCACAATTTCGCTTGTCATCTGGCTCGCCGGATTCTACGCGCTTTTCCAGTCCCTGTTGAATGGACTGGCCGAAATCATGCGGTTTGGAGACCGCGAGTTCTACACGGACTGGTGGAACAGTCCGAGTTTCGGGGTGTATTGGCGGTCCTGGAACCGCCCTGTCTATATCTTCATGAAGCGGCATGTTTACATGCCCTTGGTCACACGCGGCTGGAGCTCTTTGGCGGCTGGCACCGTAGTCTTTACGGTCTCTGCCGTGCTGCACGAGATCCTTGTCGGGGTCCCTACACACAATTTGATCGGTATGAGAGGCGTCATCACTGACAATCAAAGGCTTGCGCCGTCGGCTAACATCATTAATTAGGGGTCGCTTTCGTAGCCATGCTGTTCCAGCTCCCACTGATATTCCTTACAGCGCCTTGCGAAAGACTCAAGCACCCTCTAGGTAAGGCAATTGGCAATTCTGTTTTCTGGGTGACTTTCTGCGTGGTCGGACAGCCTTTTGCGGCGCTGTTGTACTTCTTTGCCTGGCAGGCGAAATACGGCAGTGTCAGTCGGACTCAATTGTAGTGAATTATTTTTGGATAACGAAAACGCATCGGGATTATAGACGTATTCCGATTCTTTTTTGGAGGTAGTAAATAGATGTCTATCGAATACAATCGAAAGGAGGTCCGAGTGTTGTCGAGGACAGCTGTACTTTAACCATGAACCGGCCGATGAGGTTCTTCTTCGTTCTACCTCGTATAGTATTACAAATATCCGAGAAATCAAGAGCCAATTCTTCGTAAAATCGCTTTCTGCAAGGGCTCAAAGGTCTGTGGAGACGGTAAACCGGCTGTGCGGAATTCCGTATAGACGTCTGGTGGAAGCTCAACGACCCGACCCGGCGTCCGACTCTTAACGTCAGGTATAAATTGCGCGGCTCGGCTGTAGTGAAGTGCTCTTGTATACTCTATTTAGAAGCTCAATTTCTCTCCCAAGCCTCTTTGTTCACTTCCTTCAGCGTAATTCCCACCATGGCCTCCATCACCATCCCCACAGACTACGGGTATGCCAATTCTTCTCCCTCTACCAGACACTGCAACACAGCCATGCTAACAAACACCCTCTACACAGCCGCGTCATTGCCGTCGCACTCGGCGCAATCCCCGTACTGGGCTACATCCATGGTTCAGTCGTCACCAGCATCAGAAAGAAGGCGAAGATCCCTTATCCACACACTTACGCGACAGTCGAACAATGCAACTCCGACGTGGGGGGGGGGGGGGGGGGGGGGGGGGGGGGGGGGGGGGGGGGGGGGGGGGGGGGGGGGGGGGGGGGGGGGGGGGGGGGGGGGGGGGGGGGGGGGGGGGGGGGGGGGGGGGGGGGGGGGGGGGGG
>JAPDEN010000062.1:0-27109 GCA_027569145.1 Aspergillus funiculosus
CTGCTCCCGCTATTGTTATAATATATATAGCAAATGTTTGTCCTAAAATATCATCAAAACTAAGTGAACTTATTAAAATTAAGAATGTTATAGATAATAACATAATTTCAATAGAAATTAACATTAAAATGATATTTTTTCTATTTAAAACAAAACCTAATATTCCTATAAGGAATAAAAATATTGAGAAATTCATTTATAAATTTTTTTATACGTTTTTTGATTTATCTATACTATATAAATAATTTTATACCACTTAGACATGTATAAGATTTGAACTTATATTTACGTGTCCGTAGCACGATATTCTACCCTTGAATTAACATGCCTACAAAAATATTAATAATATTTTTATACATATCAATGATTTAAAAAATAAGGATTAAATTATTAAATTAGATATTCTAAGATCTCTTGTATTTGTATTTGTATTTGTACTTGTACTTGGATTTAATAAATTCTCTATACTTATATCTCTAGTAGAAGGAATTTCTACTTCGTGTTCTTTTGCTTTAAAATAGGCCTTAGTATCCTTACGATAATCAATTAAATAATGAGAATTCTGTTTTCAAAAATGTCTATGTAGTGAAAGAAATCTAGCAAAAGTTTGTTCATCTTTAAAACTTATATTTGTACGTTTATCCATAAATTTAACATTACACTCTATAAATTCATATTGATAAGAATCATTATATAAATATCTTAATTTAAATTCATATTTATTATCTAACTCATTATAAATCTTATGTCCAGAACGAGGCATTCAATAAGATTTATCATTAAACATACTTTGAACTGTTAATCTACTTCGTAATATAGTATCTGAATCAGCTATATTTTTAAAAAAAAAAATCTCTGATCCATCTTTATGTTTATCATTATTATATTCATCGTCTTTATAGTATATAATTCCTCCTCCATTTGATGGATTTGGTACACCTCCTCCTCCTGAAGGACGATAATAATAATGAGTTACATTACCTCCATAGTGTCAAGAATCACCTGGATTTCAAAAAACAAGACCTTCGTCTGAGTTTAATACTTCAATATAATTAATTAAAAAATTAGTTATAAAATATATAATATCATCTATATAATTTAAAATATCTTCAGACAATATAGTATTATCATACTCTATAGTTTCTCTAAAGTTTTCAACTTCATATTCAAACTCTTGAACCTCTACATAATGAATAGAAAAATTCTCATAATCTATAATATAAGATCCTAAAAAGCTCAGAATTAAGAATCCTAACCAAAAAAAAATAAGACTAATAAATCTACAAATTTCATATAATTTTATTATTAATAAAGGATAATTCCATTTAAATCATTTCATTAAACTTTCCTTAATATTAGAATAATAAAATATATAATATAATTCCTTAAATATAAATTCTGTTATTATTAGAATTGTCATCGGAAAAAAAGTAAAGATAAATTTAAATTAAACAAATGATAAAAAATCTATTTAATCTCTTAATTCAAATTAAGAATCCATTTGGTCTCTTAATCATAATAAGAAATCTTTAATAGATACTGATTGTATAGCAATCGGCATAGAACTATGTAATATACCACAAATCTCTGAACATTGTCCAAAGAAAGTACCAGGACGATTTACATATACAGATGCTTGATTTAATCTACCAGGATAAGCATCAGCTTTAATACCTAAAGATGGACAAGCATATGAATGTATAACATCTGCAGCTGATATAACAAATCTTGTATGAGTTAATTCTGGTATAATAACTCTATTATCAACTTCTAACATTCTAAATTGACCTTCTTCTAAGTCACTTTCAGGAACTATATATGAATCAAATTCAATAAATTCATTATCTTCATTTGTAAAATCAGGATATTGATAACTTCAATATCATTGATGTCCTTCAGCATAAACAACTAAAGATGGATCCATAACTTCATCCATTAAATATAATAATTTAAAAGAAGGGAATGCAATAAGTATTAAAATAAATGCAGGTGTAATAGTTCAAATTAACTCTATTAAAGTACCATGATTCATGTATTTATGTGCAATAGGTGATTTTGTTGCAACAAAATTTCTTATAATTGTTATCATCATTCAAGTAACTGTGAATAAGATAATAGCTAAATAAAACATAATATTATTATGTAATTCTTCTATACCTTCCATTTGTGGTGATGCACTATCTTGGAAGAATATTCCTCAAGGAGTAGGAGCATCCAGAACTAAATGTCCTTTAAATAAATCTAAAAGCATTATTAAATATATCATAAATAATTCATTTATTTTTAAAACAAGTCAAAAAAAAACTATAATTATAATAATTATTATAATTATAATTGCTTACTACAATACAATGTAGTATTATATTATTAAATTTAAATTAATAATAAATAGTATATACCGCCTTTACAGTAAAGTTATTAGTTATTAATTATATATTAAAGAATAACCACTTCAAGATTTATAATTAAAGTTATAAACTTGTCTACTTTCAATTTTTAAAGCATTTTTACCTAATTCAAAGGCAAAACCTAAAGTTAATAAAAGAAAGAATACTAACATAATAACTAAACCATATATACCATTAGTATATGCACTTACTACATAAGGATAAACTAATAAGATTTCTAAATCAAATAGTAAAAATAATAAGGCAAATATAAAGAAAGAGATACTAAATTGTGTTCTATTCTGTCCTAAAAAAGAATGAAATCCACATTCAAAAGCACTATCTTTTTCTTGATAAGGATTATGTGGAGAAAGAATTAAGTTAACGGCTAATAATATAATAGCCAAAACTGGAATTAAAAATAAAAAAAAAGTTGTTGTAGTCATAGTAAAAAAGTTTTTATAAATTTAATAAAAATAAATTATCGATCTATTCGATTAATTAGGCTACATATAATAATAAGAAGGCCATCATTAATGCGAATAATCCTGTAGCTTCTGCAAAAGCAAAACCTAATATGGCATAAGAGAATAATTGACCTCTTAATGAAGGGTTTCTAGCAACACCTAAAATTAATGCCCCAAAAACAACACCAATACCAATACCTGCTCCAATTAAACCTGTTGTAGCCATACCTGTTCCAATTATTTTAGCTGCTTGTATCATTTATAGATTATATATATGTGTACAGCATTTTAAGTAGGTAACCTTAACTAATAAATATTAAAATAAAAAATATACATATATATATATATATATATAATTCAATTAAACAATTAAACAATTAATAGATTACTACTTAAAACTAATAGATTTATCTAGATTGTAAAGGTAAACTAGCAAAAGCGTGAGGTTTAGGTGGACTTGTTAAACATCATTCTAATGAATTATTATTTCTAGTAAATAACACTTGGAATGTATCACTAAATAATTGTGGAGTTAATCAAGGATATCTTGATACTGCTTTACCTTCTGTTAATTGTTTGTAGATAATTGTTAAGAAATATCATGAAGCTACAACACTAATAATAGAACCCATACTACTTAATAAATTTCAACCGTAGAATGCATCAGGGTAATCACTAATTCTTCTAGGCATTCCTTGTAAACCTAAGAAATGTTGAGGGAAGAATGTTAAATTAACACCTATAAATAAAGTTCAGAAATGTACTTTAGCTGCAAAATGATCATAAGATAATCCTAATAATTTAGGTATTCAGAAATATCAACCACTAAATAACGCGAAAACTGCACCCATAGATAAAACATAGTGGAAGTGAGCTACTACATAATAAGTCTATATGTAATCTTTTAATTAATTTTTAATATCGTTGTAGTATATAAATCTATTAGTTTTAATTAATTTAAAATATATACATGATATTAAAACTTAATAGTTTTAATTTTTTTTTTTGTGTATAACTAACATTAAAATTTATTATAATTCTAATATTTTCAATAAATTTATTTAATTTTAATAAATTATAAATGTTTATACGAAATTTTTAATCTTCTAAAATTAGATACATAATCCGTTAATTTAGTTGTATATTCAGGATCTTTATCAAATAAACTTTCTTCAGTTGCTATACCTAAATATAACATTTGTTCAGTTTTTTCTACATGATTGTGTATTAATCTATCCAATAAATTAATTCTAGCTGAAATAAGTTTAGCTTGAGGTTCTGTCATACTATCAGGTACATCTATAGATAAATTACCTTGTGTATCAGTAATTACATTTATATTATGTGTTATAATTTGACTATTAAATTGATTAATAAAATCAGCTAATTGAGGTAATAATCTACCTAATTCTGTAGCAATTTCAATTATATCCGGACTAGCAGATCTTAACGGTTCGTTAGTAAAATTATGAGGTTTAGGGATAGTTGTTTTTGATAGTATAATTATATACATTAAAAAATTCAAAAATTTAGTCATAAAGAGGTTTATATATTTGTACAGAATTTTAAGTAGGTAACCTTAACTAATAAAAAATCCCGAAAAGGGTGAGCAAAAAATATACATATATTTATATAGGTATATATTTATATTTAAGATAATAAATCTTAAATTTTTTTGTTTATAAAAACTTATGTTTGTTGTTTTTTGTTTATTTAGAATTTATATATTAATATAGTAAATCCATACATTATTATCATATAATAATCATTTTTGTGATCACTTTTGTGATGATTGGACCATATCTTATTTAAGAACTTAACTGAATAAGTTTTAAACTGTCACGTCTGGTCTCTACAGAACCTACTTACAAATTTAATTTGCTTTGGTTTCCACGGTATACTCTATTTATTATTATATTTTATGCTTAAAAATATAAATAGACTCCACCGTTAGCAATAATTACCGAAATAATAAAAAATGATAAAAAAAGTCTATTTCTTGGTGACAATACAACATAACACTACTATTTGTTAATTTAAAGTTTTAATAAATATATCTAATTGTTTAGATTTATCACCTAATAAAGGGTATGTATTACAATGATTTATAATATTATATAAAGTTTTTTTTTTATATATTAAAAAATAATATTTAGTTTTAGACATAGTTTTAATACTAACACCTGAAGAAAAGAAATTTTTAATAGAATTTAATAAATAAAAATCTTCATTATGTGTTATTTTAAAATAACCATTAAAAAAACAACCTTTAATTTCAATAAATCCACTTAATCAAGAAGAAAAATATTCAGGTATAATAAATTTGTTATTATAATTATTAATAATATCAAATTTAAAATTATACTTTTTTCTTCTTTTTTCTTTAAAAAGTTCTATATTAATATCAGGATTATCTAAACAAAATTTAAAAAAACGTAATTGACAAATTAATCTTGAGGTTAAAGGTGGATATTTATCTAAAATTTTTATACAATTAAGAACAGTTTTTTTATCTTCAACTGTTCAAATAATTTCTTTTTTGTTATTTATAAATTTTACATAACCACCTATATGTGACGCTATTTTAATTAACATCTTATGGTTAACCTTAGAATAATTTAATTTTAAAATAAGTCTATAACTTAAAGATTCAAGATTAACATGATTAATTTGCAAATCACCTATAGCATCCATTAACCCTACTCAAAATATTTCAATATATCTATTAAAACTTTTAGAAACAATTATATATTTGCTATTATTAATATCTATATTAAGTGTTTTATTTATAAAAAATAAAATAAATAAAGTTAATAAATAGCAAACAAAAAGTTTATCATGGAAAGCAACGTCAAGTGATGCATTAGCTAAAACAACACCACTTAATCCACCAATAGTGAATAATACAACAAATCCTAATGCAAATAACATAGGAGGTGTTAAATGCAATGAACCACCATAACAAGTAGCTAATCAACTAAATATTTTAATTCCAGTAGGAACTGCAATAATTAAAGTAGCAGCTGTGAAGTAAGCTCTAGTATCAACATCTAAACCTACTGTATACATGTGATGACTTCAAACTAAGAAACCTAATACACCAATAGACATCATGGCATAAACCATACCTAAATAACCAAATACGTTTTTACCTGATCCAGCAGCAATAACTGTACTAATAATACCAAAACCTGGTATAATTAAAATATAAACCTCAGGATGACCGAAGAATCAGAAAAGATGTTGGTATAAAATAGGATCACCACCACCAGCTACTTCATAGAATGAAGTATTAAAATTTCTATCAGTTAAAAGCATAGTAATACCACCAGCTAATACAGGTAAAGATAATAATAATAACACTGCTGTTATTATAACTGCTCAACCAAATAAAGCTAATTTATGTAAACGAATACCTGGACTTCTCATATTTAAGATAGTTGTTATAAAATTCATTGCACCTAACATACTACTAATACCACTTAAATGTAAACCAAATATAGCTAAATCAACACTAGGTCCACTGTGAGATTGAATTCCTGATAAAGGAGGATATAATGTTCATCCTGTACCTGCACCATTTTCTATTGTAGCTGAGAAAACAAATAATAGTAAACTAGGTACTAATAATCAGAAACTAATATTATTTAATCTAGGGAATGCCATATCAGGACCTCCTACTAATAAAGGTAATAAGAAATTACCAAAACCTCCAATTAAAGCAGGCATAACCATGAAGAAAATCATCATAATAGCATGAGCTGTAACTATACTATTAAATAATTGATTATCTGCAATATATTGAACACCTGGTCCTGATAATTCTAATCTTATAAGTACAGAAAATGCTGTACCTAATAAACCTGAAAATAATGCAAAAATTAAATATAGTGTACCAATATCTTTAGCATTAGATGATAAGAATCATCTTTCTTGTCATTCTGATGGTTGTTTAAAAGTTAAAAAAGATGAACTTTCTTGAGTATTAATAGAGGAAACATCTTCTTTTTTAGCAGATGTTGAAAAACCTCTTCCAAATGAAATATTATATTTTGTTAATTGATCTAACAAAAAAACAACTGATAATTTGTTCTTCGTGAAAACGAATTTGAATTTTATGTGAGTAACTTTGTTACTTAGAAAGGGAGGGTACCTAGAATCGAACTAGGATATACTATGCCACATACAGCTGTTCTACCGTTGAACTATACCCACCTGATATTTTATTATATATATATATATATATATAAGATATGCTAGACTGGTATTAAATATAACTTGTATAATAATAATAATTTACATATATTTTTTATATTATATATCTTTCAATAAATAAATATAATTTAAATATAAAATAAATAATTATTATATCTAAGTTAAGTTTACATTAAAACAAAAATAGAATATAATAACTATTATGTTATAAATATACAAGTTTATATTCTAAATTTTTGCCCATTGAAGATAAGCCGGGAGAGAAACTCGAATTCTCATTCTTAATTCATGAAATTATTGTTCTACCGATTGAACTATCCTGGCAAATATATAAATATATCAAATTATGTTGGGGCGACTCGAACACCCAATAGTAAATACCAAAAATTTATGACTTACCGATTAGTCGACAACATATAAAAATATGGGTAACAAGACTTGAACTTGTAAAGTTAAAACTATTCCGTCCTAAGCGGAACCTGGTTACCAAATTTCAGCATACCCATGAAAATTTGCTCGAGATAAGACTTGAACTTATAACCTAATCATCTTCAGTGATCCGCTCTACCAATTGAGCTTCTCAAGCTATATATACTATGGAGTTATCAGGACTCGATCCTGAAATAACGATATGCAAAATCGCCGTTTTACCAGTTAAACTATAACCCCTATCCAAGAAACGATTCGAACGTTTACGACTTGCGTCACTTAAACTTAAGTTAAGACTGTCTACCAATTCCAGCACTCGGATTATTTAAGACTAAAATGACTTGAACATTTATTCAAACCATCATGAGTGGTTCGCTTTACCTATTAAGCTATAGCCTTTGGTTGCGGATTTAGGAGTTGCACCTAAATATTTTGGTCATGAGCCATCTATGTTACTGTTACATCAATCCGCATTTATTTATAAGAAATAGGTGACTTGAACACCTGACCTTTCGTGTGTAAAACGACAGCTCTACCAACTGAGCTAATTTCTTTCAACCCAAGGGAGATTTGAACTCCCGCACTAACAGTGAAAATGTTATGTCTTAACCAAACTTGACCATTGGGTCTTTGTATAATAGCCCAGTACAAGTATCGCACTTGTTTCTACCGATTACAAAACGGTTGCATTACTTTTATGCTAACCAGGCCTTTTTTTTTTGATATGTGAAATATTTAGTATTTTAATAATTAGTACTTTATGTCTAAAAATGTTAAGATTAGTACAACTAAAGCCTATTAATTATTATAAATGTATTTATAATAATTATACTCGTAGTGTTCTACTACGTTTAAAAGTATCCTAAAGTAAGCTTCGCGCTTAAATGCTTTCAGCACTTATCTTTAACCGACGTAGCCTTCCTGCCATGCTTATGTGAACAATTTACTTAAGTATAAGTAAATGATATAAATTAATATATAACATAAACAACAGGTAAACCATAGGTCAATATACCCAACTCCTTTCGTACGAAGGGGCTATCTTTATTTTACTTTAATTCCCTCTAGAAGATAGAAACCATACTGTCTCACGACGTATTAAACCCAGCTCATGTAGCTCTTTAATCGACGAACAGTCGAACCCTTCATGATTTTTGCATTCATGTGGATGAGCTAAGCCGACATCGAGGTGCCAAACCGCGCACTCAATTTGTACTCTCTTGCGCAAATTAGCCTGTTCAATTATGTTATCATAAAAGGTTTTCCTTTTATTTCCACTTTTCTCAAAATGGTTCAGACTATTTCATCATCTTTATTAACTATTTTATGGAAAAGAAAATTAATTAATATTTATTAAGTTCCACTTACTCAACCTTTAATACCAAAAGATCCAATACGTGATTTAGAATTTAGTTTTGTATATTGTAAATTAGGTTTATCATTTCCTCTTATTAAAGAAGAAGGATAACCTTTAATAGATGAATATGCATTTACTAAATTACCACTATATCTTACTTTATGTTGAGATCTTGAAGCTGTATAACGTCTAGTTAATCTACCCGCTGCTTCTATTCTAACACCTGATACTCTTTTATATTTAATATCATTTAATATTATTTTTTTTAGATAGTTTGAACTTATTTTATTATATTGCATTAATTTATTTAATAAATTATTTGTAGTATCAAATTTATTGATAGTAAATAAATTTTCTAATTCAAAGAAATATTTAGATCTTTCATTTAATTTAATATTTTTAATTTTTGCTTTTCTAACTAAAGCTTTAAGATATCTTAAAACTTTTCTTTTTTTTCTTAATTTTAAAACTAATGGTTGTGTAAAGATATCACTATTAAAATAAAAATATTTTAAATTAATTATATTAAACTCTATATTTTTTTTATAGATTTTTCTTATTAAGTTAATTAAACCTTGTAAATATGAGTTATCAAATTTAGCTTTATTTATATATAGTAATTGTTTATAATACATATAGTATTTTAATCTTCTAAGTGATTTTTTTATAAAATTTCTATAATAAATATTTTGTACTGAGTATACTTTTGAACTATAATTAGGTAAAACATTAATTAATGTTTTACTTTTTTCTTGTTGTTGTTTTAATATACTCATTCCTACATTTCTTATTAAATGTAATTTTTTTACAAATCTAGCTTTTTTGAAAAATTGTGTATATCTTTTTTTTAATTTTAATAAATAATTAAGTCTTTGTTTATTATATACATATAATGTTATACTAACATTATCATTAGTATGTTTAAATTCACCATCACTAACAAAAATTTTATTTGTAGATAATTTTCTTAATCTACGACGTAATCTTTCTTTTCTTAATTTAGATTCTATATTTAAATTATATGAATTAAAATAACCTCTAATTAATTTCATTACTAATCTACTTGCTACTGGTATTAAACTTAAAGTATTTTTATTATATACATAAATACTATTTTTTCAATCCCTTACAGCAGGTACAAAATCTTTATTACGTATAGTTACATTCACATTATTTAATGGTTTTTTCTTATATGTATTTTTTATTTTAGATTTTAAAATATTTAGCATATTGTTTATAAATAGATAAATATTAATATAATTAATATTATTAATTATATAATATTAAGCTTGAAAAAAAAATCAAGTCTATTTCATTATTATTAAATTATAATAATATTTATACAAAAATAATTTATAGTTAATAAAGATGTTGGGCATAATTAAAGGATTATTGTTAGCAATACTCACCTTTTAGTCGTTGAACGTCCTTATTTATTTTAGGTTATTAATCCTAAATTAAACAGTATTAATTTACTGTTTTTTGCTAAAAAATAAGTTTCGCTTCAAATACACTTAAAACCATAAGTTATCTTTGAAATTTACCCAATATATTACCAATATTTTTAAAATATTGGAGGACTTACAGTTATAAATCCCTAGCGTAACTTTTTCTATAATCCAAGACCTTTCCTTGATGCATCTTGTGATCATATGCCCCGCTTACGCGACTGATAGACTTGTAGGTCAAACAGTAAAGCAAGATTTAGCCATTAAACTTTTAAAGTATAATTTATAATCATATTAATAAAGATAATATACAAAATTAATATGACAAAAAACTTTTAAATATTAAAGTTTAAAATACATCTATTCACCATATAGTTAAAATCTTACTTAAAAAAAAATAAATATTGAACTTAATCTAATAATAACTGTATATTTATAAATATAAATATAACAAATTAAAATATTTGTAAATAAATTTACAAATTTACAATATGAACTTTGGATATACCCAGGTACTTTTTGTGGGATCTGTGCCCCGCATAAACTGCCTCCCAATCCTCAAGAGCATATGATAGGAAACGAATAAAGGTGTTTCATTGTTATCAAACAACTACCTTATACACTCGCAATCATCCTAAATTTTAACTCTTGCAATTAGTAACAGTAAAGCTGCATAGGGTCTTCTCGTCTATCTAGAGGTAAACAGTATCTGCACTGCTATTCCAATTTCACTGAGACAATCATCGAGACAGCTGTTGTATCGTTAAGTCATTCATGCAGGACCGCATTTAACGGCCAAGGTATTTCGCTACCTTAGGACCCTCATAGGTAAGGCCGCCATTAATCGGGGTATCCTTCAAAACCTTAGTTAAAAACCAAGGTAAATCCGTTACCCAGCCGACATTGGGCAGACATCACACTCAATACTTTGATATTTTATCTTTGCAGAGTGCTGTGTTTTTATTAAACAGTCGTACAACATTATTTTATGTTTCCTCTTATTATTAATTTAATTAAATCATACTTTTAAATATGTTAAATTAATAATAATGGCCCTCCTTATCCCGAAGTTACGGTAGTCAATTTGCCGAGTTCCTTAATGATTGTTCGCTCAAACGCCTTTGTATTCTCTACTTGCTTACTTGTGATAGTATCTAGGTACGGTATATATAAATCTTATTATATATATATTTTACTCTATTATCTTATAAATATAATTTTATACAATCTTGAAAACTTTAACAAGAAATTATATAACAATCTATATGATATAGAATATATATATAGTAAAATAAAAAATTTTCCAGAACCTTTATTACTTGTTAAAGGTTTTGTTTTTTATTTTTAAGAATTTTAAATATAAATATCATCAAAATTACCTTTTGATTAATACATTTAGATACCGAAAATTAAATATAATACCATAAGCTTAAGGCGAGGATATTCCTTTTTCGTTACTCATGTCAGCATTCTCTCTTGGATTATATAGATGAATAATTTAAATATATATATATTTAAATATTCATACTTATTATCTCTTAGAAGAAATAATAAATAATATTTATCCAATGTTCCGCTACCCCACATATACAATTAAAATAATAATAATATGTGTACAAGGTTTCGGTATATTGTTTAGATCCGTTAAATTTTCGGTGTTTTTTTCTAAAATTTAATCAGTGCTCTGTTACGAGGTCTTCAAAAAATGGCCGCTTCTAAGCCTATTTCCTGATTGTATTAAAAAAAAACATCCTTAATTTCACTCAACAATAATTTTGGAACCTTAACTCTTGTTCTGGGCTGTTTCCCTTTTGACATACAACCTTATCGCACTATGTCCGATTATTCAACATTCATCTTTGCCATTCCGAGTGCAAATACTCTCCGGTAAAGTCACTACAACCCCCCGATGTTGATAAAATCAATTGATATTATCCGAGATCACAGTTCTGTACCTGCTAAGATGTTAATTAAATTACCTACTCATATAGGTTTCGCGGAAAACCAGCTATACTAGTCAGTTTTGTCTTTCACTAACTTACCACAATTCTTCGGATATCTATACAACGATAACCCGTTCGGGCTTTTATAACCCTGACCATGGTAAGATCACTAGCCTTCGGGTCTAATTCTAGATACTTATTCATTTTTTCATAATTGGTTTATCTAAGCTAGTTACTTATAAAAGTATAAGTAATCTTTGCTTGCATCTAAAATTAACTTGCTGACCCATTATGCAAAAGGTACGCTCTTATTTTTTATTTAAATTTCACTCGAGCTGCTTATAAAACTACTATTTCAAATTTTACCTCACGGTACTTTTCACTATCGCTTATATATCATATTTAGCCTTAGAGGAAGGTTCCCCTATATTCAAACAGATTTTAATCCATTTTACTTTAACAAGTTTTGTTATTAGGCTTTTATTATTTAGTTGACACCAAATAATAATCTCGTTTGATTTCTCTTCCTAAAGTTACTGAGATATTTCAATTCACTTTGTTTATTATGAGATTTCTCTTAGAATCTAGATTTACTAGATATTCTTTAATATATAGCTAATTATCCATAATAATTTCTTTATATACTTGCCTTGATATTTTCAAGAAATATATCTTTCATATCACCTATATTGATAGATACATTTATAAATTTAATTTATACTTCAGGTTATTATGATTCGAACATAACTACTCCTCAACCCAAATGAGACGCCTAACCAACCTGGCTCTAACCTGTATATTATTTATATATATATATATAATTATGTATTTTTATATCAGAGAGTATATGATTCGAACATATGAAAGTTTTATCTTTAACTAGACTCAAGCTAGCCGCCTTAAACCGCTCAGCCAACTCTCTTTTTATTAATTTTAACTATTTATAATAATCTTGATTCTTCAGTGACTCGAACACTGAACATATCCTTATCAAGAACACACTTTACCGGTTAAGTTAAAGAACCTTTATATAATTTCAAGAGCACTTAGACTTGAACTAAGAAATATAAGGTTGAAGCTTACAGTTTTACCTATTAAACTATACTCTTCGGAAAAGAGATGAATCGAACATCTAAGTGTTAAAACACAATATTTAGCAAATACCTTACCCTACCAATAGCAACTTTTCCTTTAATTACGGGTTAGGCCGGACTTGAACCGGCATAGGCTTCCTTGACAAAAAAGTGCTTTACCTATTAAACTACTAACCCTTTACGGCTAGCCGAATTCGAATCGGCACATCTTAGGTGGTAGCTAAGTAGTCTACCATTAACTTATAGCCGTTTTTATATATAAATATATATTTATATATTTACAAAGATAGATATACCTATCTATATGACTAGCCGAATTCGAATCGGCACACTTCGTGTGGAAAACGAACAGTCTACCATTAACTTATAGTCATTAATAATATAAGACTTATGGGATTTGAACCCATATGATAATGATTAAAAGTCACATGTTTTACCATTAAACTAAAGTCTCTGACATATTATTAATTTTATGTCTTTATTATTTTTTGTTTTAAACAGTTATATTTATTTAATATCCTCAGTAATATATAGATATATATAAGAATAATCATACAACATCAACAAAATGTCAGTATAAAATTCCTGATTCGTAACCAAGATGATGGTGATCAGTTAAATGGTAAGCGGCTAAACGTCATAAACCTACAGCTAAGAATGCTGTTCCTATTATAACGTGTAATCCGTGGAAACCTGTTCCAAAGTAGAAACATGATCCATAAATACCATCTGATATTGTGAAAGATGAAACTGAATATTCTACACCTTGGAAGAATGTGAATATTGTTGCTAATACAATAGTAACTACTGTTCCATATAATGCACCTTTTCTATTACCTTGAATTAATGAATGATGGGCATAAGTAATTGTAACACCTGATGATAATAAAATTATTGTATTTAATAATGGTAATTCAAAAGGATTTACACCTTGTATACCTAATGGTGGTCATTGTGCACCTAATTCTATACTAGGTGATATTGCACTATGGAAAAAGGCTCAGAAGATTGCTAAGAAGAAGAATACTTCAGATATAATAAATAAACCTACTCCTAAATTTAATCCTTTTTGAACTGCATTTGTATGATTACCTAAATATGTACCTTCTGAGATAATATCTCTAAATCATAATCCCATTACATAAATTACATTAATTACAGCTAAAGGTACTAAATATTGGAAACCTTGAAAACTGTGCATAAATAACACAGTTGAAGTTGTAAGAATAAATAATGAAACACTAGTAAAGAATGGTCAAGGAGATGGAGATACTAAATGGAATGGATGATTTTGAAAATTTCTTTTAGATTGATATATCACTTTTTATTTATTAATTAACAAGTTTTCAATAATTACTTTTGTTTAATTGTTATTACAATTGCACCTACCATACCTAATAATAAAATTATTGAACTTATTATTAATCAGATAGAATAGCTAGTATACATAATATTTCCTATACCTGATATTTGAGAAAATTCAACTAATGAATTATCTCAACCTTTACTACTAGCATATGTTATTTCTTGTTTTAAATCTATTACATTCATAATTTCATTACTTATTTGAGTATTATTTTCTTCAGATAATGTTTTAGATAAGTTTGATATAATACTTTTATCTGTTAAATTTGAAGGTATTACTTGTCCTATTACATAAAAAAATAATAAAACCGTTAAAATAGCTAATGGTATATCATTATTAGTTTCACTTAATAATTCAGAAATTCTTATATTTATTAACATTAAAATAAAAAGAAATAAAATAGATACAGCACCTACATATACTAATATATAAGATAAACCTATATAATTAATTCCTGCTAATATCAATATACCTGCTATGTTAACAAATAAACCTATTAAAAATAATACAGATACAACAGGATTTCTACTTACAATAGTAAGTACACCAAATATTATAGAAATTATATAAAAAAGATCTAAAAATTCTACTTTAAATCCATCAGTTATATAATCATTAAATAAATAAATATCGTTCATTAAAAAAAATTAATTATTCTTTCATTATTTTATACAAATATAAAATATCTAGATAGGATAAATATATAAAAATATTTAGATATCATATAAATATAAGTATATATCTATATATTATATATAGGAAGAAAAGGAATCGAACCTTCGATGGCTTATAGCCATTGAGTTTACAGCTCAACCCGTAAACCAACAAACGGACCCTTCCTTAATAATTTATCTTTTTCTGGATTTGAACCAGATTGAAATATTTCAATTTACCTCTTAAAGATTTAATATTTTTATTTTTTGTTAATATTAATTTATCCCGTGCAATTTCCATTACACGAACCGTATTTCGACTTAACACCAATCAAAGTCATGCATACGAAAATTATACCTATATATGTATATACCTAATTATATATATTAACATATAAGCAAATCAAACTTATTGCACATACTCCTTTCAGCGCCTGACGAGTGGTTAGTACCTAGCTGAGATTAGATTCACCGTGACGATGGTGATTCACGATTACTAGTAATTCCTTATTCATGTAGTCGAGTTACAGACTACAATCCATATTATATCCAATTTTGGGGATTAGCTCCATTTCGCAATATCGCATCCCTTTGTAAAGGCGTATGTGGCACGTCTATAGCCCACAGTATTTAGGCCATGATGACTTGTCTTAATCCCTATTATCTGGTCCAATGTAGCGGCGAACCACTTTATGTATACAAATAAAGTGAGGGTTTTCGTTAATTAGAGGAGTTAACCAAATCTCACGACATTAACTAAAGACAGCCGTGCAGCGCTTGTAAAATATTCAAACTGTGGTAAGGTTTTTCGCGGGTCATCGAATTAAATAACATACTTCACTACTGGTTTCAGAAACGGTCTAATGATTTCAGTTTATATGTTGCCATATTACTCTTGAGGTGGAATGCTTACACTTTCATTTATAGACTAAATAAAAAAAATCTAGCCTATGACATTCATCATTGTCTGCTTGGACTACTAGGGTATCTAATCCTTATTGCTACCCAAGCCTTCGTCCCTCAACGTCAGTTTTTACATAGAAGGATGCCTTCGCCGTTATCAGTCTTTCTGGTATCAAAGTATTTCATCCCTACTCCAGAAATTCTTCCTTCTCACATAAAACTCTAGTAAAAAAATACTCATTTAGAGTTTAATTTACCGTCTAGGTACCCTTTAAACCTAATAAAGATGACTAACACTAGTCTTCTACGTATTACCGCGACTGCTGGCACGTAATTTGGTCAAGACTTATAAATAGAAAATTGTCATTATCATTATTCTATTTAGAATTTTATACGAGTTAATCGTTATTGTATTATAATAATACACTTACATTCTTCCAAGTTACTGGTTCAGCCTTTCGGCCATTGACCAATATTCCTCACTGCTGTACTAATACGCATTGGGGTTTTTTCAGACCCAATGTGGTCGATCGACCTCTCAGTCACGACTACGGTTATTAGCTAGAAAAGTCATTACCTTTCCTACTACTCTCCGAGATAAAGATTAACATCTTAAAGCGGACCTTTTATTTTCCTTTTTATATAAGGGATTTACCCTTACTTTAAGGTAGCCAAATTATCTTTTACTCACCTGTACACCACTACTACTCAGTTAAAAAAAACTAATTAGTCGTTCGATTAGCATGTGTCAAGTACTTGGACAGCGTTCAATCAGAGCCATCATCAAACTCATAAAATATTTTTTGGTATGATATAGTTATATATACCAATACCTATATTGTCCGATACATTAATTTTTTTTAATAACACTTCAAGTAATTTTTTTTATTATTTTTCAAGATAATAAACATTTTTTTATTTGAAATAACGTTTTTTCTTTAATTTATATTAAAGAATATTCAAAGATATAATTAAGCCAGTTTCTGTCTAAAATATTTATAATTCTAAATTAAAACTAAGTATAGGATCTAAAGTTCGCAATTATAAATAAAAAGTTTTATTTATAATTAATAGTTTCTGTTAAAACCCTTATATTACTATAATGCTTATATATAAGCATATATACTTAAAAAGTTGTGGACTTTCCTTTATAAAAAATTTATATCTTTAATATTAATAATAGTTATAAGTTTTAATCTGTAAATTAGTGTAAATCTAATCCATCTTTAATATATGAACAAGCTAAAACTACAAAAACTTGAGCTTGAATAAATGCAATAGCTAATTCTAATCCAGAGAAAGCAATAATAAATGCTAAAGGTATTAAACCTAAGAAGAAGAATACTATACCACTAGTCATTATATTATATGTAAATCCACTTAATATAGATAAAAGCATGTGACCTGATAAAATATTAGCTGCAAGTCTTAAACCTAAAGATACATTTCTAGATAAATATGAAATAAATTCAATTAAAACTAATAAAGGTAATAAAGGTAAAGGACATCCTGAAGGAACAAATAATGAAAAGAATTTTAATCCATGTTTTTGGAATCCTAAGAATGTTGCACCTAAAACAACAGTGAAACTCATTGAGAATGTTAAAATAAAATGAGATGTAGATGCAAAACTATAAGGTACCATACCTATTAAATTATTCACTAATATAAAAATAAATAATGAATATATAAATGGGAAATACACTTGTCCTTTTGTTGGATTAAGTTGATTTATTACTATACTATGTACTGTAGCATAAATTGTTTCTTGACTTATTGATCAACTATTTGGTATTATTTTATTATTATTTGTTGATAAAAAACTATATGTTAAAATTAAAAATAAACCAATTGATAAGTATAAACCTATATTTGTTAATGATAAATGAATATTACCTAATAAATTGGCATTTATAGAGAATAAATCTCTTATTTCGAATTGGTCTAATGGACTTAATACAAAATCTAAATGACGCATAAAATTTGATATTGATATAATTAAATTATTGATTTATAAATTTTTATAATTATATTATTAAATTATAATTATAATTTATTTATATAGATACGTGAGATAAAAATACGTACAAATGCTGGTAAGATATATTTACTAAATGTATATATTAACACTGTTAATACTACAAAAGCAAATATTACTTGATTTACAAAAAAAAATGGTACTAATTGTGGCATATTACTTAATTTTTTGTTTATTTTTTTTATATAATAGCTACCCTTTTGCTATCTTCACTTTAAAGAGTATGTGGTATTGGAAACAAGCCCTTAAGATGAATCGAACATCTATCAAAATATTAACAGTATTCCGCTCTACCGTTGAGCTATAAAGGCTAATAATGTTTATATAATCTATTCTTATCTAAGAATCGAACTTAGATCAAAATATTAGAAGTATTTTGCTCTACCATTGAGCTAATAAGAATTTAATATATATATATATTTATATACATATTAATATATTTATATATATTTTTTATAATGTTAATTTACATTATAAATTAAAGAAGAAACTGAATAATGTAAACCATCTAATATTGGTGCTGGATATACTCCAAATAATACAGTTAATACAACAAATACTAATAACAATATAAATTCTCTTCTAGTTACATCACCTATATTTTCAACAAAATAAAGTGAATATGAACCACCAAAAACTATTCTATTATACATAAATATTGTATAAGCAGCAGAGAAAACTATAGAAGAACTAGCTAAAACACCTAATATAGGCATTCTTTCAAATACACCATATAAAGACATAAATTCACCTAAGAAATTAAAAGTTAAAGGTGTTCCACTATTTCCTAAACATAATATAAAGAATAGTATAGAGAAAATAGGCATAATTTGAGCCATACCTCTATAATATGTTATTAATCTAGTTGATGATCTATCATATAAAATACCTCCTGCACAAATAAATAAACCTGATGATACAAAACCATGAGCTAAACCTAAAGCAATTGAACCTTCAATACCTTGTATTGTATTACTAAAGGCACCTATTAAATAAACAGCTGCATGAGATACAGATGAATAAGCAATAAGTTCTTTAATATCTATTGTTCTTAATGTACTAAAACTAGCATATATTATTGTTATTACACCTATAACATATATTATATATGTATAATTTACAGAAGCTTTAGGTAATATAGGTAAAATTAATCTAAATATACCATATAAAGTTAATTTTAAAACTATACCAGCTAAAATTATACTACCAGATAATGGTGATTCAACGTGTGCTTTTAATAATCAAGTATTTAAAAAAATTACTGGTGTTTTTACAGCAAAAGCTATAAATATACCATAAAATAAAAATAATTGTGTTGTATAATTAAAATTTGCTTTAAATAAAGCATCAAAATCTGATGTACCCATTATAGAAGTCATAACTAATATAGATAATAACATAAATAATGATCCAAATAAAGTATATAAAAATAAATAAAAACTAGCTCTTACCTTATTACTTGAACCAAATAATCCTATTAATAAAAATAAAGGTGGTAATATACTTTCAAAAAAGACGTAGAATAATAATACATCTAATACTAAAAACACTGCTAGTAATAATGATTCTAATAATAACATTATAACTATAAATGATAAAACATTTTGAGATTGTATTGAATTTCAATTTGATAATATAGCTATAGGCATTATTATAGTTGTTAATAATACAAAATAAATAGATAAACCATCCACACCTAAATAAACATCGAAATAACTTATTTGATAATGTTCTTCAATAAATTGATATTGTTTACTACTAAAATCAAAAAGTATAAACATAACTAATGAAACAATTAAATTAATTACTGTAGTTACTAAAGCTATAGATTTTATTTTAATATTATTAATTAATGATAAACCATAATTAGCTTCTACTGTTACTAATCCTAATCCAATTAAAGGAATTATTAATAATAATAAAGACATATATATATATTGTATATATATTTTTAATAAAAAATTTACTACTAATATAACATTATATATTACATATAACAATGTAATTTTTTGTTATTTATTGCACTTTATGTATGCCATAAAGTTGAATATACCTAATAAAAAAAAATTTTTTTAATTTTTTTAATACTTATATTTATAATATAGTAATTCCTCAAATCCTATATCGGAAGCTATTATAAGCTACAAACATTTATATTATACATTACTATAATAATGAAATATTAGTAGGAATAATGGCTAAACCATATACTATACAAGGCATTAATACAACATAAGCTATTATAATAGGTAATAAAACAGTTCAACAAACAGACATTAATTGATCAAAACGTATTCTAGGGAAAGAAGCTCTAGCTCAAATAAATACAAATATTAAGAAAGCTGTTTTTAAAGCTAAATTTATAGGAGAAGAAGATAAATGAACAAATATATCGTATAAAATAGTATTATTAACATCAAAAAATAAATTTAAGATATTTACAATAACATCTAAAGGTATAATACTTAAATAACCTCCTAAAAATAAAATACTATTTAAAATACAAATTAAAACAATACTAGCATATTCAGCTAAGAAAAAGAATACAAAAATACTAGCTGAATGTTCTGTCATGAAACCACTTACAAGTTCTGATTCTGCTTCAGCTAAATCAAAAGGAGCTCTATTAGTTTCTGCTATAGAACCTATAAAGAATACTAAAAATAAAGGTAATAATGGGAATAATAAATTAACTACTCTTTGTGATTCTATTATAGTTATAATATTTAAACTACCTGTTAATAATATAACTAATAATATTACAGAACTTAAAATTAACTCATAACTAATTAATTGAGCTGTACTTCTTAATGAACCTAAAAATGCATATTTAGAATTAGCAGATCAACCTGCTAATAATATACCATATGTAGCTAAAGAACTTACAGCTAACATATATAATATACCTAAACTATAATCAGATATATATAAACCTGAACCAAAAGGAATTACAAGATAACCTAATAAAGAAAAAATTAAAGTAATAATAGGACCAAGAAAGAAAAGTACAATATTAGCTTGTGTTGGTGCTATATATTCTTTTAATAATAATTTTAAAGCATCAGCAAATGCTTGTAATAAACCATAATAACCTACGGCATTAGGACCTAATCTTCTTTGCATACTAGCCATAGTTTTTCTTTCTGCTACTGTTACAAAAGCAACAGATAATAAAGCTGGAACAATAACTAATAGACCTTCAACTATTGAAATTAAATATAACATTTTTATATTTTTTATTTTATAAAAATACAAATATATCTATAATATAATTATATTATTAAAAATTTATAACGTGCAGTATTAAAAAAAATTATAGAATAAATAAGTTTCGTATATTTTAGATTAAAAGTTCATATAATTATATATTTATACATAATAAATAATATATGACTTACTACTATAGAAATTTAAATTATATAATAGGAAATAAATATTTTCCTAAGGAGCCAGGGGAACTCGAATCCCTTTATTTCAATTTGCAATCAAAACGCAGAACCTTCTGCTCAAGCTCCTTATATAAGTAAATATATATTAATTATTTAATTAATATATATAAATATTTATATAAATAAATTATTTATTTTTTAATAGCTAATTCTACTAAACTGTTTTCAATTAAACTAACAACAGGTACTATAACAAAGAAATAAGCAAAGTATATAACAGTTGAAATTTGACCAAATTCAATAAATGGTGTTTCAACGTGTTTTGCTCCTAATTGCATTAATACTAAGAAATTAGCAACAAAAATATAAAATGCTATTTTACTTAAAGGTCTGAATTGTACACCTCTTAATTTAGATAAATCTGTTATAGGCATAACCATTAAAGCTAAAATTGCAGCAAACATAGCAATAACACCTAATAATTTATTAGGTATAGATCTTAATATTGCATAGAAAGGTAATAAATATCATTCTGGTACAATAGCAGGTGGAGTTTGCATAGGATTAGCCATAACATAATTTTCACTATCACCTAATGCATTAGGCATAAAGAAAACAAATACAGATAATACTATAAAGAATATAAATATAGTTACTAAATCTTTAAATATAAAGTAAGGAGCAAAAGGTAATCTATCATAGTTAGCAGAAATACCTAAAGGATTACCTGATCCTACAGTATCATGCATTGCGATTAAATGCATTATAACTAAAGCAGCTAATACAAAAGGTAATAAGAAGTGTAATGCAAAGAATCTATTTAATGTTGCATTATTAACAGAGAAACCTCCTCAAATAAATTCAACAATATCTTGACCTATTCAAGGTATAGCACTCATAAGGTTAGTAATAACTGTTGCACCTCATAAACTCATTTGACCATATGGTAATACATATCCTAAGAAAGCTGTAGCCATCATAACTATAAGAATTACTGTACCTATAGCTCATGTTAAAGTTCTTGGTGAGTTATATGATCCGTAGTATAAACCTCTACCTATGTGTAAATACACTAAGAAGAAGAAAGCTGAAGCTGTATTAGCATGTAAATAACGTACTAATCAACCATTATTTACATCTCTCATAATGTGTTCTACTGAATTAAATGCTTCTAATACACTAGGTGTATAATGCATAGCTAATGTAACACCTGTTATAATTTGTATACCTAAACATAAACCTAATAATGATCCAAAATTTCATAAATAACTTAAATTAGCTGGTTGAGGTGAATCAACCATATATGAATTTACTATTTTTAATAAAGGATGACTTTTTAAAATTCTCATTATATATAAATATATATATATTTTTTTTTTTAATTCACAATATTTAAATATAAATAAATTTTTTATCAAATTAATTTTATTGTTAATTAATTTATAATTAACAATTATATAAATAGTTCAAATATAATAAAATAAGTATATATATTATTAAATACTACTAGGTACAAATAATATAATTGATAATATATTTGATAAATGTAATCATTCGTTAGGCATAAACATAAATAAAAGAATAATTAAAGTTAATATAGAAATTATTATAGATAAAGAACTAGATATTGCAAATTTTGAATCAAAATAAATTCTATCTACTATTTTATCTTTTTGTAAAATAAGAGCTGGTATTTTAATATCTTTTAATTTACTAAAGTATGTATAAGAATGTCCATCAAATACCATTGTTTTTACAATGAATAAATAATAAACACCACTAATAACACTAGTTAATACACCTATAAGTGTTATGAAAACAAATCCTTCTTGTAAAGCGGCAGAGAATACCATTTGTTTTGCAAAGAATCCCATTAAAGGTGGAATACCTGCAAATGAAAATAAAGTAATAATTAAACTTAAAGCTAACATACTATTTATATGGAAATAACCTTTAAGTTGACTTATTAATTGAATAGGTGAATTATTTTTATCTATTAAATTATTATGGTTTACATTATTATCATTATAAGCATATAAACTATAACCTATAGCAATTATTAAAATAAAAGCATTTAAATTAGATAAGCTATATTGCATTAAATAGAATATAAAGGCTTGTACAGATTCTACACTATTTATAGCTAAAGCTAATAACATAAAACCTAAATGAGAAATTGTACTATAAGCAAATAATCTTTTTAATCTAAATTGAGTTAATCCTAAAATAGTTCCTATTATTAAAGATAATAATGAACTAATTAATAAACTTGTAGTTCAAGAATATTGTGTAGTAATATAAATACTATTAGTATAATGAACTAAATGTAATAATAAAGTTAATATAGATATTTTTGCAATTATAGCTACAAAAGTAGTTATTATAGTAGGTATACTATCATAAACATCTGGTGATCAGAAATGGAAAGGTGCTGCTGATATTTTAAATAAGAATCCTACAGATATTAATAATAAACAATAAGGAATATATATAGTTATTTCTTGTTCGTTAACTATACCAGCTAAATTATTTATAACATAAAAACTATCTAAATATGTAACACCTAAATTTGCATAAATTAATGCTATACCTAATAAAATAAAACAAGAAGATAATCCTCCTAATAAGAAATAAGTTAAACTAGCTGAAGTTGAAGATTCAGAATTTCTATACATAGCACATAATAAATATAACCCATAACTTTGTAATTCTATAGATAAAAATATAGAAACAAAATCACTACTAGATATTAATAAAACACTTCCTGTTATTATAAATAATAACATTAATGTATATTCTAATATTGTGTATTGTTCTCCTTTTTTTAATATAATGTTTGATACTGTTAAATTTTTAACAAATTGTAATTTTGTAAATAATAATTTGTGAATACTTGCGTATTTACTAGATAAAAGTTTTCTAGGATAAAATCCTGTCATATTTAATATAAATAAACTAATTATAAATATTAATATATGAAACACTTGTGTTATAGAAGATGTGTAAAATAATCCTCCAAATAGCCCAATACCGTTATCTAAATATGTTATAAATAAGTTATTATAAGATAAATAAATACAAAAAAATAGTATTATTATTCCTATTCTACTATAAAGAATTGCAGTATCCCGTCTAAAAGATAAAGCATTAGATAATAATAAACAGAATATTGAAGATAAAAGCATATAATATTCTAAGATAAATTTAAATTAAACAAATGATATAAAATATAATTTAATTAGATGATTTATTAGTATTATTACTACTTAATAAAGCAAATAATGTAAATATAACTAAAATTAATAGATTATTATCGCTATATGAGAAATATAATAAAGTAATATAGAATATTAAACCTATTAATATATATAAAGCATAAGTAGTAACAACACCTGTACTTAAACTACTAATACTATTACTTAAAGAGATTAATCCTTTTTCTAAACCATAAGGTCCAATTAACTCTACAGAACCTCTATCTAAACTCTTAGAAGTTTGTCCTCCTAGTTTTAAAACACCTTCTACAATATATTTATTATAGAATAATTCTATATAGAATCTTTGATTAAAGAAACTAAAAATATTATAACCTAATCTAGAGAATTTAAAATTAATTAATAATTTTGGTAAGAATTCTGAGAATAATACAGATAGTATACTTAATGAAACAGTAAATACAAAAGGCAATAATTTAAATAATGTTGGAACAGCAAATTCTGTATCTAACACTATTTCATGACTAGGATGAATAAATAAACTATTATCTGTAAAGAAACCTGTCCCTAATCCAATAAAAATATCTTTAGTTAAATAACCAAAGAAAATTGAAAAAATAGCTAAAATAATTAAAGGTATAGTCATAAATAAATCACCTTCATGTGCATGTTTATAACTTACTAATGGACCATTAGGATTAGCTAAGAATGTTAAATATAAAACTTTAGCTGAATAAAGTGTAGTAAACATAGCACCAATTGTAGCTACAAAATAAATTATAGTACCAGATAAACTATATTGTCCATATGCAGATTCAAGAATAAAATCTTTAGAGTAGAATCCTGTCATAAAAGGTACAGCCACTAAACTTAATGAAGCTATTAACATAACTGAATATGTTAAAGGTAAAAATTCTCTTAAACCACCATATTTTCTAAAATCTTGATTATCAGCTACTGCGTGAATAACTGAACCAGCACCTAAGAATAATAATGCTTTATAGAAAGCATGATTTACTAAATGGAATAAAGCTAAGTTATAGCTTGATAATCCAACTGCTATTACCATCATACCTAATTGACTCATAGTAGAATAAGCAATAACTTTTTTAATATCTTGTTGGAATAAACCAATTAAAGAACTAAATACTGTAGTTATTGCACCTAATCATAAACAAAGTACTAATACTGTTGAACTATATTCTATTAAAGGTGATGATCTCATTAATAAATATACTCCAGCTGTAACCATAGTAGCTGCATGAATTAAAGCAGATACTGGAGTAGGACCTTCCATAGCTTGAGGTAATCAAATGTGTAAACCTACTTGTGAACTTTTAGCTGTAGCACCTATTAATAAACAAATACCTATTATAGTTATAATATTTTCATTATAATATGGAGCTAATGCAAATACTGTACTATAATCTATATTACCAAAAGATCATAATATAGCAAACATACCTACAGTTAATAAAGTATCACCCACTCTATTAGTTAATAAAGCTGATAAAGAACTTTGATTTGCTGCTATTCTAGTAAATCAGAAATTTACTAAAAGATATGAACAAACACCAACACCTTCTCAACCTACAAACATTATTAAATAATTATTTCCTGTTACAAGTATAATCATCATAAAAGTGAATAAACTTAAATAGCTAAAGAATCTTTGATTATGTGGATCATGACTCATATAACTTATAGAATATATATGTACTAAACTAGATACTATTAATACAGGTAATAACATAGAAACTGTTAAAGAATCAAATCTAAAATTTCATAAAACATATAGAGATTCTACATCTACTCATCTTGCTATATTTATTGTTACAGGTATATTATTAAAACCTACTTCAAAAAAAGCTAATATTGCTAACATTGTAGTTGTTATTACTGAAACACATGTTATTAAATGTGCACCACTTACTCCTACTTTTCTTCCAAAGAAACCTGAAACTATTGAACCTAATAAAGGTAAAATTATTAATGTTAAATACATTATTTATATTGTATTGATATACTTCCTCTTAATCTATAGTATGCAACTAAAATTCCTAAACCTATTGCAGATTCTGCTCCCGCTATTGTTATAATATATATAGCAAATGTTTGTCCTAAAATATCATCAAAACTAAGTGAACTTATTAAAATTAAGAATGTTATAGATAATAACATAATTTCAATAGAAATTAACATTAA
>JAPDEN010000063.1:0-22295 GCA_027569145.1 Aspergillus funiculosus
TTTTTTTTTTTTTTTTTTTTTTTTTTTTTTTTTTTTTTTTTTTTTTTTTTTTTTTTTTTTTTTTTTTTTTTTTTTTTTTTTTTTTTTTTTTTTTTTTTTTTTTTTTTTTTTTTTTTTTTTTTTTTTTCTCTGCGCCCCCCCCCCCCCCCCCCCCCCCAAGTGAAACAAGAAGGAAATGCGACAGACGATGTTGTCAGTACATAATGGGGGATTGACATCGTCATGTTCTGGACAGTATATGGGGGCCTTTTTCTTTGTGCTTGCATTCTTGGACGCTTTCTTTGGGTCCAATTGGACATTACCAACTGGTTGGTTGCGGCGCTTATGTTGTGTGTATTGTATTATTTGCATGTAAATTAGATCTGGGCTCAATGTTTTCTTTCTTCCCAACTGATCCGGACACATTTCGCCGTTCATATCAGCCTTCTATAAAATAAAATAGACTCTTAATACAAGAGTCAAATGGTCAGGTAACACCTCTTTAGTTCGTAGAAGGTTAAGTAGGCAGGTGTTCAAGTCGGCCGTTCTCGAAGCTTAATTTTCAGAGTAACTAGTTAAAAATGGAGCAGGGAGGGTTGGCAAAATGAGACCTGTATATTGTTTTTATCTAGGTTTGCGCATGATTTGGTGGAATAATATTGTAATAGTTTTTGACACAATATATAGCTGTGATCACTTCATTATTCATGACCAGTTCACGCCTGCAGAGGCTCGCCCATGCCACCAAATGTTACACTCTTAATCACCAGAAATTCGTCGATTCCATACTTGCTGCCCTCACGGCCAAATCCACTTTGCTTGACACCACCGAAGCTGACGACACAATTAGCACTGCGAGTTGTAATCATGTTATGTTGGGAATGGAACAAGGGTAAACCTACGGAGATGCAACGTCGCTGATAATACCGGTGTTAACACCGACCATGCCGACTTCCAGAGCCTCCGCAACACGGAATATGCGCTTCACGTTGCCACTGAAAAAGTATCCAGCAAGCCCAACTTCAGCTTTATTTGCTAGTTCGACGACTTCCTTCTCAGTATCGAAGGGGAACAGCCCAGCCACGGGTCCAAATGTTTCCTCAGAAGCAATCCGCATATCTTTCGTCATTTCCGTTAGAACGGTTAAGTCATAGAAATTGGGACCCAATGCACCCAATTTCTGACCACCAGCGGCGAGTTTGGCACCTTTGGACACTGCATCCTGGACATGCTCGTCCACTTTCTCGACGGCACGGCTATGTATCACTGGACCGTGGGTGATTCCTGCCTCAAAACCGGCACCAATCTTGAAATCCTTAACTTTTGCGACAAATCGCTTGACAAACTCATCGTAAATGCCTCTCTGCACGTATATGCGATTAGCACAGACGCACGTTTGGCCTGAGCTCCGGAACTTGGAGGAGATGGCACCAGCAACAGCGGCATCGAGATCCTCCACGTCATCAAATACGATGAAGGGCGCGTTTCCACCAAGTTCCCATGACACTTTCTTGATTGTTGATGAAGCCTGCTTCATGAGAATCTTTCCCACGTTGGTGGAGCCGGTGAAAGAGACTTTACGAACGTCCGAGTGAGTGGTTATTGCCTCGCCGACTTCTGGTGTATTGTGCAGGGCAGTAACGAAATTGACAACACCCTTTGGGATTCCCGCACGGTGAGCCAGCTCCGCAAGCGCATTCGCAGTGAAGGGAGTCTCTCCAGGGGTCTTTGTGACGACCGTGCAGCCTGCAGCGAGGGCTGGTCCAATCTTACGTGTTATCATAGCTGCCGGGAAGTTCCAAGGCGTTATTAACCCGCAAACACCAACAGGTTGCTTAAGTGTCATCACCCTGTTTCCTGGTACAGAGGATGGGATAGTATCTCCGTAGACTCGAGGGGCCTCTTCACTAAACCATTCGAAGAAGCTAGCCGCGTAGTTGACTTCGCCCTTGGCGTCAGCGAAGGGTTTTCCATTTTCCCATGTGATCAGAGTCGCCAGATCTTCAGCGTTATCTATAACCAGCTGGTACCATCGGCGGAGCATTCTAGCCCTTTCACGAGCCAGAGTTGTGCGGAACTTAGGGAATGCCTCTGCGGCGGCCTGGATGGCTTTCTCGGTGTCCACTGCGCTGAACTCGGGGCACGTTCCGATAAGCTTCCCCGTTGCAGGATCTATGGGAACCAGTCAAACAATGCCACAATTAATCAGGTACGGTGCATACGGTTCATCTCCTGGCTGGCAAGATGAGGGACTCCTTACCGCGAACCTCGAAGGTTTTCCCGGATTCCGCATCGACCCACTCGCCATTGACGTATGCCTTCTGGATAAAAAGGGATTTATCTTTGAGCTATGCATTCCTCTTCATTAGCCAAATCTTCTGGTTGAAATCTGGGGGCAAGTTAGCCAAGGTACTCACCGAAGGAACTGTGTAGCCTGTTGTGTAGAGCCGTTTGGCATAAGTAGGCGGGGGAATACGGAAGGGATATCGAGGCTGCGATAGCAGCAGCCGCCGTGAAGCCGGTCGAATTATTTTCTCCATGTCTCTAAGACTCAAATCCTCTAATTAAGCAGGCGAAATGTCGAGAGGACTTCAGACTCCAGAGGCGTCGGGCCTTGCTTTTATTATTAGCTAGCTCCTGCTGATGGGAAGGCTTGTCTCGGGAGATGGAGCTAGCTGCGGAAATTGGACCGCGCTATCCAGGACAAGAAAGAGGTTTGACAGCTTAGGACCTAGCCTAGAAATGAGTCAATCCAGAACCTTGATCCATTCCTGCTTCAAGCACTTTTGACTGGTTTGTTGGACCTGCGACTCTCACTTCCTCCGACGAACAACGGAGAGATACGGTCACGTGCCAATACGTCATATATCTAGGGCCGAAGCTGTGCGAGCTGCTATTGGCCTCTGCAGCCGGAGTCCTCATGTAATCGAATGCAATTGGTTTAATTTACCGAGGTCTCTTCGCGGGCATCAGGTGATCATGATACCTCTATTGTAGGCCTCAGGCTGCAGTTTACAACTACGAAAAGAGCACAGCATCAATAGTAGCTGCCTAGGTAGTACGAGCTGGTAGGTAACGACTACCTAGACATCCCTACTTAGCGTTCTAGATATTAGTACAGTCTGTGGCTGTATGAGATACAAGATAGCGCATGTACGATGTGTGTTCATTCGCTGGGGACTCGCCTTATATCCTATGCCAGGAATGATCTGAACGGCTTCAAATAGGCTATCTTCGAGCGGCTGACTGGTCTCGGGACAGTGTGAGGTATAAACATTTCATTGTATGAGGGCTAAAGTGCCATACCTTGCCGCATTAGACACGAATTATTCAGATATCACTGAAATCTTATGTTTCCGAGCTTTCACATCCAAATCTAAGCATTCATTTGGTGTCCTAGGAGCATGGTTCAGACCTTTTTCTTCCCCAAAAAGGGCATAGCATCGCTGAACGGCACGCATCACTACAGACGGCGGCCACCCTGTCATTGAAGCAACGCCTGACAACTCTCTCCAATCCATGATACCTCGATGAGAACCGCTGCCTGTTGATAGAGAATGTGAAGTCGAGTCTTCAGATATACAATCGCTTTCCGTGTAAACGCTACTCGGCCTTGACGGGCTTCCTTTCTGCGATGAATTATTGGAACGGATACTTTTGGACCTTGCCTTTTTGGATAACTTCCGTGCATGTTTGCGCCCTCTTGAGTGGCTTCTGTCTCGGTCCCTGATCACCTTCCGCTTTTTGGAAGAAGTTGATGCCGGCTTTTTGCTCTCTGAACGTTCGTCCTTCGTAGAAGAACCTCGGGGGTGGCCAGTTCTCACTCTGGACTTCTGGGATGAGTTGCGTAGACTCTTCCTGCCTCTTTGCTTGCTGTTGCCAGATTGTCCACTCATTCTCCCCTCCTGAAGGGATGCTAAAACTGAAATCCTGTTATCTGTTTCCGTCTCAGACGCAGATTCTGTTCCATCCAGAGTGTCCGAGTCTTCATGAATATAGTGAAGCTTCATGAGAAATTGATCAAATCGGGCAATTATATCCCGCGCAAGTGGCCGGAGTTTTTGCCGGGATTTTTCGTCATCGATCTGGATGACTGGGTTCAGAGGACCACGCACGTATTCCCAATCGCTCTCACACCTCACCTCTATGCTTGAAGTTTCGTCCTCGGTATCCGATTTTGGGGTACGTGGGAATGATTTGTTGTTTTTCGTCTTCTCTATGCCGGGTAGTCCGGATTTCCCAATGCTCTTCTCGACCTTTGCTGAATCTTGCTTGGTGTTTGATGCTTTGTCTTCGGTAGAAATTTGGGCAGCGCACCTCGTTGATGTACGGTCTTCCTCCTTGATGTCTAGCTTCAGGGACATGCCCATTTTTTGCTCCTCTGCATCTATTGGTTCTTTCTTCTCCTCTTTCAGTTCCTTCTTGTCTTCCAAACCTTCTTCATTCACCTCCACTTTTGGTGTTTTCTCCTCTAATTTCAGTTCTTCTTTCCTGACCTCTGGCTTTTTATCCTCGCTTTCTGATTCTTCCTTCACACTTGAGCTTTCATCGTCATCATCATCATGGTTCTCATCATCGTTACTAACAGAGCATGAGGAGCTTGAAATATCATGACTTCTTTGGAATCTTTCCTTTGCTGTCCTCAACATAAACGCCACGATGACATCCTCTAGTTCTGTGCTGGCCCATGGGTCTGACCGTCTCCTGTAAGTGAACCGGTCATGTTTCATTCTTCGCATGTGTTCGTTTGCACGGGGTACTTCGTCGCTGGGCATTGGCCAAGCTGTCCATGCTTCAAGGGAGTCAAGGGACTCGGTTTCATCTCTTTCTCTCTCATGTTCTTGCTCCACATTTGGCTCACTTTCAGTTTTTGACTCTACGGTATCAATCTGATCTAGTTGCATAAAATGAGCATTGTATATGTGAGCTGCTAAGTCCCTGGCGCTGGTTTGCTCTAGCCCCTCGGCGATTTGTCTATCTTCTCTTGTGAGCGCTAGCCACGCATCCCGAGGACCATAAAACCTGTTGGGGCGATATTTAGGTGGAGACTGGGAACTTGTGAGATGGCTCTTTCCCATGTCTCCTGGGGGAGGTCTTTCACTTGCTGCAGTATCCAGAACGTGCTTTTCCTTGTCGGGTGATTCGTAATTCAGAACGTCATTTTGTTCTGGCAATCCGCGGTCTTTTGTACGGTTTGGTAGATAAGTTGGATCATCGCCGGAGTCGTCACTATCTATGAGTCGGCTATCATGGGGCCCTATGCCAGAGATACCAGCATTGAGAAAATCGTCCTCTTGAGATTGGGAGGACAGCCCGTCGTCTAAAACATTCTGCGCAGTATATCCGGAAAATAAAGATCTGGGTAGATTCGCAGATCGGGGACGATGGGACTGTATAGAATAACCGTTTGATGGCGACGACATGCCTCAAAATGTCCAGCTATACCCTCTTAGAGAGCATATAAACGGCGTAGAAATTTCTCGGAGAATAGCTCAACATTAGAAAGCGTGACAAATCAGACGAGATACAACAGATTATTGTCAGTTAACAAGAAAACACCCTGGTAATTTAACAAGATGGAAATATAACGATCTGTTTCGCAAGCACTCAGCAAGCTTTGGTACAGGAGTTCTGGCTGATGGCTGGGGGATCTCTTTGCTGACGTGATGCATCGAGGATCCTCACCAGCTCGGAATAGCCATAATCCGTATCTCACGTGACTCTGGAAAATTGGCCAATTAGTCAACCAATCAACCAATCAACCAATCAACCAATCAACCAATCAACCAATCAACCAATCAACCACTCTCTTCAAGTTCACCCCAAATTATACGCTACTAACGCTAGGATATTGTTAAGGTTGGATAGAAGGTCGAAGAGTTTGAATTGCAAAATCACAAGGCATTCTATACATTATGACCAGACTATATGAGTGTATAGAGATAAGTAGGAATCAAGACACCCAGACTACCGATGGTCTCCAAATTTCACGAAGGATATCACAACACAGCGAACTTTTATGGTTCCAACAGCTTCAGTTTCCAGCAGCTTTCTCGAGCTTTCTACGCTTAGACCGCAATTTAGCCGCTTCGTCCGCCTGTTTCTTGTTGGAATACATCATCTTCTCGAGTAACTTCCGCTTCTTCCGGCTCATCATCATCTTCTGTCTCTCGAGCTCCTCTTCCTCCTGGCGCTTCTTGGAAGCAATCTTCTTAGCCTTCGACTTCTTCTTGGCTGCTCCATCGGTGGCACTGTTGGACGAGAAAGGAAGACCAGCTGCTTCGGCCTCAAGTTCCCTTTGATGCTGTGTTCGGGCTGTTTCCTCTTCGTCCTCTGATTCGGAACCGGCATCCTCTTCAGGATGTGCAAAGTCATTATCCTCTTCCTCTTCCCCCTCTGCTTCACTCTCACTCTCGTCATCATCGGTACCGGCGACTTCCATACCACCATCGATTGATTCATCTTCGTCTTCTTCTTCCTCATCATCCTCTGACTCGCGGCCCTTTACAGGAGCGGACTCCTGAGTCTCATCGGCTTCTTCCATCTCTTCATCAGTGTTTTCTTCCTCGGCTGCTATCTCGGCTTCACCCTCTTCTTCCTGCTCGGCTAAACTTGCACGAGGATCGTAGCCGCCCTTGGTAGGTTTCACCCAGGGGCTAAGATGGGGAGGTAGAGTGGCGCCTGGGACATACAGATCGGCGCGGAGAAGTCTCCCTTCGTTGATGCTATCCCAAATCCACTGGGGCTGAATATATGTTCTGCCCGGAATTCGAGTACCAGGTTTGACTTTATGCACAGTACCCTCGGCAGCTGAAGGAATAGCTGGAAGGGAAGATTCTGGTAAAGAGGGTCGGTCCACAATCTGATGGGTAATTCGCGGATCTGCTTCGTCGTGTGTGAAGGCGCCGTCTCCGAGAACAGCATCCCAGCCAATCCGCTTGCAACCGAAGGCACGGAGGATAAACTCTAATGGCGCTTTTGGAGCTTCTCGAGAAATATAGAACGTAAAGGGGGCAAAAAGGGAGCCCGCTTCCTCTCCACTTAGATCCGGCTGGGGAAGGGTGTCGGCTTCAGGAGCCGCAGGTTCGAATTTGTCAATCGCGTCAGTTGATTCTTCGCTAGCTTCGGTGACCTGTTCACCAATAGCTTGATCCAAGCCAGCCTTCTTGATCACCTGATCAACCTTTTCCTGGACTTCACGAGAAACCTCCTGTTTAAGCGTGGCGCTTGATTGCTTGTTACCCGCCTCAATAGCCTTTGGCCCATCCCCAACCGAGCGGCCTTCCAGGGTGAAGGCGGCCAACTCCGCTCCGTTTTCATCACTTCGGGTATCAAACTTAGGTGGGTATCGTAGACCAATCGACGAGTACAGGCGGAAGTTGACAAAGCCCAACAAGGTTGTGTAAAACTCAACAAAGGTGGCCATGATACGGTAATCCACATCTCCGTTAACTCGTTGCACAAACCGGTAGGGCACCAGCCACATGATATCCTGGCCCTGAATTGTGGCCTGGTAGTAGATGCCTTTAATGGAGAGAAAAGACTTTCGCAGCGAGTTCGTCGTAATTAGATAGTGCTGGAACTCGTGGCACAATCGTTGGCATAGCGCAATGGTCTTGGGAGGAACATGGTTGGTAGACGGGAGATTTGCGAAAAGGAAGAGTAGAGACAGAGCATCATCCAGATCCCTCAGGGCATCGACGAAAGTTGGGTAACGCTCCTTGATAACGTGGTCAAGCGTCAGTTTCGGGGCATGATTCTTCTCCAAGCGGGATGCGTCGCCGACGTCTCCACGTCCAAGGGATCGGGCGATCTTCTTCGCAAGAGCCTTCTGATCGCGAAATTTCCTGAGCAGTGGCTCATGCAGAAGGTACTGGATATCCTTGGTATAATAGAAAGTAGTGTTGGGGGTAGAAGTTTTCGAGGCCTTCTTTTTGCTCCGGGGCTCACGAGGATAAATGCCTAATGCGCAACTTAATCAGCGTTGCTGGGTGCATTTGAAACGACGCACTCTACTCCAAACGGAGCGAAGGAAAGACAAACCCTTGAAGATGCATAGTCGACGGAAGTCTGGCAAAGAAATTTGAAGCTTGCGTACAGCCTGTGTTCTGGTAATGTAGTTTTTTGCTTGGCCGGAAGTACCTGTAGGACAACACAAGTCAGGGAGGGATAGTCTGCAGAGCTATACGAACGATACGGACCCTTCTTTTTGATCTTAGCCATGATTGCAACCTGGGGAGTGGTGAGTTTGCAGCAGGTCGATGTTGGATGGTGGAGATTCTGTGATTTTCACCTCTTTTTTTTTTTTTTTTTTCCTTCGCTGAGAAAAGACTCGCATGGTCCGTGCACCGACAGACCGCCCGACGCGGAGGCTTGGCACGTGAGTCCGCAGCTCAACCACAGAGCAGGGGGCTAGATCACAAAGAAGCCTCCTCCACAACGACAACACTGCTTGTTTTCTTATTGCTACTGAGCTGGTCGCCCCCCGAGATCATCATGCCTGTTGATCGTAGGAAGATCGTTGTTTTTGGTGGCGCCCTTGTCTTGCGTCTGGTGCTTTTACTGTTGTTTCCGTCGCTCCCTGATTTCTTGACTGGTCGGGTAGAGGTATCGACGCCTGTCACCAGCTTCAAACGACGTGCGTTTTTTCGGCATTTCTCCTAGAATGGGTGGTGGCTAATTTAGATCGGATTGAATAGTTCAAGAAGGTCTCTTCCTCTACAATCGGAATGTTTCACCCTATGACGGAGGCGTCTTTCACCAGGTAAGAGCATAGGTCTTCGACCACAACTGCAGTTCTCTAACACTTTGTCTACGTACGAAGGCGCCACTTCTGCTTCCGATATTCTCGTTATTGCCTAATGTCAAAGAATACCCCTTACCAACGGCGCTTCTCTACTCCCTAGTCGACATGCTCAATGCTAACGCGCTGGTCACCATTTCCGATTCAGGCCAAGCAGTCTCGGGGAGGTTGTACTCGGCAATCAGGAAGCAGATCGAATGGGATGGAGTTTCGATTGCTGCATGGTATTTGGAAAGATCCCATATGTGTTGGGAGACGCCATGCTGAAATTCCCCAGGTTTCTGTTTAACCCTTTCACGATCGCAACTTGCCTTGGCCGCTCCACTGCTGTCTTCACCTCCACGGGAATCCTGTACGCCTTTTCCGCCTCGGTTCAAGGGCGCAGCCTCAATTCGATGTTTGCATTAGGCCTTGCATCGTACCTATCGATATACCCAGCGCTCTTGTTCATTCCTCTCGTTCTCCTCTGTTACGACCAGCACGTTCAGCGACCCGATTCCGCGCCCGGTATTTCTCTGTTTGTTTTACAGCACTTCACAGTCTTCCTTGCCAGCATCCTCGGGCTCCTCGGAATCTCCTTCCTGATTATTGGGGACTTCTATACCCTAGTTTCTGCGACATACGGTTTCCAATTACTCGTTCCTGACCTAACCCCCAATGTGGGTCTTTGGTGGTATTTCTTCATTGAGATATTTGACTCTTTCCGCGAATTTTTTCTCGGCGTTTTCTGGCTTCATTTGGCGGCATACGTCGGCAGTCTGACTGTACGTCTGCGCAAACAGCCACTGTTTGTTCTCGCCTCGTTGCTGGGAATTTTCGCTGTGTTCAAACCTTATCCGAGCATCTCTGATGCCTCGTTATACTTCGCTCTTCTCCCACTTTATCGGCATATTTTCCCTTGTAAGTACAACGAGGACGTTTTCATCATGATTGAGTTCTCATCAGCTAATTTTATCGAGTGATGCGGTACACCTTCTTCTCGGTTTCCGCTCTGCTTTACGCTACTTTACTAGGCCCTGCCTTTTATCACCTGTGGATATATGCGGGGTCTGGAAATGCCAATTTCTTCTATGCGATTACCCTTGTGTGGAGTCTCGGCCTATCCATTCTTATTGCGGACGCCATCTTTGCTGCCCTCCGAGATGAATGGGAGCAAGAAAACCCGGAAAAGCGGGGCACCAATGTCAAGCAAGTGTAAATATAATTTCATCGATTCTGTTTCCATGTCTTTGGTGACGACTATGGCAACCTACTATTCGCAATGTCCCCGCAATTTCTTGGACATGATACGGTAGTCTGCCTCTTTCACCGTCCCATTCCGTAGCCTTCGCGGTTGTGGAGAGTTCTCATCTTCTGTATAACCAAGTCTATCATAAAAAACCGCTGCCCGGTCGTTGGACTTGAATACCGTGAGCATAGCCTTCTCCAGGCCGATGCGCTGTCCGATGCGCTCAAACCTCGCCATCAGCTCCTCTCCAAGCCTCTTCCGCTGGGCATTCGGGACCAAGTGAATCTCATAGCAGTATATCACTTCTTTTCCGTCCTCATATGTGACCATGAATTCGAGGAAGCCCAAAAACCCCCCTCTTGCCAAGCTTGAGCCATCAACGTGACAGCTTTTGCCCGAAACGCTCGCCTGGCACTGTCGCAAGATCATATATTTCATATCGGGTAGCTTCATCTCCTTTTTCTTGTCAGAGGCAGACCACCCGAAGCTGGAGTGTTTGTATGCATCTGATGATGTTAGTTCGATGAGTTCATAGCATTCATCTAGTTGGCTGGCGGGAATGGTTGCGGCGGTATATAGTTCCAGTATATAATCACTCCCTGTCTCTTTCTCGGGTAGTAGAGGAACACTTAATCCGGAACTACTCTTGTGTTCTTCAATATTTGTTATATTATGGGCAGTAGCATGATTTTGTTTCCGAAATCTGAGCTCCGAGGTCGGCACATATAACGACAAAAACTCCTCCAGGGACAAATTGTTTGTACGTTCCACCAAAGGAAGCAGTGCATCTAAGGATGGATTGTCAACACGTGCTATTTTCCAGTTGAGGGGGTATCCAGCAAGAACTATATCACAGAATTGGAGATATATCAAAACTCACCAGACCTTGGCTTCTTAGCTATTTGATTTGCGCCCAGGCGGTCCTTTCGAGTCGGGCGGCGGATAGGTGGCATTCTGATACTTCAAATCGACTTTGGCAGGGGAAAAAAAAAAGGGGGGGGGAACACAATGTTAGGGAGGCCACAGCTTGAAGCTACAATTAAAAATTTAACGATGGAAAGAGTATGCCGCCCCTTGCTTTTGACGGAATGAGCTGCTGGCCTTGATGATTTGACGGTTCGCGATCGCGCTTAAATAGGCCTGATTATTAACGGTACGCAAGTAGTTAGTTAGTGTCCGCACTGAAACCATTGCCAAACAAAAAGAAAGTCATACTGCAAGGGAAAAAGAATAAAATAAAATAGATTGTGCATGGTTTTTATCTTGTACATGGAAATGAACCAAATTCTACATACAAGTTCCACAAGCCGACTCACTGCGGCTTACATGGCAACTGCACTTGTTGGCCTTCTACCACGAGATCATGTAGAACACATAGCTGTCTTGTCATCATCCTGCCTAAAGCTCACTAATTCACGCTGCCTCACGTTGTTTTGCAGCATGCTCCTCTGCGCGGCGCTCCGCTTCTTCGGCTCCCAATTCGCCAAAGACATCGATTCCCCAACGGAAGGGGTAGTTGTAGCGGTGGTTGCGGTCAAGGTTGTTTAGGGTCTCAAATTCGGCATCGGGTATGACAAAGTCTATAGGTTCTTAGTCTGGGTTGGGGAAAGGGGAAGAAAAATGGGGGGGGGGGAAACAAAGGTGATGTTAGCATACCCTGGAAATTGCTCTCGATTCGGGACGGGGTGACGCTCTTTGGTAAGACAGCCGTACCGCGCTGAACTGCCCAGGAGATGAGTAACGCCGCAGGGTCTTTGCCTAGCTTGCTCGCGATCTCTTTTACGGTTGGGTCGTCAACGACACTATCGTGAATTAAAACACTATACTTCGTGTGTGGAGGGGGGAAATATTATTAGGTAAAAGGATGAGAGGTAGATACCGAGCAACGCCGTAGATGTTGTTCCCTAGCGGACTGTAGGCAACAGTGAGAATGTTCTTGTCCTTCAAGTACTCAGTGAGCTTGGGTTGCTGGAGATACGGATGCGCCTCGATCTGGTTCACTGCTGGGGGAATTTCTGCTGTTCGAAGCAGGTCCTCGATTTTGTCGACAGTGAAATTGCTCACACCGATGCTTCGGATTTTGCCTGCCTTGACGAGTTTCTCGAGGACTTTCCAGGTATCGGATACGGGGATATCTGCTAGACGGAACCTTTTCGTAGTGGGGTCGATTGGAGTGAGAGTTTCGGTTGCATGTTCAAATGCGACAGGCCAGTGAATCTTCCTTTGTTAGATAAGATACACACCTTGAAGATCAAAAAAGAAAAAAAAAAGGAGACAGTGTATACCAGATACAAATCGAGGTAGTCCGTCTGGAGATCCTCCAGAGTCTTCTTGAGCGCCTCTTCCACGTGTTCAGGATGATGGTGTGTATTCCATAATTTGCTTGTAATCTGGCACATGAAAAAGATAGAAGTTAGAATCGAGATTATTGATAGATATGCCGACTGCGACGAAAAGAACACTAACAAAGATCTCATTGCGCGGAACCCCGGATTTTTTCCAGCCATTTCCCACCTCGGACTCATTCAGGTAGCACGCAGCGGCATCAATATGACGATATCCCAGACGCAGCGCAAGCTCGACGGCTTTCTCAACCTCATGGGGTTTGGAGAGCTGTTGTTATTAGTACGGATGAACCAAGCTCCAGTCCAGGCTCGAGGCGAGACGAACCCATGTACCCAGCCCGATCGCGGGAATGTTGTAACCCGAATTGAGCTTATAAGAGCGCCCAAGTGACATCTCTTGAGAGGTCTGGGCTGTACTATACTATTAAAAAAAAGGAGAGCGAGGAGATATTGAGAGCTGGACGCAATTTTGCCAAAAGAGATGAGATGAGACGTCGAGGAGGTATTAAACACCAAGGATGATGAGTTGGTTAACTGCTATTAACAATTAGTGGGGTCGATTACGCCATGTAGGCGCTTTGCATCAAGTAAATCCAATTCAATTCTCTCACCCGAACGAAGACTGGTATCTCTGCCGGATACAAATGAGCCTATACAGCAGACCCCAAGTACAGAGAGAGCTGCAGACAATCTGGGCTGGGTTCGCGCGACCCGGGTCTCGCTGGTGGCAGACCCAAGTCCAGACTAGTAAAGACGATGATAATAATAAGGCATTCATAGAATCCGTCGCGTCAAATGTGGAGAGGAAACTCCAGTAAAGATGGAACGACGTGCATTTGAGTACTAATTTTTGCCATGCTGCACCTTCGCTCTCGGACTCTTTGGACCTGGAATTCTGGCGCGGAACCGTTTTGCAAATCTGTCGATGAGAACCAGCAATCGGAGTAACAACTTCGAGCCACCAGATGCCGCCTCCTTCGCATTAAAGCGCTGGCCGTTATAATCAACGGTATTCCTCTATATACCCTTGTTGCGGATTGGAGAGTCTTTGACTGTGACTGTAGCATAATCAGTGGGCTACAGTTCCCCAAACCCGCTAACAGTGGACATACTACATTGATTACAAGTGCGACAACAAGTTCTTGAGGGGTGTCTTCTGTCCTGGCTCCAACGATTCTGCGCGATGACCGAAGTTATTCAGGACCAATCTTATACTACTACTACTACTACTACGACGACGACGACGACGACGACGACGACGACGACAACGACGACAACGATGGTGACTCACAGCGGCCAACCCAACTCTGGGCCTCACCATGGAATTATTGCTACACTCCTGATGACCCATACCAGTATCCTTATTCTCGCACGAACAGCAATTTCAATCGCGGAAACGACCTTTGATGTCCAGCCGGGTCTCCTCACCAAGGCCTTCCCCATTCTTTCTTTTTAAATTCACTTCCTTAGAGTCAGCTTCTTTCACCTCCTCGATCAACTGCAAGTTCTTTACCGTATTGTAGCCCGACTAGCAAAAATACTGGTTCCAGAGGGGGTCGAACCCTCGACTTTCGCGTTATTAGCACGACACTCTAACCAACTGAGTTATGGAACCCCACTGTGGATAATTTGACGACTCAATTCATTTATAGTCTTGAAAGCAGTGACTACTGCTGGTACGGCATGTGGGGCAGTAACAGTCTAGGGGCCTTAGGGGTGTGTTATTGGGCTATGTAGGCTCTCTCGACATGAACTGTGAAAGGCCTGTACAGACCTTGGCGCAACACAACCCAATGCATACAGGCAAAGCCCCTAACACAATGCCTAACCCACCCACCTCGTCTCGCTGCACCGAAGCGCTTCGCTATCTAGATCTTTGACTCAGCTCAACAAGATCAGCGCATCACGGGAATCCATCAATTTAAGCGTTCCCACACATCTCATTGATTTGACCCTCCGACCCCTATTCCATGTCCCAATAACTGCTTGGGCGCGTTGACCCTATTGTTTTAATTCAACGCGTCACGCGTACGCGTCTGCCAAGCCCTTTCGGCAATTCAGGGCGTCTTCCAAAGCGGTCTAGGGCGGTAGAAGCGCCAAGATGGTCTATCCAATTATACTAAGGGGCACTCTAATTGTCGTCAACATCTTCAGTCACTATATTGGCGAAACATCTATTATTCTAAACTACTCTTTGCATCAAGATATATCATTAAAATACATATCAACATGCCTGATCAACCCTGACCGCCTCTACCGGCCCTTGACCCTCATTCTACCACTGAGTCCCTTCTCACTCTACAAGTGTACTGCACTAACATCTCTGCATACGCTAAGCATCATGCTAAAAAGGCTGCCCCTAACGCCTACATGCGGGATCTAGCGAATGCAGTGTCAGGACTCCTACAGGATGTCCTGTCCGAACATCTAGTCACCCGACATCAGGATACCCAGGCCCTGACCTCGATGATCCACCAGCTCTGCCAGAAACTGGAGCCGACTACTCCAGAATCTGGACATCTCCGTAAATGGGTGGCTGGGGCACACAGGACCCCGGGTGAAGCCGACCTCAGAACCCCAATAGCGACCACCCGCTCGCCTCCAGCTCCAGGCCCTAACTAGAACGATCAACGGGTTCAGATTCAGTAAGACCTGGAGCAGGCACTGTACGCCTCCTGGACCTCAGGAGACCTCCACCAGAAAGTCTAGGATGTTGTTAACGGGGCCGTACCAGAGATGAAAATAGGGGCAGTCAGCATCCTATCTAACAATAATGTTAATGTTTTCATGGCACACTACATGGACCGTAAACACTTGATTTACAATGTCAAGCTCTGGCTCTCACAGCTGAAGTATGGTCAGAAGACCCAAATTATTAATAATCAGTATGCTATCCTCGTGTACAGTATAAAGAGAGCATGGTTCCTCAAGCGCTGCATGGAGTCAGGCGAAGCAGGAAGGGAGCTAGTGGCCGACAACCCACAGATACCCGGGGCACGGGTACTTCACATGTTATGGGCTACTGCCTCTCTAGCCAAGACAAAGAGCTCCCTGATAGTCAGCCTCCATCGGCCTAAGGACGCCAATGCACTGCTCCACGGCCCTCTATTCCTTCGGGGGTGAGGCCTTTGTGACAGAACTCTTTGACCCCAGATGTTGTGTGGTGCAGTGCCTCAGATGCCTCCAATTTGAACACGTCGCCCGCTGCTGCATCTTCTCACACCGCTGCCCTTTCTGTCTAGACTATGAAGCTCACAAGGATGTTAACTGTCCCCAACAGGATTATCCGGACCGTCACCAGTGTGCCAACTGCCGCGGATCCCACACAGTCACTGCCAAAGGCTGTCCCAGATATCGGGCCTTTCAGAAAGCGGCTGAGGCGGCCCGCAGGGACAAGTCGAAGTTCTTTTCCGTCCCTGAGCGTCTTCCAGCTCAAGAACCAGAGGGAACATCAGCGGGGACCCAGACACCGGGGACGACAATCCAGATAAATATATCGACAGGAACCCTGCCAGGATTCCTGTCAACCCCCAGTCAGACAAACCCAAAGCAGGCCACAACGGACAGGGTCAAGTGCCGTACACACAGGCGCCAAGCGACAAGAATACGCGACACTAAGCTATCACACGCCCTAGACGACCAGAACCAGCCTTTAATAGGCAGCCCCGGCACTGATTTGACATTATTTCCCCTGCTGGTAGCCATCCTTCCCCGGAAAAGGCCCCGAGGCACAGGGAAGACCATCTCGAGCGCAGCCACTGGCAGTATAAAATGGTCCCGTCACCAACTACTAGTCAACCGGTCATCATCACCGGATCCCATTAGCGAGATCTCCAGCACTATATCCAGCCAGAGGCCAGCAATACCAACCCTGACATGGACTGTGAGGGAGCCTCTGAACCCACGGAGCAGTGACTGGACATCCTCATCAGGATCATCTGTCTCGACCGCCCTGTCAGGGTCAACCACCTCCATCAGCTTATCAGGGTCATCCATCTCTACAGCCTCGTCAGAAGCAACCCCGGGCCCACCCGAGGAAGTGAGGTCGACTTTCTGGGGCCCGCGGAGGACCCAGGGACCTGAGAAAGCTACCGCACTTGCTGGGAACCAACACGGGGAAGCCGCACAGACCCCCCTGAAGGAAACAAGGAACATTATCAGTATAGCTAACACCATCATCACTACCACTGTCTCCACGACCTCTGAAGACACGTCCAATACCCCGGAAAAATCACAACCCCAGAGGCCTACCCTCCCGAGACCGGCATTATACGATATCAGTAAGCTTGAGCCTGTCCCGAACCGCCTATGGATACAAGCCGCCCAGGCCCCAAAGTCATGTCCGGGACTCCCACCCGGGGGCGGTTTCAATCTCTACTCCAAAGAGGGCCAACCCGAACTATCTCAGGACAGGACGCCTATCATCCCCCAGGCTACCACTGGACCGGTCGTACTGGTGTCATGTCCTGAAGATCACGAAGTGGAGGAGCCCGTGGAGAGGCTACAGGGGTCGCAGGCGCCGGGAGGATGATGAATAACCCTCATGGACCTCCAGACCCGACCCCAGAAACCCTTCAATCTTTCCACATTCTTCAATTCAACACCCAAAGGTCCCCGGACCTCGCCATGGCCCCGCTGCTCAGGGACAAGCGAACTCTAAACTACTCTATTATAGCCATCCAGGAACCCTGGCGGAACCCCCTAATAGATACAACCCACCTCCCCCCCGAAGCAGCAGCAGAGTTCACACTAATCTAGCCAAACATCCATCCCAAGACCCCTAAGGCATACATGTATGTCCGGAAAGGTCTGGACTGGCACCTAGCATACATGGACCAGTACGCTGTATCAATATATATTACGCCCACATCCAGGTCCGCCAACAGCCATTAAGACAAACCAGGAGACTCACAATCGCTGATATTCATTTATAATGTCTACAACCCCCCAGCGGTGATCACAAACCCAGGGGTAGCTAGCCTCCGGAAGGCTCTTGAAACAGCCAGCATCCTCCGAGACCCCCGTGACAAACAACACGTCGTGGTGGGGGACTTCAACATACTGGACACACCATGGCACCATGAATGCCCGACATCCGCCTATAACAGACCTAGGGCCGATGATCTCCGACAGCTCCTGGAATCATACCCCCTACTAACAGCCACCCCCACGGGGCTCATCACCCGGCCCGCCACCTTTAACGGGACTGACACCCCCCACCCGGGCGCCTCACTAGCGGGATTGACCCTACCGATTCCGGCACCGATGACCCCGACACCGCCTCGACCACCGGAGACGCCGACGCCCGGGCCTTCACAGGAACAGCAGGCAACACCCTAGATCTAGTATTCACCTCATGGGACATGCTAGGATAGTTGGAACACATCCGGATACCTGACATCTCTGGGGTATCAGATCACCTATTCATTGAGATAGTGTTCAATATAGCTCTTTACTGTCACACCCCCCCTGCCCGCCGAAATTGGAAGGCGGCAGACATCCCTAAGCTGCGCATGAAGATATAGAAGCGACTTTAGGTGCTACAGGTTCTTTCAGATCTCCCCACCCTGAATTAGATTAATGTCTACGTGGACAATCTAACCAGAGCAATCACATCGGCGGTAGACTCAACGGTTCCCTGGCTCCACCCCACAAATCGCTCTAAATCGGGTTTCACCATGGAGTGTCGCAATCTCCAGATAGAGGCCCGCAGGGCGCGCCGGGAACTTGCTAGATTCTGAAGGGTGCAAGGCCGGGAACCCCCCGCGGAGTCAATAGCAGACTTTCATTACAAGCTTAACTGCGGTTGTAAGCGGATCTGCCGCCTCCGCAGGGATGTCTACGGGGATAGAGTATCCAAGACCAGCAATAATTAACATCAAGTATAGGGCCTCTCCTGATGAGCCAAGGGGCGAGCAGCTATCTATCAGGTGTTCATTTTCTTGATTCAGAGCTCTCACGGCACGGCCTACATCTCTCATGATAAGGCAAAGGCTCTATCAGACAGTTTCTTCCTATTACTGTCACAAGCGGATCTGAGAGATCTCCAGGGATATCAGTATCCTGGTCCTCTGGAGATACCAGACATTACCTCTTAAGAGATCCTACGGGAGATATATCGCCCAGGACCTGACAAGGCGCCTGGGCCTGACATGATTCTTAATTGCGCTTTTCAGGCACTAGCAGACATTCTGGCTCTGATACTGATCGCTCTCTACAATCAGTGTCTACACGTGGGCTACTGCCCGATCTACTACCGGGATTCCTGCATCATTGCCCTGAGGAAGCCCGGCAAGGACGACTATAGCAAATCCAAGTTGTACCAGTCAATAGTGTTGCTTAACACTATAAATAAGGTGCTGGAGGGGATTCTAGTGACTTGCCTGAGCTACATAGCCGAACAATATAACCTTCTTTCTGATAATTACTACGGGGGTCGGCGGGGCCTAGACACTGAAATGGTCCTATACATGATACTGAAGATTATCATGACGGCCTGGAAGTAAGAACTGCAAGCCAGTATCCTCCTTCTAAACATCTCCGGGGTCTTTGACAACGTATCTCACACCCGTCTTCTCCACAATCTACGCAAACGCCGGGTACCCATAATCATCATTCAGTGGCTACAGAGCTTCCTGCAAGACCGTCACACGATACTATCTATCCCCGAGTACGACACCCCCCGGGCCCCTATCCACACGGGCATCCCCCAGGGGTTCCCACTATCCCCAATCCTGTATCTCTTCTACAACGCCGACCTCATGGGCAGGGACACACTCCACATCAGGGAACCCACCGACCCCGGAACAGGACCCCAGAGGGAGCCCGACGCGGGGACGAGAACCCCCGGGGTCCCCAGTGACAACAACCCCGACCCCCCCGATGCAACCGCCAGGGCCACCCGCATAGGCTACATCGACGACACATCAATAGTGGTGGTCAGCCCGGACACGGGCACCAACTGCAGGGCCCTTGCACACCTGTTTGACACACTCTGCGGGCCCTGGGCAGCAACCCACGCGTCAGTGTTCGCCCCCGAGAAGTTCGCCCTGCTGCATCTCCACAACCCCACGGAGTGCCGGAGAGATCGACTGCGGTGCCCGGGACTGGGACCCTCCCTGGAACTTAGCGGGCAAGCGGTCCTCCCAACGGCCCAGGCCCGCCTCCTAGGGGTGCTCATTGACCAACATCTCACCTTTGACAAACATCTGAAAGCTGTCAGCACCCGATGCATCCGGGGTCTTCAAGCAATTGCCTTCCTGGGAGGATCATCCTGAGGTCTATTAGGTCATGACAGATGTCTAATCTACAATGCATGCATCGCCTCAGTAGCCCTCTACGCGGTCTTAGTGTGGGCGAAGCCCAGGGTCAGGAGATCCATGCTGGCCCATGATCGCCAGATCCGCACGCTCACCCGGATCCAATATCGAGCCAGCCAACTGATCATCGGAGCGTTCAAAGCCACCGCCGGGGATGCGCTGGATGCTGAACTTTATCTACTACCAATGGCCCAGCGCCTACGACAGGCTATATTACAGGCACTCACATGCACGGTCATCCTCCCTCGCTACACCCAGATATGCCAAGAGCGTATATATCATTAGGATCCATGCCTGCACTCATCCCTGCAAACAGCGGAGGAAGAGCTACTTCTGCAGGTAGGGATAAATACAGATGATCTGGAGACCCGCTGGCCTCACGTCACACCTCCATGGTGGGACCCCCCGCGGGTCACCATCGACATCAACAAGGACCTCGCGATAACCACCCACAATATTCACTGCGTAGCCTACACCAGCATCTCTAAGATCTACACAGACGGCTCCGGAATCGACGGTCATGTAGGGACCGCGGCAGTGTGCAGGAACCCGGGACGGTACCGGAAGGCCTACATGGGGACGGAGGGCACGGATACAGTCCACGTGGCGGAACTAGCGGGCATTGTCCTAGCGCTCCGTATGGGGACGGAGGAGCCCGAGCTCCATGGCCCATTAGAGATATACACGGACAATCAAGGAGCACTGCGCACTCTAACCAATCCCCAGCAGTCTTCGGGACAGTACCTGGTCCAGGAGATAGTCCGCCTGCTGGAGGCCCGCCGTCTCCGACAGTGAGATATCTCATTCTTTTGGATCCCTGCCCACCTAGGGGTCCCGGGGAACGAACTAGCGGACCTCCACGCTAAACTCTCCACTGGATGGCGTCTAAGGGGACGGGGCGAGCCAGCTCCACCCCTGAGGAGCCTCCCCCCGAAGGCCCTGAAGTCCGCAGTTGACCGCCAGATTAAACAACAGTCTAAAGACCGCTGGGCCGCCGGGTGGGCGGATGACGACACACCCGGGGCAGTCCTACGCCAGGTCCTCCCGGCGATCAATAAGGCCACCCTCCGACTCTATGCCGGCCTGAGCACCCCCGAAAGGACTGTCCTAATCCAACTACGCATCAGGAGGATTGGGCTCAATGCCTACCTGTATGTCTTCCGAGCCACAGAATCATCCCTCTGCAGGAACTGCAACCTGCATATTCCAGAAACCTCCCATCACGTCCTACTCCGGTGTCTTTAATACAGTAATCTCCGGAGGCAGTTCTGGGGACTAGAATCCCAGGAACATCCCCGGAATCTATCCAAAGCCCTAGCCGAGGCTAGATGGGCGCGTCAAACAGCCCGCATGATGCTGGCCATGGGCCGCCTGACGTATCTACAATCTACTAATTCTACTAACCCTGCATATCCTAGATACTGACACCTGATGACCCCCAAACGACCCCGAGGATGACCCCGAACGTCCCTGTGCGATATTCCAGATGACCCGGCATAGGCACACTAGGGGCGGCCCCCCTCCTGACGTGAGCTTGGGAGTAGTGTGTCGCTGGAGTGGCTCCCAGGGAGGAAGACACGTCGCGGCGGGCTTGCGCCGCTATTCTCTACGCTATACCACCACTTTTTGACACGCCCCGCGGACCGGTATGGACCCCCTGATGGTGACCCGCGGCCCCTGTGCCCCGGGGACCCGAGACCCGCTGGGGAGGGCCTCGGACCAGCATCAACGCTGACATGGGCACCCAGCAGTCGGAACCAGTTAGTGTGAGCTGACTTGCCTTTACTATTATCCACGGTGACCGCTAGGGACCAGAGGGACAGTCGGATAGTGGATAATAGGGGCTTGCTGGCCGCTAGCGCCTCTGAAAGAGCCCCGCAGTAGGGAGCTAGAACAGAGTAACTCTCTAATAATAATAATAATAATAATAATATATATCTTTCCATGCACACCTTGTGTCTACTGGAGCTGGGTGTCCCATTCTCTATAGTACCCCCCTTGCACCATGTGCCTCAACCCCCCTACCACCTCGCTGTCACCGCCGGCCCAGCACCCTCCCGCGTACCCCCGTCCCTGGACGATCACGTGACCAACACCGACGCTCCCTAACACTCCGGGGACCTCCCGCGTACCCTCCCCCCTAACACTCACCGATCATCACCAACACTCCCTAACGCTCCAGCGACCTCCCACGTATCTTCCCCCTGGACGATCACGTGACTATCCCTAACACTCCCTAACTTCCCGCGAGCTCCGGCACCCTCCAACTTGCATCCTCTACGGCGCCCTCATTTTGCGTCCAATTGCTAATCTGACTATTGCGTCGGCCATCCGACACCAATATGCACCTTTTATCCACAGGTCGCCGCCGCGAAACCGACCTCCCAAGTTCCCGCATCTTCCCGCGTACCCCCTCCGTGAGAGTCACGTGATCATAACCAACACTCCCCAACACTCCCTAACTCTCCGGGGACCTCCCGCATGTACGCTCCCTCCTGAACCACCGTGTAGCCTGTGCCAGGTTACACCAAAACCCCCGCCACCTGCGCTTTGCCCGGGGCCCTACAAGGGTCCCCGACCAAAAAGCGCCCAATTGCCGCTGTTACCTCCGCGTCTTATAA
>JAPDEN010000064.1:0-12433 GCA_027569145.1 Aspergillus funiculosus
TCTTTTTTTTATTTTGTTTTTTTTTTGGGGTGTTTGGTTTTGACTTTTTTTTTTTGTTTTTGTTTTTTTTTTTGGTGTGTTTTTTTTTTTTTTTTCCCCCCCCCCCCCCCCCCCCCCCTTGTCCCCCCGCCGCCCTTCTTTCTACACAGAAGACAACAAGAAAGAAAAGAAGAATAACAAAAATAGAGTCGAATGGCACATAAAAGAAGGCACCTCCATCCCCCCCTCCCAAATAACCCACTGCGCCACCGTCCGCGGCCCCATCCGCAAAATCCTCCTCGGTGAACGCGTAGCCCTAAACATCCTCGCCCGCTGCTCGGGCATCGCAACAAAATCCTCTACGCTCGTGACTGCGCTCCGCGCGCACGGCTGGCAGGGTACACTGGCTGGGACGCGCAAGACAACGCCCGGGTTCCGGGTTGTCGAGAAATATGGGATCTTGGTTGGCGGGGCGGATCCGCATCGCCATGATCTTAGTTCTATGACTATGCTGAAGGATAACCATGTCTGGGCTTGTGCGAATAACCGTGCTGCGAGTGATAGTAGTGCGAGTGTTGTTGGCGGCGGCGGGGAGATGTCGATTGAGAATATTGCGGCGGCGATTCCGCGGGCGGTGCAGGCTGCCAAGGCTGTTGGGGGGTTTGCGACAAAGGTGGAGGTTGAATGTCGGAGTTTGGAGGAGGCGAATGCGGCGATTGGGGCTGGGGCGGATGTGATTATGTTGGATAATTTTACGGCGGAGGGGGTGCGGGAGGCTGCGAGGACGTTGAAGGAGGAGTGGAAGGGGAAGGGGAGGGTGTTTTTGATTGAGGTTAGCGGGGGGTTGAATGAGGGGAATGCAGCGCTGTATGCCTGTCCGGATGTTGATATTCTCTCTACCAGCTCCATTCATCAGGGTACTGGTATTGTGGACTTTTCGCTCAAGGTTTCGCTGCGATGAGAACCTACCTACCCACAAGGCCATCTTGTATATATGTTGTGGTCAAATTAAAAGAACACAGAGAAGGGGGGGTATGATTCTTGTGTATATTTTATGAAAAGCCCTTTTGATATGTACGTCTTGATATGTATATCCTGGGAGTTGATTACAATCGAAACTGTCTTTTATGTCTAAGGTTTGCTCTATGTTCCCCAGTATAAGCAGAAGTTTCTGCCATATTTACACATCTGTCATGATATTCATAAACCTCATTAAGAACAACCCTAATGAATACCCCCACAACACCGAAAGCTGACTCGACAATAAGCATAAAGCCTCAAGGGTATATAGTACACGCCGGACAGGAAATGGAGAGTAAACACCGCAGCCACGCACAGCGCGCTAAAGTGTGGAAAACACGGAAGTAACATAACAATAGGGGAGAGCAGGGAAGAAAGAAGAATGAATGAATGAATGAAAGAAAAGGTCAAGTGGCGACTAAACTTCAATATCAACGGTGATTCCTTCTCCTTCGCTTGAACTATGCTCGTCATCTTGGTGGCTTCGATAGTCATCATCACCAGTGGTCGAGCTCTGCCCTCGTCCACCGTCATCGTCAGTCGAAGTTTCTGTTGAGAGGCCCTTGAGCAAGCGCTGTCTCTCCAACTGCGCGCGGAGCCTCTTGTTCTCTGCATCTCGCTCCTCAAGCCGTTTCCGCGCCCCGCTGCGATCCAGCAGACGCGCTTCTCGCTCAGCCTTCAGTCTCTTTTCAAGCTCGTGGAGACGCTTGACCCAGACTGCCAGGTTTCCAGGGTCTTCCGGTATATGTCGAGACCGAGATACCGCTCCGGCACCTTCAACTAGTGTCGTCGTGGAAGAGACCTGGGACGGCTGAGGAATGCCGGACCGCGTGAGACCCTTGGAAGACGACTGCTCAATCGCCGAGTGATGACGGACCAAGGAGCCGCGTTCACCATCGACGTTGCCCTTTGGCGATAGAGGTGAGGTTCCTCCCATATCGGCAGTGACCGCACCACGACTGCGCGAATGTGACTGAAGCAGGTTAAGCTCAGCCTTCAACAGCCGGTTCTCGCCCCGAAGCTTAGCCATTTCAGGCGAGAGCCCAGACTGGCCGCGACTATGCATCTGAGCACGCATATTAATCAGAGACTCCTCCAGGCGGTCTAGTTTCTTAATTCTCAAGCTGAAAGTATGCTCTAGAGTCTGGTACTGTTTGGTCAAATCCCGTTCGACACCCTTGATGCGTCCCTTGAAGCCCGTTATCACGCTCTCCAGAGTCTTGACCGCGAGCAAGAGGTTACGGCTGAAGCCTGGCCAGAAGAGGATGTTGCCAATAACCTCCTGGCTGGGGAGGTTGCCGTTTATCAGGCTATTAGAATGCGCCCAGTCAGGTCCGCACATGGCCGATAGACGTTTCCAGATGGTCAGCAACATGGAATTCCGCTCGTTGAGCTGCTCTCTGAACTGTTGCTCAAGATTTGTGAACCGCTTGCGGTCTTGACTTCGAGCGCTTTCCAGCTCAGAGATACGTGAGTTGTTCTGTGTGATCGTGCGGGAAGCCTGGTGGTGTGATTTGAGAGCCTGTTCAAAGGAGCCTTTATCTGCACGGCGAGCCTGGCGTTCACGGTCAAGGAGCTCAGCCAACTTGCGGGACTCCAGGCCATGGCTCTCAAGCAGTGCATCCCGGTTTCGCAGTAATGATTCCTTTTCATCTAGCGTGGATCGTGTGCTCTCAAGCTCCAAAGCAGTGGACTCGAGTTCCTTCTGAAGCTTCATGATATTGGAGATCAAGCTGGACCGACTGCCAGTGAGGTCACCCAGAGTCTCGCGCAGGTTATTCTCCAAATCTGTCAGCCGCTCCTTCCAGGTGGCAGTTTCAATTTCCTGAGCTGAAAGGCTCTTCTTGAGCTTGCGGGCTTCTTCCTTGGCTGTGGACGCCTCACGGTTCAGCTCGTTCATGATGCGCTGCACCTCTTGCTTCTCCTTACTTCCCACAACCTCCCGCTGGTGTCTCTCGTCGGCCAGACGTTCTTCCAACTCACGGGTTTTCTCTCTCTCGCTTTGAAGGCTCATGTGGTAAGTCTTGAGTTCAGACTCCAGGTCACCGATCTTAATCTTGTCTCCATCCTGCTCTTCTCGCAGGAATGCAATCTCGTTGTGACTCGACTCGATTTGAACCGTTAGCCGTTGAACCTTTGTGTTCGCCTCATATAGGCTCTTCTCAAGCGATTCCATTTCCCGATTGCAGTCTTCTAGCTCCTGCTGCACGGCCTTATAGCGTTGTAGATTGTTTTGTGCATCCTCTTCGAGTCTGATAATGCCTTCGCCAGCGGAACGCATCTCTGCCTGCAGAGCTCTCAAGTTCTCATCCTGGTTTCTTAGTTCTTCTCCCAGACGCTGGCACTCTTCGACCTTTTGGTCGAGCTCGTCTCCAATAGCGTCCAACTCTTCTTGCGCCTCCGCCCTTAGATCCTGGAAGGCCGCGTCACGTTCATCCGCCATTTGCAACGCCTGGTCGCGCTCCTGTTGTAGGTTCTGTATTTCTTCTTCGGCCTGATCAACGTCAGCCTGGTAGGCTTTATCTAGAGCTTCAAGTTCCTTGGAATAATCTTCGACTTGCGCCCGTATAGCCTGATTTTCCAGTTTCAGGGCCGAAACCTGGTCACGCAGTTGACCGTTTCGAACCTCCAGGTCTTCTCGTTCCGCATCATCAATCGGGGATTGACCGGTCTGGTCACTGGTCCGCGAGGAAGATCGCCCGTGTGCTAGTCTAGAAGCAGAGCGATCGAATATACTTTCGCCAGTTATTGATCGATCGCGGCGTTGGCCAAGTTTAAGCTCTTCAATCTCCTGGTATAGGCGCTCCTTCTCTCGGTTCCGCGATGTCAGCATTGACGTCTGCGCACTGACTTCCTTGCGTAGTTCGGCATTCTCCTGTTTCAACAACTCCAGCTCCATAACAAGTGTCGAGCTTGAAGAGCTGACCGTCGTGGTATTGCGGTGTGCCTCCTTGTCCGAAGCCCCTGAATATGATGCCATAGAGCCCACTCGGTCGCGGCGCCCTGTTCTCATAGGTGTTACGGCAAAGCTCATTTCATTCCTTAGACGCAAGACTTCCTCACGCAAGTCCTTGTTCTCATCTTCGGCTTGCTCACGAGCTGCCGTTTCCGCCTCAAGCATGTCTTTCCACATATCCTGAACAAAAGGTTAGTGACAATGAACCGCCTCTGATAATATTGAGTCAAGCTCCTTGTCGGTATTTGACTTACCCTTTCCTCCCTAGCTCCCACATCTGAACCCATGGGCCTGCCATCACTCAGAGACTTCACCATTTCTGCTAGTCTTCGTTTTTCGCTCTCTCTCGCAATACTTTCAGATCTTAGACGCTCAATTTCAAGCTCGTAAATCTCGACTCTCTCCCGTAAAAATAACAGCTCTTCGTCCTGAGCCGGGTCACGGTCGTCTTCGTCAGAGCCCTCGGGATCGTGGTTGAGCATCGATTCCTTATCCGACTGCTGATCCTTGAGCTGCTTCTCTAGGTCACGAATTTTGCGTTTCAAGCCCTGGTTGTCTTTCTGCAGCTTCAACTTGTCTGATTTCAACTCCACGTTTTCGGATATCATTTCCTTGATTCCTTCCTCAGAACGTCGATTTAAAGCTTCATTAAGAAAATGGATCCGCATCTTCAAGTCAAAATTCTCTTTGGAGAGACGGTCGATGGTGCTGCTTTGCTCTTTCAGTGTCATGGACCGACCACTCCGCGCAAAGGCCGGAGTCGTGCCCACGCGCTTGTCTGGCGACAATCCGTGTCCTCCAAAGTCTTCTCGAAATTGATTCACAAATGTGCTCGGAACTTGGATATCTTTCACCCGTTCAGCAATAACTGTATCGGTCGGGAAACCGTGATCACGAGGCTTAGCTTTCGGGGTCATTGGCCCGGAAGTATCGTCAAGAACTGCCTGTGGCTCTGCTTGCTCCTGCTGTTGCTGTTGCTGCTGCTGCTGGGAGGAACCAGGACGCGACTGTGAAGGCCCCTCCTCCTCGTTGAGGGTTTGAAGGGCGCTATCCGTAGTTCCGCCTGTTGTTCGCTTCTCTATAAAGTGCTCATCACTATAGCTGGAAATGCCTGATGCCATACTACCCAAGCTCACAGACCTAGCAAGACTATTGCGCTGCCCTGGTGCATGCAGGCTTTGGTTCCCAGGAGCCGCCCCTCCGGATTGAAGCGCGTAGTCAGCTCCCAACGTGGCGTCGCTGGTTGTAGTTTCTGTGGCATTGCTGGCTGCGGATGAATACGAGAGGCGATTTGCCGATTGCCGACTGGTCAGATACTTGGGACGGGTACTCCTCCGGCTGCTTGTACGGGAAAGGGTGTCTGCGTCGCTGACGGTGTTGTCTGAAAAGATTCTGGTATGTGACGAAGGTGAGAGCAACGGGGCGCCTTGGACGTTCTGGTTTGCTGACTGTAGGGATTGGTTCATGTTCATGCTTGGGGCCGAGGACTGATCGATAGAAAAATCTTGTGAAAACTGGCTAATTTCATCAGCACTTTCAGGCAATGTAGATTGATTTCGACTCTCCAACCGAGCTGCCGCTGCCGCTGCCGGTGAAGACGGTAGAGTTTCAAGCATAGTAGTGTTGTCTCCATACTGTTCCCCAGAAGCAGCGGGTGTAGCGTTCAGATTAAGCATGGAGTCTTCTGTAGGACCCAAACTCGGGCTCGGAGGGATGGGGACGCCATCGTTCGGCGATGCGAGATCATGGCTGGACTCGTCTGGCGCCGCCCAAGACGGCTCTGTGAATTCGGGCGCGTCTTGATCTTGGCTAGCGACACCGACCACGTATGTATCATCCAGACCCCTGGTGCGATTCGCAACAGCAACCTCAATGGTCGAAGGCTCGGGCAGAAAGCTGGATTCCATATCCATTAGTTTCCTGCGCATCTCCTTCTCCTCTAGGAAAGTCTGGTTTTCCATGCGGTCGCGGTCGCTGTTTTCCTCGAGACTACTGTCGTCATGGTCGGGCAAGGGAGGTAGATGAAAGGACACGTTGGAGTCATCTTGGTCTTGATGTTCCAGAGCGGTCGTGAGGGTTCTGTTACCGTCAAAGCCCATACTGGGGGTTGTTGCAGTATGGAGAGTGTGACTGTGATGGCGATAGTTGTGATGATCTGCGTCGTCGTCGTCGGGAGCAGTCGTCGTCGTCGCAATCATGTTGTTTGGGAGAGAGGGCTCTCCCCACGTATCCTCCTCCACCATGAAATCCACGGGATCGCAGAACTCGTCGGTCAAAGACGGAATATCAGCGTCCAGGTCAAAGTTGCCTGGGAGCGAAAAGAACGAGAGCCTGCGCACTGGATGCGCGTTGTCGTCGAGCGCGTTCCAGGTCGGAGATGGAGAGGACGACGGCAGTTGGGCGGAGCCCGTCGACATGGAGACGGGGGGAGAAAACATCCGTCAGTTCTGTTTTTCTCTTCTTCTATCTAGTCTTCAAGTAGTTAGCTTGGCTCTCTGGGAGTCTGTTGTTTTGATTTCTCCACATCCTTATGCTCCTGGCATTAATGAAGGATGCCGAATGGACGAAACAGCAGCCCGTTTTCCAAGGTTTACCCACTTGGCGGACAACAACAGAGTCGGCGTCCTATGGGAAACCAGGGACTTGGGAGCTAGCAGTGGTGTATAGCTGTTTATCCTGACAGTTTTGGGAGGAGACTGCTGCAGAATAATAAAGGGGGAATATGAGAGGCAGAAGAAAGGGGTTGTTTTGATCAGGATAAAGAAGTTGTTTGTTGAAGTTATTTTGTTGTTGTTTTGTTGTTTTGTTGCTGTTGTGGCGGTGGAGATTTCGCTGCTTCTCGCCCGCCCAGCAAAAACTGCTCCACGACGCTCTTGCAGACGAGAAGGACGTCGACTGGTCAACCTGGAGTCTTATTTACTACAGGATACTGACAGGTTCTAGCTTGGCAAGGAGAGATATATGTATGTCTGTGTATTGGCGTCACTCAGCTATTTCATACAGATCACAATCAAACGCCTCTGGTTCCTATTGCATAATCTCGTTACCCTAGAAGAAGAAGAAGAAGAAGAAGTATACAAAAGAAAGGAGAGGGGAAAAGCGCTCAAGAAACATGAAAAAGATCGCATTATCCCCTAGTAGTAATAGGCTGTACAATCAAGAGACCGTCTTCAGTATACGGAATACCAGACGAGTATTAACAAATCAGAAACCACCCAATATAAATGCATAATAATGCAGGCGGGTTTGCGACGTGGCCCGCATCTAAAAAATTCCGAACCACGTAGAAAGAAAAGTTTTCTCTAAAAAAGAGGGGGAGGGAGAGAGGAATGGGGACTGCGAGGCATCATCACTCAGAGGGCTGTTTTTCTTCCCGAGTCGCGTATAATTTGTTCTTTTGCTCAATCGCATTGTTAAGAGAGTCAATATATGTCCGGAACTTGACGATTTCTCGCAGCAAATAGGACGACTTGCGCTCCCAGTTAGCCATTGCCTTCATGGCATTTGGATGCCGTGGTGAAAATGCAAGGACCATGGCGGGCCGAAGCTCATTATGGCGTTGTAGCTCATCCTCGACGTTCTTGACATAAGTTTGTAACGCTCGCAGCTGATCAGCTTCACCTAGACTGGCCGCCATCATGCTCTGCTGTGGCGGAGACCAATCGCTTATGTGTGCTCGGTCCGCTGGTAGCCTTGGCCGTACAACCTGTTGATCAATGGAGCTTCGGATGGAACTTTGAATGCTGGGTCGTGCCCCCGACGATGATGGGGGCGACCGATTAGCCTCGGGCGAGATCAGGGCACTGTTGATGATAGCATCACTCCAGCCATACTCAATGTTACTGATGCCTCCGATCAGCGGTTCTTTAGATAATCTCGCGCTCCAGTAATTAGCACTGGAGACGAACTCCCGCACAATTTCTGGTGTTCCCGCTTGGAAGAGGTGCACTGCCCCAGTAGGTAGACTCAAGGCCCACACATGGGGACGAGATTTCGAGTAACCAGGAGGTGGGAGGGCACTGGCTATGGATTGACGCAAGAGGAATTTCCAGATCTCCTCGGCGTTCTCAGTCCAGTTACCTCCTCCCACTATAACACCACCTGGGTGGCGCAATTTGGCCTTCTGTCGGGCGGACTTGGCAGACGCATTGAAGGAGAAAAGGCGCATCCATCCCTGCTGAATGACGGCAAAGCATTCATTCCAGTTGCGGTCTTTCGCTCTTTTATCCAGCGAATCCAGGTGATGTTTATGCTTGAGGCTTCCCTCTTTGGCCCATGGCGCACCTGCAAGCTGCAAAGTCTCATCTTCAAGAAGAAGGCCGGTCCGCTCGGCATCCTCAGTGCTTGCGATGGAATGGGCTGAGTCCTCCCGAATGATAGCTTGGCTTAGCGCGTTTGCGAAGCCGATGGACTGCTGATAGTCTCCGCGTGGGTATTCAGAACCAAAGGAGTCGACAGATACAGAGGTAAATTTCCCCAAAGAGTATTTGCTCCAAGTACTGGAACCGGATGGGCTCCAGAGCGACGACTGATCATCCAGACTTGTTCGGCTGGAGCCTAGGGTGGAAGGAGGGTACAGCCTAGCTCGAGAACGAGGTTTTGACGACCAACGTGCCGTTCCGTACCGGGAATCTGCAGAGCGGCCCCGTGGATATATGTCAGAGCCACTTTTGCTCACAGTACTAGGGCTTCTGCGAAGACCGCCGTAATTTGGGCCAAGCATCGCGCTGGATGCTGTCCGGGGCGCTTCTCGCTCTGGCTGAGAACCATGTAACGGGAGTCTTTGCTTTTGAATTGAGCTGTAAAAATCCCGGAGAACAGTCTCAACTTGCTGTTCCCAACCCTTTATTGTTCCTATGAAGGGAGTGCTGACCAACGGGCCAATTTCGTTGTCGGGATCAGTTGCTAATTTGGCGGAAAGGTCCGTTCGAGACAAACGGTTTGCCAATTTCCCTGGAGGATTGATAGGCTTTTCTGCATCCGCTTTCTTGGATTCGGACTCGTCAATAGGGAATGACTGGGATCGAGATGATGAAAGACCATCGCCGGGATTCGAAGGTTTGGTCCTGATACCAAAATCATCTGGGGCTGCATCCATCGCCACCCGGTGAATGGTTGGCATCGTGTTACGGACGAATTGGGTCTTGGTCATCTTTTGTTCGATATCTGCAAGATGAAGATCGGTATTCAACAGCAACAATGAGTAGCAGATGGTGTGCACAACGTCTATCCCAAGTCAGTTTTCCATAGAAAAAGAAAATTAGATATGGAAAAATCGACTTACCGGCAGCTTTGAAGCCGTGACGGGGATTGCACTGGCACCACCTTGTAGAAAATGCATCCAGAACACGGTCAACTTGTTGCGTCTCACCCTTCAGCACCAACCGCATACATAGGCCACGGAGAGCCGTAAGAATATTCATATTAGCCCAATCAAACAGCTCCATATACGCAATTCGTATTTTCGCACGATCAGGGCTACCCAGCCAAGCAGCAGCCGGCTCATTGCCCACAAATTCATCTTGTCCGTCAAATAACTTTTGCGCTTGCTCCCTATCCGTATTATTTGGGTCCTCTGCGGCTATATTATCTGAGACCTCGGTGTTGCCATCAGCGACACTGATAAAATTTTGCTCAGGCGCTTGCGGGACAATCGGGGTATTTTCTGCAGTATAATAATTCGACACTTCTGAAATCGAGGCTCTGGGGGAGTCATTGCCGATAATCGGCGTGGACAACTTGCTAGGTCCGTCCGAATCTTCATTCCATATGGTCCCGTCATATATATCCTTGGCCTCTGTAGATTGACTCAGCATGCTAGAAGAAGCCTCAGGGGCTTTGGTAGAGGCGGCATCTTGTGGAGAAGAGTTGTCTGTGGCAGGTGATAACGAGGCAGGACGGACATTTGTCTGGAGGGTTGAACTACTTTGAGACAGACTGGTAGCTTGATCGCCCTCCACGCTCCTTGTTTCGCGATCCCGTAGCTCAACACTATCTTTGGATCCAGCACGTTCTCGAGGCTGACGAGCGAGAGGGGTACCTTCGAGATCGCTAGATTTGGCGAGTGACTCTTCATCGCCGCTGCTTGTCCCTAAGAACGAAGTATCATGAGCATTTCCAGCAGAGCTCGTAGGATAAAGGCTGTATCTAGCTTTTAACCCACTGTGAGGATGCAAAGTATTACTCTTTTGTTTCTGCGAGGAAGCAGTATCAGGTTTCTTATTATCTGGATCATTAGCCACAGTGCTCCAATCCGAGGATTCTGTTGAATAATCTACAGCCTGGGAGCTGGTATTGGGACTAGCGTCCGCCAGGTATGGATTCATCACTTTCCTCAAACTGCTCACGGGACTGGGTTCTGGTTTGGCTGCTTCCACTGCCCTGGATACAGGTTCTTGGGGTAGAATAATTGGGGGCGGAATGTTTTCAGCAACAGACTTCTTCCGCCGGCGGAAGAAAGACGGTTTCTTATTCACAACCTGAGGCCCTTCACGAGATGCTCCAATACCTCCGGAGCTGTTTTTGACTGGATGTCTCCGCATTTTTGGGTTGGGACTGTTTCCATTGGAATCCTTCAAATCGTGATCCTGTGAATATGGACTTCCTGCCCCGCTACTATCTGAAGAGCCAACAGGGATTTTTGTGGATCCGAATACACGACGAAAGAATCCCTGGCGCTCCTTAACAGGGGTTGGATCTGGTGGAGGCGGAAACACGGGCTTGTGGAACGATATTGTGGGACTTGGTGCTGGAGGATCCTGCGCAGCTGATATGGTCGGAGGAGGATCCAGACCAGAGCCCACCAGGTGAGCGAGCTCATGGTCCCTAGATCTCATAGCGGCTGTGCCGATATTATCGGGGCGAGGTTTTCTGGATTGGGTTGTCCGTGAGGACTTTACGCTGTTTCTCCGCGATGCAACAGGTGTACGCGACGGCTGAGTGTTCAGTTGCCCAGCGTATTCACCTTGTGTGGATGGATGGTACTTCCTTGGACCAGCGGGTACGCTGGGGGTGGGCGCTGCATCGATCGCATCGTACACCAATGGATCGTAGTCTGTGGGTACATTCGGGAAGGTCAGAAAGGGTTTCCTAGTGCCGTAATCAAAGCTTGCCGAACGTCTCTCGCTGGTCATATCAGCCTGTCGTTTTGAGAGAGGAGGACCAAAGTCCAGATTTGATACCGTGCTTCCTTTGCTACCTTTCCTTCCCGAGCGGGTACCAGGAGCGGTAGCAACACTAGGACCAGCGCGATAATCATATATCTGACCGCGGGAACTCATACCATCCCTACTCCGAGTGCTCCCAAATCTTTTCAAACTGGAGTGATAGTTTGAACTGCTATTACTTCGGCGCTCCCTCGCTGTCTGCACTCCATACCGGCCACCTGCATCTTCGTAGTTGTATTCAACATCAGACGAGACAGAGGATGAGAAGGTATGACCACGATAACGCCGCTGCGCTATAGAATCTTGGGACGTGCGAGAGTACTTGTCGGACTCGAAGACGGAGTTGAACAGGCGATAATCATCCAGCAAAGATGTACCAGACGAAAACTGGTCCAGAGAGAGTAGCATGTTATCGACGATGGAAGTACGGGCGGCATGCTTGGGGGACAGCGCTAAATCATGAGGATCCCGTTCGTCCCCGGAATCAATGACCTCGTTGGCATTGTCGGTGGGATTGAAATCGTCAAGGAAGGTCTCGCGGACAGACGGTCGTGAATGACGACCCCTCCTCATATGTTTGTAGCTAGGAGCCTCCGGGGGCGTTCTCGGAGGGGAGTCATCATTGGATCGCATATCGGGATGTTGGGATGTCGCTCTGACGCTACCTGATCGCATCGTTCGACTCATAGTTGATGGCCGCGAGCTTCCGCTGGAGGCATAAAAACGCAGTTCCCCAGTTGTTGGGATCTGGAATTATCAGCCGTAATGTGATGCAGAGGCTCTGCGATTGACCCCAGTTATATGACTACCACAATCACAAATAAAACGACTCCAAAGACAGGGTCAAGGGCGATCCTCGTATCAGCACCTGCTGGTCATGGCGTGAGGGGGGTAGGAGGGGGTGCGGTAGGCCAATTATGCACCGTGGTGTAAGGTGTAAGGGGCAAATGACTGAATGCTGCGATGAAAAATAGAGAATGGGTGACTTTTGAATCAATTGAGGGAACGATTTCACTTTTGTTTGCCTTGCTAGACTGTAAACCCTTGAAATTAGCACAAACTGCAATACTGCGACCGCAAGAAGAGCAGCAGGAAACGAACCAGAGACTGGGGCCAGGAACCAGAAACGGGGGGGGGGGGGGGGGGGTTGGAGGGGGGGGGGGGGGGGGGCGTCGGTGGGGTTGGTGGGGGGGGGGGGGGGGGGGGGGTGTGCGGGGGGGGGGGGGGGGGGGGGGGGGGGGGGGGGGCGGGGGGGGGGGGGGGGGGGGGGGGGGGGGGGGGGGGGGGGGGGGGGGGGGGGGGGGGGGGGGGG